>JAVUNC010000052.1:0-169681 GCA_032173965.1 Sitta carolinensis
TATAAACCAGTAACTGCCCGGTTCCCATCCCATATAAACCATAACTGCCGTTACCTCCCAGTATAAACCAGTAACCCTCCGGTCAACCCAGTATAAACCAGTAACTGCCCGGTTCCATCCCAGTATAAACCAGTAAGCCCGGTTCCCATCCCAGTATAAACCAGTAACTGCCCGGTTCCCATCCAGTATAAACCAGTAACTGCCCGGTTCCCATCCCAGTATAAACCAGTAACTGCCCGGTTCCCATCCCAGTAAAACCAGTAACTGCCGTCATTCCCATCCATATAACCAGTAACTGCCCGGTTCCCACCAGTATAAACCAGTAACTGCCCGTACCCATAACCAATAAACCAGAACTCCCGTCCCACCCAGTATAAACCCTAACCCCGGTTCCTCCCAGTATAAACCATAACTACCGTTTCCCCCAGTATAACCAGTAACTGCCCTTCCCATAAAACCAGTAACTCCCGGTTCACCCCAGTCCAAACCAGTAACGCCCGGTCCCATCCCAGTATAAAACTGCCGGTTCCATCCCAGTATAAACCATAACGCCGGTTCCATCCCAGTATAAACCAGTAAGCCCGTTCCCATCCCAGTATAAACCAGTTCCCGTTCACCAGTAAACCAGTCCTCCCGTAAACCTATAACCCGTTCCTCCCAGTATCCCACCCGGTTCATCCAGTATAACCACCGTCCCATCCCAGTATAAACCAGTAATGCCCGTTCCATCCCAGTATAACCAGTAACTGCCCGGTTCCCATCCAGTAAACCAACTGCCGGTCACCAGTTAAACCAGTAACTGCCCAGTTCCCATCCACATAACCAGTACTCCCGTATACCATACCCGTTCCCCATAAACCTACTCCGGTTCATCCCTATAAACCAGTAACTGCCCTTCCATCCCAGTATAAACAGTAACTGCCCGGTCCTTCATCCCAGTAAAACCAGTAACTGCCCTTTCCCATCCCAGTAAAACCGTAACTGCCCGGTTCCCATCCCAGTATAAACCAGTAACTGCCCGGTTCCCATCCCAATAAACCAGTAACTGCCCGGTTCCCATCCCAGTATAAACCAGTAACTGCCCGGTTCCCATCCCAGTATAAACCAGTAACTGCCCGGTTCCATCCCAGTATAAACCAGTAACTGCCCGGTTCCCATCCCAGTATAAACCAGTAAACCCCGGTATCCCACCCAGTATAAACCAGTAACTGCCGTTCATCCCAGTTAAAACCAGTAACTGCCCGGTTCATCCCAGTATAAACCAGTAACTGCCCGTTCCATCCAGTATAAACCATAACTGCCCGGTTCCCATCCCAGTATAACCATAACTGCCGTTCCATCCCTATAAACCAGTACTGCCGGTTCCCATCCCAGATAAACCAGTAACTGCCGTTCCCATCCCAGTATAAACCGTACTGCCCGTTCCATCCCAGTTAAACCAGTAACTGCCGGTTCATCCCACAGATAATCACGTAACCGTTCATCCCGTAACCAGTAACTGCCCGGTTCCCATCCCAGTATAAACAGTAATGCCCGTTCCTCCCATATAAACCATAACTGCCCGGTTCCATCCCAGTATAAACCAGTAACTGCCGTTCCACCAGTATAAACAGTAACTGCCCGGTCCCATCCAGTATAAACCAGTAACTGCCCGGTTCATCCCAGTATAACAGTAACTGCCCGGTTCCCATCCCAATAAACCAGTAATGCCGTTCCCATCCAGTAAACCAGTACTCCCGGTCATCCCAGTAAAACCATACCCCGTTCACCAGTATAAACCAGTACTCCGTTCCATCCCAGTTAACCAGTAATGCCCTCTCCCAGTATAAAACCAGTAACTGCCCGGTTCCATCCCAGTATAAACCAGTAACTGCCCGGTTCCCATCCCATATAAACCAGTAACTGCCCGTTCCCATCCCAGTATAAACCAGTAACTGCCTTCCATCCCGTTAAACCAGTAACGCCGTTCATCCCAGTATAAACCAGTAACTGCCGGTTTCCATTAAACCAGTACTGCCGGTTCACCCTATAAACCAGTAACTGCCCGGTTCCATCCAGTATAAACCATAACTGCCGGTTCCCATACACGTATAAACCAGTAACTGCCCGGTTCCATCCCAGTATAAACCAGTAACTGCCCGGTTCCCATCCCAGTATAACCAGTAACTGCCCGGTTCATCCCAGTATAAACCAGTAACTGCCCGTTCATCCCAGTATAAACATAACTGCCGTTCCCATCCCAGTATAAACCAGTAACTGCCCGTTTCCCTCCCAGTATAAACAAACTGCCCGGTTCATCCCAGTATAAACCAGTAACTGCCCGGTTCATCCCAGTAATAACATAAGCTCATCGTAAACCAGAACGCGTTCTCCGTATACAGTATGCGTCTCGTATAACGTACTGCGTCCGATACGTACTGGTCATCGTATAACAGTACCGGTATCAGTTACCGTCTGCGTCCGATAACGTACTGCCCGGTTAAAACGTACTGCGTCACCATATAACAGACGCGTTCCCGTATAACTACTGCGGTCATCATAACGTATGCCCGTCACAGTACGATGCGGTTCATCGATAACATAACTGCTACAGAACGATGCCGGTTATCGTAAACGTATGCCGTCTCCTTAACTATCGGTCATCCAGTAAAACATAGGTTCATCAGTTACAACCGTTCATCGTAACTACGCTTCCTAAACCAGTAACTGCCCGGTTCCCATCCCAGTATAAACCAGTAACTGCCCGTTCCCATAGTATAAACCATAATGCCGTCCATCCATAAACCAGTAACTGCCCGGTTCATCCCAGTATAAACCAGTAACTGCCCGGTTCCCATCCCAGTATAAACCAGTAACTGCCCGGTTCCATCCCAGTATAAACCAGTAACTGCCCGGTTCCCATCCCAGTATAAACCAGTAACTGCCCGGTTCATCCCAGTATAAACCAGTAACTGCCCGGTTCCCATCCCAGTATAAACCAGTAACTGCCCGGTTCCCATCCCAGTATAAACCAGTAACTGCCCGGTTCCCATCCCAGTATAAACCAGTAACTGCCCGGTTCATCCCAGTATAAACCAGTAACTGCCCGGTTCCCATCCCAGTATAAACCAGTAACTGCCGGTTCCCATCCCAGTATAAACCAGTAACTGCCCGGTTCCATCCCAGTATAAACCAGTAACTGCCCGGTTTCCATCCCAGTATAAACCAGTAACTGCCCGGTTCCCATCCAGTATAAACCAGTAACTGCCGTTCCATCCCAGTATAAACCAGTAACTGCCCGGTTCATCCCAGTAAAACCAGTAACTGCCCGGTTCCCATCCCAGTATAAACCAGTAACTGCCCGGTTCCCATCCCAGTATAAACCAGTAACTGCCCGGTTCATCCGTATAAACCATAACTGCCGGTTCATCCATATAAACCAGTAACTGCCCGGTTCCCATCCCAGTATAAACCAGTAACTGCCCGGTTCCCATCCCAGTATAAACCAGTAACTGCCCGGTTCATCCAGTATAAACCAGTAACTGCCCGGTTCCCATCCCAGTATAAACCAGTAACTGCCGGTTCCATCCCAGTATAAACCAGTAACTGCCCGGTTCATCCCAGTATAAACCAGTAACTGCCCGGTTCCCATCCCAGTATAAACAGTAACTGCCGGTTCATCCCAGTATAAACCAGTAACTGCCCGGTTCATCCCAGTATAAACCAGTAACTGCCCGGTTCATCCCAGTATAAACCAGTAACTGCCCGGTTCCCATCCCAGTAAAACCAGTAACTGCCCGGTTCCCATCCCAGTATAAACCAGTAACTGCCCGGTTCATCCCAGTATAAACCAGTAACTGCCCGGTTCCCATCCCAGTATAAACCAGTAACTGCCCGGTTCCCATCCCAGTATAAACCAGTAACTGCCCGGTTCATCCCAGTATAAACCAGTAACTGCCCAGTTCCATCCCAGTATAAACCAGTAACTGCCCGGTTGTCCTCGGGTGATGTTTGTATCCCCATTTATGTGTGTTCTGCTATGTTGGATGTTATGTTCTGTGCCTGTGAGACTGGCTCTGAAGGACAAATGTTTTGTTTGGTTCTGTTATCAGCCTGCTTCCCCCCACGACTGGCGGGACACAGAGACAGGGCAGTACATAGTGTGGCTGTTGTTTTTTGCTGCTCTCTTTTCTCCTTGACTCTAGCTCTGGCTGCTGCTTTTGCTCCTGCTTCGCTTCGCTCTTGCTTTGTTTTTTTTCTTTTTTTTCTTTTTTCCTTGTAACTACTGGGACCTGCTCCGGACTGGGACCTGAGAACACCTTGTGGCCGGCAACAGCCATCCCCAGCGCCGGAGGGAGTGTGACAACAGGGCGACCACCCCCAAGAGAGACTCGCTGCATTTGTCATCTCTTTTTCAGAGCTGTGAAAAAGTGTTGTCATCTGGTATTGTTCATTTTGTGTACTGGGGGGGGGGAGGCTGTGCCTGTTAAATAAACAGGTTCTTTCCACTTCTCTCCGAGGAATCATTCCCGAACCGGCTGGGGGGAGGGGCCGTGTGGGTTTGATCTCCGGAGGGAGCTTCCTTTGGAGGTTTTCTCCCAGATTTGCCCTAAACTAGGACAAAATTTGGCGCCCAATGCGAGGCTCGGAGAGAGAGTGGAAAAACCCTGTTTTGAGTATATTTTGGTTGTTACTACTTGGTGGTGGTATAAAGCATTTAATAGTCATGTGCTTTCAATTTATAATGTCTCTTGGGGTGAAGGCTTGCCTGTATTTCTGGTCCCTAGGGTTTTTTGAGATCATAATACTTCTATGGTCCCTAGGTTTATTTGCTTATCCTCAAATAGTTCTACTATTGTCCCTAATACGTAGTTTTTACAGCAGAGGGGCAGTGACCAGAATAGCCATACTGCTGGGCTTGGTGGTGGTGATTTGTAAGAAGTTTATAAATCTGCTGGAGGCTGTTCCAGGTATGGATGGTTCATGGCTATGGTTATTTACCCAGATTGTTATGGGAGGAGTAGGGGATGAGGCTTTTCAGTCTTTGCTTTCCTTCTTCTCCTCTGAGTTTGTCACATCACTGTTTGAGAATATTCAGTTTCCCCTGAATGTTAAAGAGACTATCTTTCTGGTCTTTAATCTAGTAAGCTTCCATTATACAGTCCGCAGCTTCTCTAGAATGAGGGCTGAGATTTCTAGACGGGCTGATGAGACCCCTGACCCAGGAGTAGACCCAGGTGTGGAAAATCCTGAGTGGTGTGGGAAATGGGAGGATATGGGCCAAATCCTGAAGGAATTCTCTGACCCTATAGCCTGGGACTTTCCCCATGAACAAATTCAGAACCCAGCTGAGGTAGGGAAATACCTGAAAGAGAAGTACCATGATGATCCTAAGGAGAAAAAGATCATTGCAGTGAGCTGGGCCCTGGCATATGCTTATCGCACACTGCTAGATACTGTAGGACAGCAGACAGAGGAAGGGGGGCAGGGAGATAAATCAGCAGTTATCCCGGTCACTCAGGCTACAGCAAACACCCTGGGCTCAAAGCCAGCAGCCAAACCAGATAGTGAGCCTAAGGCAGCAGCTACAGCAGATAATAAGCCTCAACCAATGGCTGTTGCTACTAGCACTCGAAGTGGGAAGTGCACAGACAAGACCGATCGACCAGTGGATGATGATGATGATGATGATGCAGGAGAAGGACCCTCAACACCTCCTGACATAAAATCAGGAGTCAAAACAACAGGTACCAGATCAGAAGCCAATATTGAGTCCTTTTCCCTGAAGGACCTTCGTGGCCTACGGAAGGATTACACTCGACGACCTGATGAATCCATAATTAGTTGGTTAGTCCATCTTTGGGATGCTGCAGGTGAGGCTACAATTCTGGATGGCACTGAAGCGAGGCATTTGGGATCCCTGTCACATGATCCTGTCATCGACCAAGGAATGATGAGAGGGGTTAACCCTCACAGCCTCTGGGCACGGGTCTTGGAAAGTGTAGCACAAAGATACCTCTGTGCAGACGATCTTTATATGCAGCAAACACAGTGGAAAACCATAGAACAAGGGATACAACGCCTGAGAGAAATGGCAGTGGCAGAGATTATCTTCTCAGATGACATAACAACTAGGAATCCAGACATGGTACCATGCACGTCTGTGATGTGGCGAAAACTGGTACGACTTGGGCCACAAGAATATGCCTCTGCTTTAGCCATAATGAAGAGGGATGACAGGAATGAGACTGTGCTGGATATGGCAAAGAAGCTCCGAGCTTACGCAGATGCTGTGCATGGCCCAACACATGCCAGAATTGCAGCGGTGGAAACACGTCTGCAAAAATTAGAGGACAAGATAGAAGAAAATCATAAGAAGCTCAGAGAAGAGATTAAAGAAGACCTTCTCCAAATCTCAGCAGTACAGATCAGAGGCTCTGGTACCCAACGCAGACGTTCCCCATATGGAGAGAGAAAATACACCCCACGAGCTGAGCTGTGGTTCTTCCTGCGTGATTGTGGAGAAAACATGAGGAGATGGGATGGAAAACCAACTGCTGCTCTGGCCCAACGGGTGCGTGAATTGAAGGAAGACAAGGATCAGAGAGGAAGTTCCACCAAAAGGAAAGCAGCTCCAGTTGCCCGTAGCCAAACTGCCAGGTATGATGATAATGATGACATGTCCGATCCCCTTGAAGGAACCTCCAAAACATATACCCAAGGAAAGAAGGATAACCAGGCTTAGAGGGGCCCTGCCTCTAGCCAGGTAGAGGCTAGGGAAAACCGTGTTTTCTGGACCGTGTGGATTCGTTGGCCTGGCACATCGGAACCACGAGAGTATACAGCTTTAGTTGACACTGGTGCGCAGTGCACATTAATCCCATCAAGACATGTGGGAACAGAATCTGTTTCTATTGCTGGTGTGACAGGGGGATCGCAGGATTTCACTTTGGTGGAAGCTGATGTGAGCCTGACTGGAAATGAGTGGAAGAAACACCCTATTGTGACTGGCCCAGAGGCCCCATGTATTTTGGGCATAGATTATCTTCGAAGTGGGTATTTCAAAGACCCAAAAGGACTCAGGTGGGCATTTGGGATAGCGGCTGTAGTGACAGAGAGCATCCAGCAACTGAACACTTTGCCTGGACTGTCCGAAAATCCATCTACAGTAGGACTTCTGAAGGGAGAAGAGCAACAGGTACCAATTGCTACTTCCATAGTGCATCGTCGACAGTACAGAACAACTCGAGATGCTGTGATTCCCATCCATAAGATGATCCGAGAGCTGGAGAGCCAAGGGGTGGTCAGCAAAACCCACTCACCCTTCAACAGCCCCATCTGGCCTGTGCGCAAATCTGAAGGAGAATGGAGATTGACGGTGGACTACCGTGCATTAAATGAAGTGACTCCACCGCTGAGTGCTGCTGTGCCAGACATATTAGAGCTCCAGTACGAGCTGGAGTCCAAGGCAGCGAAGTGGTATGCCACTATTGACATTGCAAATGCATTTTTCTCCATTCCTCTGGCAGCAGAATGCAGGCCTCAGTTTGCTTTCACTGGAGGGGAGTGCAGTATACTTGGAATCGACTGCCCCAGGGGTGGAAGCACAGTCCCACCATCTGCCATGGACTGATCCAGACTGCACTAGAAAAGGTGAGGCTCCAGAACATCTACAGTATATTGATGACATCATTGTGTGGGGGAACACGGCAGTAGAAGTGTTTGAGAAAGGAGAGAAAATTATCCAAATCCTCCTGAAAGCTGGTTTCGCCATCAAAAAGAGCAAAGTAAAGGGACCAGCTCGTGAGATTCAGTTCCTAGGAGTAAAGTGGCAAGATGGACGGCGTCAGATTCCTACGGATGTCATCAACAAGATTACAGCTATGTCTCCACCAACCAATAAGAAGGAGACACAAGCTTTCCTAGGCGCCATAGGTTTTTGGAGAATGCACATTCCTGAGTACAGTCAGATCGTAAGCCCTCTTTACCTGGTCACCCGCAAGAAGAACGATTTCCACTGGGGCCCTGAGCAGCAACAAGCTTTTGCCCAGATTAAGCAGGAGATCGCTCATGCGGTGGCCCTTGGCCCAGTCAGGACAGGACCAGAGGTAAAGAATGTGCTCTACTCTGCAGCCGGGAGCCATGGTCTGTCCTGGAGCCTTTGGCAAAAGGTGCCTGGAGAGACTCGGGTCGACCATTGGGATTTTGGAGTCGAGGCTACAGGGGGTCTGAATCCAACTACACTCCAACAGAAAAAGAAATCTTAGCTGCTTACGAAGGAGTCCAAGCTGCCTCAGAAGTGATTGGTACAGAAGTGCAACTCCTTCTGGCACCCCGACTACCGGTACTGGGGTGGATGTTCAAAGACAAGGTTCCTTCTACCCACCATGCCACCAATGCTACATGGAGCAAGTGATTGCTCTTCTCACACAGCGCGCCCGTATAGGTAAACTAAATCGCCCTGGGATTCTGGAGGCAATTACAAATTGGCCCGAAGGTGAGAATTTTGATGTCAGAGATGAAGAAGAAGAGCCAGTGACGCGGGCTCAAGAAGCTCCTCCATATAACCAACTGCCCCCAGAGGAAACACGCTATGCTCTTTTCACTGACGGTTCCTGTCGTATTGTAGGGATGAACCGGAAGTGGAAAGCAGCTGTCTGGAGCCCCACACGACAGGTCGCAGAGGCCATTGAGGGAGAAGGTGGGTCAAGCCAACTTGCAGAGCTCAAAGCCGTTCAACTGGCCCTGGACATTGCTGAAAGAGAGAGGTGGCCAAAGCTCTACCTCTACACTGATTCATGGATGGTAGCCAATGCTCTGTAGGGATGGCTGGAGAGGTGGAAAAAGGCTCACTGGCAACGTAGAGGAAAACCAATTTGGGCTGCTGAAGAGTGGAAAGACATCGCTACCAGAGTAGGGAGGCTACCTATGAAGGTCCGCCATGTAGATGCCCATGTCCCCAAAAGTAGAGCTAATGAGGAGCACCAAAACAACAATCAGGTAGATCAGGCTGCAAAGATAGGGGTGTCCAAGATAGATCTAGACTGGGAACACAAGGGAGAGTTGTTCCTAGCTCGATGGGCCCATGATGCCTCAAGCCATCAGGGTAGAGATGCCACCTATAAGTGGGCTCGAGACCGAGGGGTGGATTTAACCATGGATAGTATTTCTCAGGTTATCCACGACTGTGAGACGTGTGCTGCCATCAAGCAGGCCAAAAGGGTGAAGCCCCTGGTATGGGGGGCGATGGTCCAAATACAAGTATGGGGAGGCCTGGCAGGTTGACTACATCACACTGCCCCAAAACACGCCAAGGCAAGCGCTACGTGCTCACAATGGTAGAAGCCACCACAGGATGGTTAGGAGACCTACCCTACGTCTCATGCCACTGCCCGGAACACCATCCTGGGCCTTGAAAAGCAGGTCCTTTGGAGGCATGGTACCCCTGAGAGAATTGAGTCAGACAATGGGACTCATTTTAAGAACAGTCTTATCAACACCTGGGCTAGGGAACATGGCATCGAGTGGGTGTATCATATTCCCTACCATGCACCAGCTGCAGGTAAAGTAGAAAGGTACAACGGATTACTAAAAACCCAGCTGAAGGCCTTGGGTGGGGGATCATTCAAAAATTGGGAGCAGCATCTAGCAAAGGCCACTTGGTTAGTTAACACTCGGGGTTCCACCAACCGAGCAGGCCCTGCCCAGTCTGAGTCCTTGAATACAGCAGACGGAGATAAAGTCCCAGTGGTGCATGTCAGAGGTTTGTTAGGGAAGACGGTGTGGATCAAGTCTGCCTCGAGTACAGACAAACCCATCCGCGGGGTTGTCTTTGCTCAGGGACCAGGTTGCACCTGGTGGGTAATGCAAAGAGATGGATCAACACGATGTGTACCTCAGGGAGATCTGATTGTGGGGTGAAGATGATCAATATTTGTTAGAAAATGTGTAAGTGTTGAAGGTCTGGGCAAGTGAAAAATGGAGAAGGAAATATGTAAGTGTCGAAGGTCTGAGCAAGTGACAGATGGAAGTTTTAAAATGTATGATGTGTGGTAGTATAATATGGGGATAAGGGTGGAATGTCCTAGGGTGATGTTTGTATCCCCATTTATGTGTGTTCTGCTATGTTGGATGTTATGTTCTGTGCCTGTGAGACTGGCTCTGAAGGACAAATGTTTTGTTTTGGTTCTGTTATCAGCCTGCTTCCCCCCCACGACTGGCGGACACAGAGACGGGCAGTACATAGTGTGGCTGTTGTTTTTTGCTGCTCTCTTTCTCCTTGACTCTAGCTCTGGCTGCTGCTTTTGCTCCTGCTTCGCTTCGCTCTTGCTTTGTTTTTTTTCTTTTTTTCTTTTTTCTTGTAACTACTGGGACCTGCTCCGGACTGGGACCTGAGAACACCTTGTGGCCGGCAGCAGCCATCCCCAGCGCCGGAGGGAGTGACAACAGAGCGACCACCCCCAAGAGAGACTCGCTGCATTTGTCACCTCTTTTTCAGAGCTGTGAAAAAGTGTTGTCATCTGGTATTGTTCATTTTGTGTACTGGGGGGGGGGAGGCTGTGCCTGTTAAATAAACAGGTTCTTTCCACTTCTCTCCGAGGAATCATTCCCGAACCGGCTGGGGGAGGGGCCGTGTGGGTTTGATCTCCGGAGGAGCTTCCTTTGGAGGTTTTCTCCCAGATTTGCCCTAAACTAGGACAACCAGTAACTTCCCGGTTCTTCCCAGTATAAACCAGTAACTGCCCGGTTCCCATCCCAGTATAAACCAGTAACTGCCCGGTTCATCCCAGTATGAACCAGTAACTGCCCGGTTCATCCCAGTATAAACCAGTAACTGCCCGGTTCATCCCAGTATAAACCAGTAACTGCCCGGTTCCCATCCCAGTATAAACCAGTAACTGCCCGGTTCCCATCCCAGTATAAACCAGTAACTGCCCGGTTCCCATCCCAGTATAAACCAGTAACTGCCCGTTCCCATCCCAGTATAAACCAGTAACTGCCCAGATCCATCCCAGTCCATCCCAGTCCATCCCAGTCTCTCCCAGTCCATCCAGTTTATCCCAGTCTCTCCCAGTCCATCCCAGTCCATCCAGTCTCTCCCAGTCCATCCCAGTTTATCCCAGTCGTTTCCCGAACTCTCGCGAGATTTCGCGCCGCTCTCGCGCCGTTCTCCTCCAATGGGGCAGCGCGCTAGGGTTGGAGGGCGGGGCCGGAAGTGATGTCAGAACCCGGAAGCGGCAATCGGAGCGGCGGCGGCAGCCACGGTGAGAGCGGGGGGGATGGGAGAGAAATGGGAACGGGAATGGGAATAAAGCTGGGAATGAACTGGGATAAACTGGGAATAAACTGGGATTGAACTGGGAATAAACTGGGAATGAACTGGGATAAACTTGGAATAATCCTGGGAATGAACTGGGATAAACTGGGAGTAAACCTGGGAATGAACTGCGAATAAACCTGGGAATGAACTGGGATAAACTGGGAATGAAACGGGAATAAAACTGGGATTGAAGGATGATGGAATGAACTGGGATGAACTGGGATGGATTTGGGATGGAATCTGGGATGATCTGGGATGGATTTGGGATGGATCTGGGATGGATTGGGATGGATCTGGGATGGATCTGGGATGGATTTGGGATGGATCTGGGATGGATCTGGGATGGATCTGGGATGGTTGGGATGGATCTGGGATGGATCTGGGATGGATTTGGGATGGATCTGGGATGGATCTGGGATGGATCTGGGATGGATTTGGGATGGATCTGGGATGGATCTGGGATGGATCTGGGATGGATCTGGGATGGATCTGGGATGCAGTTGGGATGGATCTGGGATGGATCTGGATGGATTTGGGATGGATCTGGGGTTTCTGGTCCATGCCGGATTTTCCCGGTGCAGATGAACCTGGAGCGCGTTTCCAACGAGGAGAAGCTGCAGCTCTGCCGGAAATATTACCTGGGTGAGTGACCTTTGACCCCAGGGGTGCCCAGGTGTGTCCAGGTGTGTCTGTCCAGGTGTGTCCAGGTGTATCTGTCCAGGTGTGGTCTGTCCAGGTGTGTCTGTGCCTGTCCCCAGGTGTGCCTGTCCAGGTGTGTCTGTCCCTGTCCAGGTGTGTCTGTCCCTGTCCCAGGTGTGTCTGTCCTGTCCAGGTGTGTCTGTCCAGGTGTGTCTGTCCCTGTCCCAGGTGTGTGTTCTGTCCCTGTCCAGGTGTGTCTGTCCCTGTCCAGGTGTGTCGTCCAGGTGTGTCCTGTCTCCTGTCCCAGGTGTGTCTGTCCCGTCCCAGGTGTGTCCTGTCCCAGGTGTGTCTGTCCAGGTGTGTCTGTCCCTGTCCCAGGTGTGTCCTGTCCCAGGTGTGTCTGTCCCCGGTGTGTGTCTGTCCCTGTCCCAGGTGTGTCCCAGGTGTCCCAGTGTTCCCTCCCAGGTGTTTACTGTCCCCTGTCCCAGGTGATCTCAGGTGTACTCAGGTGTGTCTCACCTGTCCTCAGATGTCTCAGGTGTATCCCAGGTGCGTCTACAGTGTCCCAGGTGTATCCCAGGTGTATCCCAGGTGTATCCAGGTGTATCCCAGGTGTCTCACCATGTCCCAGGTGTTCCCATGTTCCCAGTGTACTCCAGGTGTATCCCAGGTGTCCCAGGTGTATCCCAGGTGTTATCCTCAGGTGTACCCAGCTGTCCCCAGGTATCCCAGGTGTTTCACCATGTACCCAGGTGTCTCCCGTATCCGTGTGTCTCACCTGTCCAGTGGTGTTCACTTGTCCCTTCACTCTGTTCCACGTGTTCCTGGTTTGCCCTCCCACGGCTTGTTCCTGCGCCCTGCCCGCCCTTCCCGGAGCAGCCGCGCATCAAACGCTGTGAGAGGAAAACCCAAAATCCCCTGAAACGAACCCAAAAATATCCAAAATTACCCCAAAAATGAACCCTAAATAAGCCAAAAATGAACCCAAAAATGAGCCCAAAATCCCAGAAAATGAGCCCAAAATGAGCTCAAAATTTACCAAAAAATGAGTCCAAAATGAGCTCAAAAATGAACCCAAAATTCCACAAAATGACCCAAAATGACCCCAAAATTGAACCGAAAATGAGCCCAAAATCCCAAAAATGAGCCCAAAATTACCCCAAAATGGACCCAAAATGAGCTCAAAATTATCCCAAAAATGAGCCCAAAATCCCAGAAAACGAATCCAAAATGAACCCAAAAATGAGCCCAAAATCCCAGAAAATGAGCCCAAAATTATCCAAAATGAGCCTGAAAAATGAACCCAAAATGAGCTCAAAATTATCCAAAATTACCCAAAAATGAACCCAAAATTCCACAAAATGAGCCCAAAAAATGAACCCAAAATGAGCCCAAAATCCCAGAAAATGAGCCCAAATTGACCCCAAAATGAGCCCAAAAATGAGCCAGAATCCCAGGAAATGAGCCCCAAAATGAGCCCAAAATGAGCCCAAAATTACCTAAAATGAACCCAAAAAATGAACCCAAAATTCCACAAATTTATCCCAAAAATGAACCCAAAAAAATGAGCCCAAAATGAGCCCAAAATGAGCCCAAATAAATCCCAAAAATTAACCCAAAATGATCCAAAAAATGAGCCCAAAATTACCCCAAAAATGATCCCAAAATGAGCCCAAAAATGAACCCCAAATCCCCCAAATTTACCCCAAAATGAGCCCAAAAATGAACCCAAAATTACCCAAAATGAACCCAAAATATGAACCCAGAATTACCCCAAAAAGGAACCCAAAATGAGCCCAAAATCCCACAAAATTACCCCAAAATGAACATAAATTTCCCAGAAAATGAACCTAAAATTACCCCAAAAATGATCCCAAAATCCCAGAAAATGAATCCAAAAACGAACCCAAAATGAGCCCAAAAATTACGAAAAAATTACCCAAATTTACCCCAAAATGAACGGAAAATTTACCAAAAAATGAACCCAAAATTTATCAAAATTCAACCCAAAATTACCTAAAATGAACCCAAAAAATGAGCCCAAAATCCCAGAAAATGATCCCAAAATGAGCCCAAAATCCCAGAAAATGATCCCAAAAATGATCCCAAAATTACCCAAAATCCCCCAAAACTGAGCCCAAAATCCCCCAAATTTACCCCAAAATTTCCCCAGAAATGATCCCAAAATGAACCCAAAATTCCCAAAAAAATCCCCCAAATTTCCCCTTAACATTCCCCAAAAATTCCCTCCAAACGCCCAAAAATTCCCCCAAATTTCCCTGAAAATTCCAAAATTTCCCTCAAAACTCCCCCCAAAATTCCCCTAAAATTTCCCCAAAATTCCCCTAAAATTTTCCCAAAATTCCTAAAAAATTCCACAAATTCCTAAAAAATTCCCCCAAATTTTCGGAATTTGGGGGGGGAGGGGGGGGGCGGAATTTGGGGGGATTTTGGGACATTTTGGAGAATTTTGGGGGATTTGGGAAAATTTGGGGGAAATTGGGAAAATTTGGGAAATTTTGGGGAAAATTGGGGGAATTTTGGGACATTTGGGGGGGGATTTTTTGGGTGATTTTTGGGTCATTTTTTGGTGATTTTGGGCATTTTTGGTGATTTTTGGGTCATTTTTGGGGCATTTTTTTGGTGATTTTGGTCATTTTTTGGGTGATTTTGGGTCATTTTTGGGGTTTTTTTGGTGATTTTGGGGGCATTTTTTTGGTGATTTTCAGGTTATTTTTGGGGTTATTTTGGCTGATTTCGGGGCCATTTTTGGGGTAATTTTTGGGTAATTTTTGGGTTTTTTGGGGTGATTTCAGGGCCATTTTTGGGGTGATTTCGGGCATTTTCAGGTCCGTTTTTGGGGTAATTTCTGGGTAATTTTTGGGGTGATTTTGGCTGATTTTGGGGCCGTATTTTGGGTGATTTTTGGGGTAATTTTTGGGTAATTTTTGGGGTGATTTTGGAGTGATTTTGGGGTACTTTTTGGGTAGTTGTGGGGTAATTTTTGGGTTATTTTGGGTTTTTTGGGGCAATTTTGGGTCATTTTTGGTGATTTTTTGGGGTAATTTTTGGGTAATTTTTGGGGTTTGATGATTTGGGGCTTTTGGAGCATTTGGGGAATTTTTGGGTTATTTGGGCTTTTTGGGGCAATTTTGTCCATTTTTGGGGTGATTTTTGGGGTTTTTTGGGTGATTTTGGGTCATTTTTGGGGAATTTTGGTCAATTTTCGGGGCAATTTTTGGGGTGATTTGGGGCAATTTTGGGGCAATTATTTAGTCGCCATTTTTGGGGTAATTTTGGGGGTTTTTTGGGGAATTTTGGGTATTTTTGGGGTGATTTTTTGGTAATTTTCGGTAATTTGGGGATTTTTGGGGTATTTTTGGGTAATTTGTCCGGGTAATTTCTGGGTAATTTTGGATGGGTAATTTTGGGGTATTTTGGGGCAATTTCTGGGTCAATTTTGGGGTATTTTGGGTAATTTTGGGGTCATTTTGGGATTTTGGGTTTTTTTGGGTAATTTTGGGGCTAATTTCGGGTAATTCTGTAATTTGGGTGATTCGGGGTAATTTCTGGGTAATTTGGGGTATTTCTGGGGTGATTTTTGGGTAATTTCGGGTAATTTTTGGGGATTTGGGTGATTTCGGGGTGATTTCTGTGGTGATTTTTGGGTGATCTGATTTGGGTGATTTTCTGGGTATCTTTGGGTGATTCTCGGGTGATCTTTGGGTGATTCCGGGTGATTTTTGGGTGATTCCCGGTGATCTTTGGGTGATTCCGGGTGATCTTTGGGTGATTCCCGGGTGATCTTTGGGTGATTCCCGGGTGATCTTTGGGTGATTCCCGGGTGATCTTTGGGTGATTCCGTGTGATCTTTGGGTGATTCCCGGGTGATGTTTGGGTGATTCCCGGGTGATCTTTGGGTGATTCCCGGGTGATCTTTGGGTGATTCCCGGGTGATGTTTGGGTGATTCCCGGGTGATCTTTGGGTGATTCCCGGGTGATCTTTGGGTGATTCCCGGGTGATGTTTGGGTGATTCCCGTGTGATCTTTGGGTGATTCCCGGGTGATGTTTGGGTGATTCCCGGGTGATGTTTGGGTGATTCCCGGGTGATCTTTGGGTGATTCCCGGGTGATCTTTGGGTGATTCCCGGGTGATCTTTGGGTGATTCCCGGGTGATCTTTGGGTGATTCCCGGGTGATCTTTGGGTGATTCCCGGGTGATCTTTGGGTGATTCCCGGGTGATCTTTGGGTGATTCCCGGGTGATCTTTGGGTGATTCCCGGGTGATTTCGGGGTGATTCCCGGGTGATCTTTGGGTGATTCCCGGGTGATCTTTGGGTGATTCCCGGGTGATCTTTGGGTGATTCCCGGGTGATCTTTGGGTGATTCCCGGGTGATCTTTGGGTGATTCCCGGGTGATCTTTGGGTGATTCCCGGGTGATCTTTGGGTGATTCCCGGGTGATCTTTGGGTGATTCCCGGGTGGTTTTGGGTTATTTCCGGGTGATTTCGGGGTGGTTTTTGGGGTGATCTTTGGGTGATTTCGGGGTGATTCCCGTGTGTTTTGGGGCGCTGTTGGCCGGCTCCGGGCCCGTCCCTCCGCCCGTTAACCCTTTCCCTGCCAGACGTGCTGCGCTCGGCGGCGGGCGCGGCGCTCTGGGCGCTGGGCCTGGGGCTCTGGGTCGGGCTCTTCCAGAGCCGCCGCGGCCAATGGGGAGCGCTGGGAGACGCCCTCAGCTTCACCCAGCCAATGGGAGAGCCCTGAGCGCCCCGACGGCCAATGGGAGAGCCCGGAGAACACAGCCGGCCAATGGGAGAGCGCTGAGAACACAGCCGGCCAATAGGAGCGCAGAGAGGTGAGGGCGGGGCCAAGAATGGCCAATGGGAAAGAAAGGGGGCCGAGTTTTGGTTTTATTGCGGGTGGGGCTTTACCTGACCAATGGGAGAGCCCTGAGATTTCACCCAGCCAATGAGAGCACAGAGAGGTGAGGGCGGAGCTGGGAATGGCCAATGGGAGAGAAAGGGGGCAGGGCTTTGGTTTTATTGGGGGCGGGGCTTAATCTAACCAACGGGAGAGGGGCGGGGCTTTACCTGGCCAATGGGAAAGCCCTGAGACCCCAACTGGCCAATGGGAACACAGAGAGGTGAGGGCGGGGCCTGGACTGGCCAATGGGAGAGAGAGGGGATGGGGCTTTGGCTCTATTGGGGCGTGGCTTCATCTGGCTAATGGGAGCGCAGAGACAGGAGGGCGGGGCCAGGAGAAGCCAATGGGGGAAAGGGGGCGGGCTTTGGTTCTGTTGGGGCGGGGCACCATCGAGCCAATGGGGGAGGGTTAAAAGAGGGCGGGGTTCAGACCCAGCCAATAGGAGAGTAGCAAAGGGGATGGGGCTGGAATTGGCCAATGAGAGAGAAAGGGGGTGGGGCTTCAGCTGGCCAATAGAAGCTTGCAGGGGGCGTGGCCTCCGCAGTTGGAGGAGCCATTGAAGGGCGGAAGCCACAAGAAAGGGGCGTGGCCACCCAAAAAGTGGTGTGGCCATCCCAAATAAAGTCATCATTACCCCTGAAAAGGGGTGTGGCTACCAGAAAGGGGGCGTGGCCAGCTCATGAACTCATAGCCACCCCCAAAAAGGGGCGTGGGCACCCCAAATGATGTCATAACCACCCCTAGAAAGTGGGCGTGGCCTCCCCACCTCTAACCCCTCCCCTTTCCTCTCCCCCCAGGCCCGATGACGTCATCGCCGCGTGAAAACCCCTCCCTTTTTCCCCCAATAAACCACGCCCACACCCAAATATGGCAGCATTGCTTTTTGTTGTCTTTTTTTTCTGTTTTGTTTTGTTTAATTGGTGGGTGGGCGTGGCCTGGAGATGTGGGCGTGGCCTCGAGGGGTGGGCGTGGCCTCACTGTCGCTCGTAGATGATGCGCAGCAGGCGCAGGCTGGGCCCGTAACGCTGCTGCTGCCGCTGCGCCGCCTCCCGCCACCTGCGGGACCAGTACGGACCGGTATGGACCAGTACGGACCAGTATGGACCGGTATGGACCAGTACGGACCAGTATGGACCGGTATGGACCAGTATGGGCCAGTATGGACCAGTACGGACCAGTATGGGCCAGTACGGACCAGTATGGACCAGTATGGGCCGGTATGGACCAGTACGGACCAGTACGGACCAGTATGGACCAGTACGGACCAGTATGGACCAGTATGGGCCGGTATGGACCAGTATGGGCCGGTATGGACCAGTATAGACCAGTATGGACCAGTTTCGGACCAGTATGGACCAGTACGGACCAGTACGGACCAGTACGGACCAGTATAGACCAGTACGGACCAGTACGGACCAGTATGGACCAGTATGGACCAGTACGGACCAGTACGGACCAGTACGGACCAGTACGGACCAGTATGGACCAGTACGGACCAGTACGGACCAGTATGGACCAGTATGGACCAGTACGGACCAATATGGACCCTCCCAGTCCCCTGCAGTCCCTCCCAGTCCATCCCAGTCCATCCCAGTTTATCCCAGTCCATCCCAGTCCATCCCAGTCTCTCCCAGTCCATCCCAGTTTATCCCAGTCCCTCCCAGTCCATCCCAGTCCATCCCAGTCTCTCCCAGTCCATCCCAGTTTATCCCAGTCCATCCCAGTCCATCCCAGTCTCTCCCAGTCCATCCCAGTCCATCCCAGTCTCTCCCAGTCCATCCCAGTCCATCCCAGTCCCTCCCAGTCCCTCCCAATCCCATCCCAGTCCATCCCAGTCCATCCCAGTCCCTCCCAGTCCCCTCCCAGTCCATCCCAGTCCTCCCAATCCCATCCCAGTCCATCCCAGTCCATCCCAGTCCATCCCAGTCTCTCCCAGTCCATCCCAGTCCATCCCAGTCTCTCCCAGTCCATCCCAGTCCCTCCCAATCCCATCCCAGTTTATCCCAGTCCATCCCAGTCTCTCCCAGTCCATCCCAGTCCATCCCAGTTTATCCCAGTCCATCCCAGTCCATCCCAGTTTATCCCAGTCCCATCCCAGTCCATCCCAGTTTATCCCAGTCCCCGCAGTCCCCCCGTGCCCCTCCCCCCTCACCGCTGCCTCACGCGTTTCCACCGCTCCATGTTCTTGTAGATCAGTGACGTAATCGAGGGGGCGGGGTCTAGCACCTGGGGGCGGGGCCAGCACCGATTACATCACCGCGTGGGCGGGGCCAGCGCCGATTGCATACGGGCATCACGGGCGGGCTGGGGCCAAGGGGAGATTTTGGGGTATTTTTGGGGGGAATTTGGGGGATTTTGGGCTCAATTTTGGGGGATTTGGAATTTGGGGATTTGGAATTTTTTGGGGTGATTGGGGATTTTTGGATATTTGGTGTTTTGGGGATTTTGGGGGA
Organism: Sitta carolinensis; assembly: GCA_032173965.1. Classification (NCBI taxonomy): domain Eukaryota; kingdom Metazoa; phylum Chordata; class Aves; order Passeriformes; family Sittidae; genus Sitta; species Sitta carolinensis. Next base: position 19,315 of record JAVUNC010000052.1, read on the forward strand.
TTTGGGGTGAATTTCTGTTTTTGAAATTTGGGGGTTTGGGAATTTGGGGTGATTGGGTGATTTTTGGATTTTTGGGACTTTTCGGGTGATTTTGGGATTTTGGGCTGAAATATTTTGGAATTTGGGGCGATTTTGGGTGAATTTGGGGATTTTGGGGGGATTGGCGTTTTGGGTGAATTTTGGGATTTTTGGACATTTTGGGGTGATTTGGGGTGATTTGTGGATTTTTGGGGTCGTTTGGCGATTTTGGATTGGCGAATTTCTTGTGATTTGGAATTGGGGCGTTTTGGGGTAATTGGATTGGCTGTTTTATTGGATTTTGGTGACTTTGGTGATTTGGATTGGCTGAAATTTGAATTTTGCTGAATTGGTTGAATTTATTTGGCTGATTTTTGGGTGAATTTGGGCATTCAGGGCTGAATTTTTGGTCAATTTTTGGGATTTGGTCGTTTGGGTAATTTAGAGATTTTGGGGTGATTTTTGATTTTGATTTTTGGGCCATCTGGGGTGATTTCTGACCATTTTGGGTGAATTTGGGGATTTTGGGGTGTTACTGGGTTTTGGGATTGGGCTCACTGGTCGGGGGGGCTCCCTCGTCGGGCCCCAGGGGGGAGGGGACGCGCGGGGCCAGGGCGGGGCCGGGGGGGGGCAGGGCCAGCACATCCTCGGCTCCGGGGGGGACCTGCACCAGTATGGACCAGTATGGACCAGTATGGGCCAGTATGGACCAGTATGGACCAGTACGGACCAGTATGGACCAGTATGGACCAGTACGGACCAGTATGGACCAGTATGGGCCAGTATAGACCAGTACGGACCAGTACGGACCAGTACGGACCAGTACGGACCAGTATGGACCAGTATGGACCAGTACGGACCAGTATGGACCAGTATAGACCAGTACGGACCAGTACGGACCAGTACGGACCAGTATAGACCAGTATGGACCAGTATGGACCAGTACGGACCAGTATGGACCAGTATAGACCAGTATGGACCAGTATGGACCAGTACGGACCAGTATAGACCAGTACGGACCAGTACGGACCAGTACGGACCAGTACGGACCAGTATGGACCAGTACGGACCAGTACGGACCAGTATGGACCAGTACGGACCAGTACGGACCAGTACGGACCAGTACGGACCAGTATGGACCAGTATGGACCAGTATGGACCAGTATGGACCAGTACGGACCAGTATAACCCAGTATAACCCAGTATAACCCAGTATGAACCAGTATAACCCAGTATGAACCAGTATGAACCAGTATAAACCAGTCCCCTCTGAAATCCCCATTTTTTTTCCCAAAATTCACATTTTTGGCCCTAAAATCCCCAATTTGACCCCAAACTCTCGGGGTTTTTTGCCCCCAGTCCCTCCCATTACAAACCAGTATAAACCAGTATAACCCAGTATAACTCAGTATAACCCACTCCCATTTTTCCCCTCTAAAATCCCCATTTTCCCCCCGAAATTCCCATTTTTTTTCCCAAAATTCGCATTTTTTGCTCTAAAATCCCCATTTTTCACCCAAAACTCTCAGGGTTTTTTTCCCCAGTTTGTCCCAGTTTGTCCCAGTATAAACCAGTATGAACCAGTATAATCCAGTCCCATTTTCCCCCAAAAATTCTCGTTTTTTCCCCCAAAAATTCCCATTTTTTTTCCCAAAATTCGCATTTTTGGCCCTAAAATCCCCATTTTTCACCCAAAACTCTCAGGGTTTTTTTTCCCCAGTTTGTCCCAGTTTGTCCCAGTATAAACCAGTATAACCCTGTATAACCCAGTCCCATTTTCCCCCCAAAATTCTCATTTTTCCCCCAAAAATTCCCATTTTTTTTTCCCGAAATTCGCATTTTTGGCCCTAAAATCCCCATTTTTCACCCAAAACTCTCAGGGTTTTTTTTCCCCAGTTTGTCCCAGTTTGTCCCAGTATAAACCAGTATAACCCTGTATAACCCAGTCCCATTTTCCCCCCAAAATTCTCATTTTTCCCCCAAAAATTCCCATTTTTTTTCCCGAAATTCGCATTTTTGGCCCTAAAATCCCCATTTTTCACCCAAAACTCTCAGGGGTTTTTTTCCCCAGTTTGTCCCAGTTTGTCCCAGTATAAACCAGTATAACCCTGTATAACCCAGTCCCATTTTCCCCCCAAAATTCTCATTTTTCCCCCAAAAATTCCCATTTTTTTTCCCGAAATTCGCATTTTTTGCCCTAAAATCCCCATTTTTGACCCCAAACCCTCGGGGTTTTTTGCCCCCAGTTTGTCCCAGTATAAACCAGTACAAACCAGTGTGAGCCAGTGCAGACCTGCTCGGGGGGCGGGCCGGGGGCGGGGCTGTGGCCGATCCAGGCGCGGCACACGGGGTACAGGGGGGTCCCGGCCGGGAACTGCCCCAGCTCCACACTGCGGTCAAAGAGGCGGATCACGAACGAGTCTGGGGAACGTGGGGAAAATCCATGGGGAAAGCCATGGGGAATGGGGAAAGCCATGGGGAATGGGGGAAAGCCATGGGGAATGGGGGGAAAGCCATGGGGAATGGGGGAAATCCATGGGGAATGGGGGAAATCCATGGGGAATGGGGGGAAATCCATGGGGAATGGGGGGAAATCCATGGGGAATGGGGGAAAGCCATGGGGAATGGGAAAAAATGGGAGAAAACCCGTGGGAAATGGGAGAAAATCCATGGGGAATGGGGGGAAATCCATGGGGAATGGGGGAAATCCATGGGGAATGGGGAAATCCATGGGGAATGGGGGAAAGCCATGGGGAATGGGGGGAAATCCATGGGAAATGGGAGGAAATGGGAGAAAACCCGTGGGAAATGGGAGAAAATCCATGGGGAATGGGGAAATCCATGGGGAATGGGGGGAAATCCATGGGGAATGGGGGGAAATCCATGGGGAATGGGGGAAATCCATGGGGAATGGGGGAAATCCATGGGGAATGGGAGGAAATGGGAGAAAATCCATGGGGAATGGGGGGAAATCCATGGGAAATGGGGGAAATCCATGGGGAATGGGGGGAAATCCATGGGGAATGGGGGGAAATCCATGGGGAATGGGGGAAATCCATGGGGAATGGGGGAAATCCATGGGGAATGGGGGAAAGCCATGGGGAATGGGGGAAAGCCATGGGGAATGGGGAAAGAGGCGGATGATGAACGAGTCTGGGGGGAAGGAAATGGCACCAAAAATCCCCAAATCCAATCGCCCAAAATCGCACTCCAGAAATCCAATCCTCCCAAGTATCCCAATCCATCCCAGATCAATCCCAATCCAATCCAATCAATCCCAATCAATCCCAATCCAATCCCAGATCAATCCCAATCCAATCCCAGATCCAATCCCCAATCCAGATCCCAATCCAATCCCAATCCAATCCCAGATCCAATCCCAATCCAATCCCAATCCAATCCCAGATCAATCCCAGATCAATCCCAATCAATCCAATCCAATCCCATCCAATCCCAGATCAATCCCAGATCAATCCCAACAATCCAATCCAATCCAATCATCCCAGATCAATCCAATCCATCCCAATCCCAGATCAATCCAATCCAATCCCAGATCAATCCCAATCCAATCCCAGATCAATCCCAATCCAATCCCAGATCACCCAATCCCAATCAATCCCAATCAACCAGATCAATCCCAATCCAATCCCAATCCAATCCCAGATCAATCCCAATCCAATCCCAGATCAATTCCAATTCATTCCCAGTTCAATCCCAGTTCAAACCCAGTTCATTCCCAGTTCAATCCCAGTTCAATCCCAGTTCAATCCCAGTTCAATCCCAGTTCAATCCCAGTTCATTCCCAGTTCAATCCCAGTTCAATCCCAGTTTCCCATTCCCATTATTCCCATCATTCCCTCTCTCACTGTGCTGGGCCGCGGGGTCTCTATCCCAGCTCATTCTCATCATTCCCGTCATTCCCGTTATTCCCGTCATTCCCGTTTTTCCCTCTCTCACTGTGCCGGGCCGCGGGGCTCTCTATTATCCCAGTGTCCCATTATTCCCGTCATTCCCGTTATTCCCAGTTTTCATTCCCATCATTCCCTCTCTCACTGTGCCGGGCCGCGGGGCTCTCTATCCCAGTTTCCCATTCCCATCATTCCCATCATTCCCGTCATTCCCAGTTTTTATTCCCGTTTTTCCCTCTCTCACTGTGCCGGGCCGCGGGGCTCTCTATCCCAGTTTCCCATCATTCCCATCATTCCCGTCATTCCCATCATTCCCGTTTTTCCCTCTCTCACTGTGCCGGGCCGCGGGGCTCTCTATCCCAGCTTGTTCCCATCATTCCCATCATTCCCGTCATTCCCATCATTCCCGTTTTTCCCTCTCTCACTGTGCCGGGCCGCGGGGCTCTCGGGCCCCTCCCCCCCCTCTCTCCTCCTCTTGCGCCGCGGCGGCGCCGGGCGGGACACGGAGCCGGGAGCGAGCCTGGGGAACAGCGGGAAAAAACACCGGGAATGACTGACAGACACCGGGAATGACTGACAGCGGGAATGATACAGGGAATGACAGCGGGAATGACAGCGGGAATGAGAGCAGGGAACACCGGGAATGATACAGGGAATGACAGCGGGAATGACAGCGGGAATGACAGCGGGAATGACAGCGGGAATGACAGAGAGCGGGAATGACAGAGAGCGGGAATGACAGAGAGCGGGAATGATACAGGGAATGACAGCGGGAAAATACAGGGGAAACACCGGGAATGATACAGGGAATAACACCGGGAATGACAGCGGGAATGAGAGTGGGAATGAGAGCGGGGAAATACCGGGAATAATACTGGGAATGACAGCAGGAAAAATACAGGGAATGACAGCGGGAAAAATGGGAATGACAGCGGGAAAATACCGGGAATAATACAGGGAATAATACTGGGAAGAATACTGGAAAAATACCAGAAAAATACAGGGAAAATACCAGGAATGACAACAGGAAAATACAGGGAAAAACACAGGGAAAAACTGGGAAAAATACAGGGAAAAACAGTGGGAAAATACTGGGAAAATACAGGGAAAATACCGAGAAAAATTAGGGAAACATTGGGAAAAACACTGAGAAAATACAGAGAAGATACCAGCAAAATACCAGGAAACATGGGAATAACAGCAGGAAAAATGGGAATAACAGTGGGAAAACAACGGGAAAATACCGGGAAAAATTGGGAATAACACCAGGAAAATACAGAGGAAATACAGGGAAAAATACAGGGAAAATACTGGGAAAAATACCGGGAAAAATTGGGAATTACACTGGGAAAATACAGGGAAAAATTGGGGAAAATACTGGGAATGACACCAGGAAAATACCGGGAAAAATACAGGTAAAAATACTGGGAATAACAGCAGGAAAACACTGGGAAAAATGGGAATAACGCTGGGAAAAACAATGGGAAAATACCAGGAAAATATGGGGAAACATTGGGAATAACACTGGGAAAATACCGGAAAAATACCGGGAAAAATACAGGGAATGTCAGGAATTCTGGGAATGTCCTGGGAATTTCAGGGATTTGGGGGGAATTTTGGGGAATTTTTGGGGGAATTTTCAGGATTTTTTAGGGGACTTTTTTTAAGAATTTAGGAAATTTTGGGACTTTTTGGGGATTTTGGGGAATTTTTAGGGAATTAAAAGGGAATTTTGGGAATTTTGGGGGAATTTTTTTTAAATTTTGGGGGATTTTTAAGGGATTTTTTTCAAAAATTTAGGGGATTTTTGGGGAATTTTTGGAATTTCTGGATGGAATTTTGGAAAATTTTAAGGAAGTTTGGGATTTTTTTTTAGGAAATTTTAGGAATTTTTAGGGAACTGGGAACTTTTAGGGAATTTTTGATTTTTTTTAGGAAATTCTGGGAATTTTGAGGGAATTTCAAGGGAATTTGGGGGAATTTTAAGGAAATTTTAGATTTTTTGTAGGAAATTTTGGGAACTTCTGGGGAATTTTGGATTTTTTTTGGAATTTTTATGGAATTTTGGGAATTTTTAGGGAACTTTGGGGCATTTTTTTAGGGATTTTTTTTGGAATTTTGGAATTTTTTGGTGAATTTTTAGGGAATTTTAAGGAAATTTTGGATTTTTTTAAGGAAATTTGGGAAATTTTAAGGGAATTCTGGGCATTTTTTTAGGGAATTTTGGGAATTTTTAGGGAATTTGGGAATTCTCTCACCTCTTCCCGGGGGCGCTGGGCGAGGCCTCCCTGGAAGAGAAAAAACAAAAAAAAAATTTGGGAATTTTTGGGATCTCCCAAAGGAATTTGGGGCTCCCCACTTTGGGATGTCCCAAATTCCCCAATTTTTTTGGATTTTTTGGGAATTTTTCCCTCCTTACTTGGCCGGGGGGTCCCCAGGGCCCTTCCCAGGCTCCTCCTCCAGGGGCTCCCTGGAAAATCCCAACATTTGGGGAGGGACCCCAAAAATTTGGGATCCCCCCCCTCCCCCCACCCTGAGATCCTGAAATGTGGAAAAATCCAAAATTCCTGAAAATTCCAAAAAAAAAAAAAAAAAAAAAATCCCAGAAAATTCACATTTTGGCCCCAGAATTCCTCCCAAAAATTCCCAAAATTCCCCCAAATATTCCCAAATTCCCCCCAAGAAAATTCCCAAAATTCCTCCCAAAATCTCTCCCAAAAATTCCCAAATTTCCCCCAAAAATTCCCAAATCCCCCCCAAAAAAATCCAAAAAATTCCTCCCAAAATTTGCCCAAAACTTGCCCAATTTCTCCCCAAAAATTCCCCAAATCCCCCAAAATTCTCACCCAAAAATTCCCAAAATTCCTCCCAAAAATTCCCAAATTCCCCCAAGAAAATTCCCAAAATTCCTCCCAAAATTTCACCCAAAATTCCCCCAAATTCTCATTTTAGTCCCTTAAAATTCAGATTCCAGCCCTGAAATTCCTCCCCAAAATTTCTAAAATTCCTCCCCAGAATTCCCAAATTTCCCCCAAAAATTCCCAAAATTCCCCCCAAGAATTCCCAAAATTCCTCCCAGAATTTGCCCAAAATTTCCCAAATTTCTCCCACAAATTCCCCAAATCCCCCAAAATTTCTCTCAAAATTCCCCCAAAATTCCCATTTTAAGCCTTTAAAATTCAGATTTCAGCCCCGAAATTCCTCCCAAGAATTCCCTAAATCTGCCCAAAAGTTCCCAAATTTCCCCCCAAAATCTCCCCAAATCCCCCAAAATTCTGACCCAAAAATTCCCCAAATTTCTCCAAAAATTCCCTGAAAAATTCCCTAAAAATTCCCAAATATCCCCCAAAAGTCCCCAAATTACCCCCCAAAATCCCCTCAAAATTCCCATTTAAACCCCAAAACTCCCCCCCAAAACTGCCCCAAACCCCTCCAGATTTCCCCCAAATTTCCCAAAAATTTCCCCAAATTCCCAGAATTCCCAAAATTCCCTGCAGAATTCCCAGAATTCCCCAAATTCCCCACCTGGCCCCGCGCTGCAGCAGCTGCTCCAGGACGGCGTCGAGGCGGCGCCGCGCCGCCCCGGGGTCCAGCTCTGGGAATGGGGGGGAAATTGGGGAATTTTGGGAATTTGGGGAATATTTGGGAATTTTTGAGGAATTTTGGGGGAATTTGGAGGGAATTTGGGAGAAAATTTGGGGAGTTTGGGGGGAAATTTGGGGAATTTTGGGGAAAATTTGGGGGATTTGGGGGAAATTGGGGGATTTATTGGGAATTTTGGGGGAATTTTGGGAATTTGGGGTGAATTTGGGAATTTTTGGAGAATTTTTTGGGATTTGGAAGAAAATTTGGGGGATTATTGGGAATTTTGAGGGGAATTTGGGGAATTTTTGGGAATTTTGGGGGAATTCTGGGGAATTCGGGAGAAAATTTGAGAGATTTTGGGGGAAATTTGGGGATTTTTGAGGAATTTTGGGGGGAATTTGGAGATTTGGAGGAAAATTTGAGAGGGTTTGGGAATTTTTGGGAAAATTTGGAGGAATTTTTGGGGGAATTTGGGGGATTTATTGGGAATTTTGGAGGATTTGGGGAATATTTGGGAATTTTTAGGATAATTTGGGGAATTTTGAGGGAATTTTTGGGGAATTTTAGGAGAAAATTAGGGAATTTTGGGGGAATTAGAGGAAATACTGGAATTTTGAGGGAATTTTGGGAGAAATTTCGGAACTTGGGGGGGAAGTTTGGAATAATTTGGAGGGAATTTGGGAGAAAATCTGGGGAATTTTGGGAGAAATTTGGGAATTATTGGGAATTTTTTTGGGAATTGTTGGGAATTTGGGGGGGAATTTGGAGGAAAATTTGGGGTTTTTTGTGAATTTTGGGGAATTTGGGGGAATTTTGGGAATTCGGAGAATTTTGGGAAAAATCTGGGGAAAACTGGAGGATTTGGGGGAAATTTGGGAAAATTTAGAGGAAATTTTGGGGAGTTTGGAGGGGATTTGGGGAAATTTTGGAGCTTAAATGGGAATTTTAGGGGATTTTTAGGGGTTTAGTTGGAATTTTGGGGGGATTTTTGTGATTTTTAGGGGAATTTGGGGGATTTAAATGGAATTTTTAGGGAATTCTGGGGACATTTGGGAATTTTGGGGATATTTTGGGGCTTTAATTGGAAATTTTGGGGGAAATCTGGGGACATTTTGGGGTGGAAACGGGAATTTTAGAGATTTTAATGGGAATTTCGGGGGAATTGAGGATTTAATTGGAATTTTCTTGGAATTTTTCTTGGAAAAACCCCAAGAATATTTTGGGGTTTTGCTGTCCCGGTGCGAATTCAGTGATAAATTCAGGAATATTTTGGAATTTGGCGGTGCCGGGGCGGATTTTGGGGGCGATTCCCGAGATTTTTTTTTTTTTTTAGATGGATCCGGGTGGGATTTTGAGGGAAATTTGGGGAATTCTGAGGGAATTTTGAGGAATTTTGAGGGAATTTTGGGGATTTTTGGCCGCTCCGGCCGACCTCACCCGGCTTCTCCACCTTCACCTTGGCGGCCATCGCGGCTCCGGACGCGTCTGTGAGACCTGGCAGAGGTGGGGGGGTCATGAAAGATCCCGAAAATCCCACAGGAATCCCAAAAAATCCCCGAAATTCCCACAAAATTCCCACAGAATTCCCACAAAATTCCCAAATTCCCCTCACGGCCGCCGCTCCCCCCCCCCTTCCCCTCACCGCCGCCGCTTCCCGCCTTCCGCCGCCGCCGCCACCCATTGGTGGCCTGCGCTGCCAATCAAAGCGAGCGGCCAATCAGCGGCCGCGCTGGGCGGGGTTATGGTGGCGGTTCGCCTACAAGTCCCGTGATGCTCCGCGGCGCCCGTTGAGAGCCGGACTACAAATCCCGTCGTGCCTCGCGGCTGCCATTGCGGGCCAGCGGAGAATCAGTGAGGCCGGGCCTACAACGCCCGGCAGCCCCACAGAAACCCGGCAGAGCCCGAGTGGCTTCTAAACCCCCGAAATTCCCCTCAGGCGCCTTTTGGCGATCTCTTAAATGGCTCCTCTGATTCCTTGGGACCCTCAAGTGACTCTAAATCCCCTCCCCAAACCATCAAATTTCCCCTTGGTGCAACTTCCGGGACTACAGCTCCCGTCATGCCCCGCGACGCCCATAAAGCCCCATTAGCCACTCGCCTACAACTCCCGTCATCCCCCGCGCTCCAGTAGGCCTCATTAGAGCCGCGCCTACAACTCCCATCATCCTTTGCGCGCCGCACAGCCAAGCCTACAACTCCCGTCATGCCCCGCGTTCCAGTGGGGCTCATTAGAGCCGAGCCTACAACTCCCATCATCCTTCCCGCCCCCATAGCCCAGCATTGCAAGCCCCGCCCCCCGCCGCACTACAACTCCCGTCATGCCCCGCGCTCCAGTCAGCCTCATTAGAGCCGCGCCTACAACTCCCATCATCCTTTGCGCGCCACACAGCCAAGCCTACAACTCCCGTCATCCCCCGCCTTCCAATTGGTCGCATTCGAGCCGAGCCTACAACTCCCATCATCTTTTGCGCGCACCACAGCCAACCCCGTTTATTCGCCTACAACTCCCATCATCCTTCGCGCGCCACGCAGCCAACCCCGTTCCTTGGCCTACAACTCCCGTCATGCGCCGCGCCGCCCATAGCCCAGCATTGCCGGCCCCGCCCCTCGCCGCACTACAACTCCCGTCATGCCCCGCGCCGCCGTTTTCGCGCCCTTTTTCGCTCTTCCCCTCACGGCCCGGCCGCCATGATGGCGGAGGCGCTGGACCGCTGGCTCCGGGAGGAGATGGAGCTGCCGCCCTCGGCCGCCCCTTCCCCGGCCGCGCTCCGCAGGTCGGGACCGCCCTGAGACCCCCGCGGGACCCCTCTGAGGGCGGGGAGGGGTCGGGGCGGATTTTGGGGTCGGGGTGGGGGGAATTGTCCTGTGAGCTTTGTGAGGGGGGGAGGATTTGGGGGGGCTGAGGGCGCATGGAGAGGGGTGGGGAGGATTTTGGGGGGTCCTGGAGGGGTTTTGAGGGGATCCTGAGGGGTTTTGAGGGGATTCTGAGGGGTTTTGGGGGGTCCTGAGGGGGTTTGGGGGTTCTCGGAGGGGACTGGGGGGGTCCTGAGGGGATTTTGGGGGTCTCGGGGGGTTCTGGAGGAGTCTTGGGGTGTCCTGGAGGGGTTTGGGAATCCTGGGAGGAGTTTGGGGGATCCTGAGGGAGGTTTGGGGGGTCCTGGAGTGGGCTGGGGGGTCTTGGGGCATTTTGGGGGGGTCCTGGAGGGGTTTGGGGGTTCTGAGGGTATTTTGGGGGATCCTGAGGGAGTTTTGAGGGTATTTTGGGGATCCTGAGGGGCTTTTGGGGGATCCTAATGGAGTTTTGGGGGGTCCTGAGGGAGTTTTGGGGGCTCCAGGGGACATTTGGGGCGATCCTGGAGGGGTTTGGGGGATTCTGAAGGAGTTTTCAGGGGTCCTGGGGGCTTCTGGGGGGTCTCAAGGGAGTTTTGGGGGGGGCCTGAGGGAGTTTTTGGGTGTCTTGGGGGTATTTTGGGGGGTCCTGGAGGAGTTTTGGGGTTGTCCTGGGGGCTTTTGAGGGATCCTGAGGGAGTTTTGGGGGTCCTAGAGGATTTTTAGGGGGTCCTGGAGGGGTTTTGGGGGTCCTGAGGGAGTTTTGAGGGTATTTGGGGGGTCCTGAGGGAGTTTTGGGGGGTCCAGGGGACACTTGGGGCGATCCTGGAGCGGTTTAGGGGATTCTGAAGGAGATTTTGGGGGTCCCGGGGCTTTTGGGGGATCCTGAGGGAGTTTTGGGGGTATTTTGGGGGGTCCTGGAGGAGTTTTGGGGGATCCCAAGGAAGTTTTTAGAGGTCCTGGAGGGGTTTGGGGGATTCTGGAGGAGTTTTGGGGGTTCCTGTGGGTATTTTGGGGGATCCTGAGGGGCTTTTGGGAAGTCCTGGGTTGCTTTGGGGGTCCTGGAGGAGTCTGGGGGGTCCTGAGGGAGTTTTGGGGAATCCTTGTGGAGTTCTGAGGTCCCTCTGGAGGTTTCTGAGTGGATCCAGGGCTTCCTGGGAGTCATTTTTTAGGGGCTTCTCCCAAAAAAATTTTGGGGTGCCCCTGCCCTTTGTTTGAACTCTTTTTTTCTTTCTTTCTTTCCCAGGCTCTGCTCGGGCCCCACAGCCCCGATTTGGGATTTCATCACCCGCCATGTCCGCAGCCAGCGGTGAGCAAAGGGGGAGAACCCCAAAATTTTGGGGCAAAAATTGAGAGGGGAACCCCAAAATTTGGGTGGGAAGGGATTCAGGGCAGGGCCTGTGGGACTACAACTCCCATCATGCTTTGCGGCGCCCCATAGAGCCTTATTGGAACCACGCCTACAACTCCCATCATGCCTTGCTCCCCATAGAGCCCTATTGTAACCACGCCTACAACTCCCATCATGCCCTGCTCCTCATAGAGCCCCATGGTCACCGTGCCTACAACTCCCATCATGCCTTGCGCCCCTGGTAACCACGCCTACAACTCCCATCATGCCCCGCGGCTCTTTTCCCGCTCTTTCCCGTCCCCTCACGGATTTTTCTCCCCGCAGGAACGTGAAGAAAATCCGCGGCAATCTCCGATGGTATCCCGAAATTTTTGTGGTTTTCCCCAAAAATTCGGGGGTGATTTCCTAAAAATTGGTATCAAAGATTGGGGAGGGATGGCAAAATTTTCGGGGTGACCCCAGAATTTGTTCCTTAACTTCGGGTTCAGGTACGGGCACCTGCAGGAGCTGGAGGTGAGCGGGACCCCAAATTTGGGGGGAAAATTCCAATTTTTCAGGGTTTTCCCTCAGATTTTGGGGTTGTTTTGAGGGGTTTCTTAAATTTCAGGGGGTTTTGGGTTAGCCTGAAAATTTGTGGAGTTTTGGGGGGGGTCTCAGCTGAATTTGGGAATTTTTGGGGGGGGATTTCTCAAAATTTTGGGGTTTTTTTTAGGGTTTTTTCCACCAAATTTTGCCTCCAAATTTGGATTTTCCTCCCAGATTTTAAATTTGTTTCTGAGGGAATTTTTATAGTTTATTTCTGAGGGGAATTTTGCCTTTTTTTGTGAGGTTTTTCCCACAAATTTTGCCTCAGAAATTTGATTTCAAATTTATTTCTGAGGGAAATTTTGGGCTTTATTATGAGCTTTTCCCCCAAAATTTATCTCAAAATTTGAATTTTTCCACAGATTTTAAATTTATTTTACAGGGAATTTTTTTTTTTTTTTTTTTTTTTTTACTTTTTTTATCCCACAAATTTCACCGCAAAATTTGGTTTTAAATTTATTTCTGAGGGAATTTTGTCTTTTTTTCAGGGTTTTTCCCCCAAAACTTACCTCAAATTTTGCATTTCCCCACAGATTTTAAACCTTATTTCTGAGGGAAAATTTCCATTTTTAACATTTTCCCCCTAAACCTCCCTTTTCTCTTCAACCTCCCCCCCCTAATTCCGCTCCCAATCCCGGGGATTTGGGGCCGATTTTTCTCAAGTTCGGGTAAAATTCGAGATAAAATTCCATTTTTTTTTTTATTTTTTATTTTTTTACCGCAGGCTGCAGTTGGTCCTCCGAGCCGCCAGGGGCGCTGCGCGCCGCGGTCGCGCGCCGCCGGAAGGAGCTGCGCCAGCTGGCTGACGTCATTGCCGACGCGCAGGAAGTGACGCAACGCCTGGGTGAGGCCGGCCGGAAACGCTTCCTCCTTCCGGCTCGGGGGTTCGGCCGCTCCCATTTCCTTCGGGCGGGGGGGGGCCGGTAACGCCCCTAGACTCAGGTCGGGGTCCCAACCCCAAAGTTTGGGGTCCCCCTCCTCAACTTTGGGGTCCCAAGCCCCAATTTTGGGGTCCCTGTCACTAATTTTGGGGTTAAAGCCCCAAATTTTGGGGTCCCAAGACCAAATTTTAGGGTCCCAAGCTCCAATTTTGGAGACCCTGCACCCCAAATTTTGGGGTCCCTATCACCATTTTTGGGGTCCCAAGCCCAAATTTTGGGGTCTTCTGAACCCCCCCAGACCCCAATTTTGGGGTTCTCTTCCTCAACTTTGGGGTCCCTGGCCCCAATTTTGGGGTTCAAGCCCCAAATTTTGGGGTCCCAAGCCCAAATTTTGGGGTCCCCCTCTTCAATTTTGGGGTCCCTTTCCCCTTTTTGGGGTCCCAAGCCCCAATTTTGGGGTCCCTGTCACCAGTTTTAGGGTTAAAGCCCCAAATTTTTGGGGTCCCCCTCCTCAATTCTGGGGTCCCAAACCCCAATTTTGGGGTCTTTGTCCCCATTTTGGGGTCTCCAAACCCCAAATTTTGGGGTCCCCCTCCTCAATTTTGGGGTCCCTGTCCAAATTTTGGGGTCCCAAGCCCAAATTTTGCTGTTAAACCCCCAAATTTTGGGGTCCCCCACCCCAAATTTTGGGGGCTTTGTCTCCAATTTTGGGGTCCCCATCCCCATTTTGGGGTCCCTGGCCTCAATTTTGGGGTCCCAAACCCCAATTTTGGGGTCCCCCTCCTCAATTTTGGTCTTCAAGCCCCAGATTTTGGGGTCCCATTCCTAGTTTTGGGGTTTTCCGCCCCAATTTTGGGGTCCCTTTCCCCTTTTTTGGGAACTCCAGCTCCAAATTTTGGGGTTAAACCCCCAAATTTTGGGATCCCCATCCCCAATTTTGGGGTCCCAAACCCCAATTTTGGGAACGCCCACCCCAAATTTTGGGATCTTTGTCCCCGTTTTGGGGTCCCCATTCCCAATTCTGGGGTCCCAAGCCCAATTTTTGGGGTTAAAATCCCAAATTTTGGAGTTAAAATCCCAGATTTTGGGTTAAAATCCCAATTTTTGGGGTTAAAGTCCCAATTTTTGGGGTGAAAATCCCAATTTTTGGGGTTAAAATCCCAATTTTTTGGTTGTTCCCCCCCCCCAGAGGCGGAGCTGGAGGCGGGGCAGCAGCGCCGGTGGGCGGAGCTTCGGCGAGGGGCGGAGCTTCGGCTGCTGGGGGCGGAGCCAATCCCGCCCCAGCTGGGGCAGCTGGGGGTGGAGCTTCGCAAAGGGGCGGGCCGCGGCCCCGGTGAGGGGCGGGGATTCCTTATATGGGCAATGGGTGGGGATTGGGGGTGGGGCTTAAGGGGTTTCCTTATATGGGGAATGGGTGGGGCTTAAGGTGGTTTCCTTATATGGGTAGTGGGAGGAGATTGGGGCAGGGCTTAGGTGGATTCCTTATATGGGCAATGGGTGGGGATCAGGGTGGGGATTAAGGGGTTTCCTTATATGGGCAATGGAAGGAAATTGGGGGCGTGGCTTGAGAGAATTTCCTTATATGGGCCATGGAGAGGGATTGGGGGCGGAGCTTTGGAAAGAGGTGGGGCCACGGTCCCAGTGAGGGGCAGGGGCTTGAGGGGGGGTCCTTATATGGGCAATGGGTGGGGCTGAGTGGTTTCCTTATATGGGCAATGGGAGTTGATTGGGGGCGGGGCTTAAGGGACTTTCCTTTTATGGGCAATGGGAGTGGATTGAGGGTGGGGTTAAGGGTGTTTCCTTATATGGGCAATGGGGATTTGTGGAATTTGGGGAATTCTGGGGGAATTCTGGGAATTTCTTTGGGATTGGGGGAATTTGGGGAATCTCAAGGGGGTTTTGGGTCCCCAGGCCGGGCCAGTCCCGGGCGGAGCTGGCGGCCATCTTGGCCTCGGGGGCGGAGCCGGAAGTGCTGGTGAGGGGGCGGGGTCTGGGGAGGGGGCGGGGCCTGGTGCCCAATCAGGGATTCCCAAAATTCCCAAATCTGCTCCAAAATTCCCTCTCGAGACCCCCAAAAATTCCCAAGATTCCCCTTAAGACCCCCAAAAAATTCCCAAACCCCCAAAAATTCCCAAGACTCTCAAAATATTCCCAAATTTTATGTTGAAAAATCCCCCCCAAAAAATTCCCCAAAAAATCCAAAATTCCCAAAAAATTTCCCCAAAAATAAAAAAAAAAATTCCCAAAATTCCAAAAAATTTCCCCAAAAAATAAAAAAAAATTCCCAAAATTCCCCTAAAATTTTCCCCAAAACTCCCCAAAAATCCCCCAAATTTTCCCCAAAATTCCCAAAAAAATTCCCCTAATTCCCCCCAAATGATTCCCCACCCCCCAGGTGTCAATCAAGGCGCTGTGCAAAGCCCGGGAGGCGGAGCTACGGAAGCCACGCCCAGCCAGGTAAAGCCCCGCCCCTTTTCCTCTCCGATTCCCCCTTTAATCACTCAGTTAATTAATGACCTCATTAATGACCTCATTAACCCCCCCAGGCGACTCGAGGAGGCGGCTCCTGATTGGTTGGCGCAGGCCGAGGTGGGCGTGGCTTGGGGAGGGGAGGTGGGCGTGGCTCCGCGCTGTGGCCACGCCCCCTGATGGGTGTGTCCCCCCCAGGCCGTGCTGATTGGCCACAGCCCCGGGGCCGTGCTGTGGGCGCTGCAGGAGCTGGCCAATCACAGCATCAGGTGGGCGGGGCTTAGCGCGGGGGCAGGGATTAAAGGGGCGTGGCTTTATGGGTGGGTGTGGCTTAAGGGGTGGTGCTTAAAGGGGAGGGCGGGGCTTGGGGTGGGTGGAACTCATGACAGGGGCTTAGAGGAAGGGGCGGGGCTTGGTGAAGTGGGCGGGGCTTAAATGATGGGTGTGGCTTGAGGGGTGGGTTTAAATGGTGGGTGTGGCTCAGAGGGGCGTGGTTTAGGACAGTGGGCGTGGCTTTAATGGATGGGTGGGGCTTAGCAGATGATGTGGCTCATGGTGGGCGGGGCTTACATGGAATGGGCGGGGGTTAAAGGGGTGGGCGTGGCTTAGAGGGAGTGGGTGGGGCTTCGATGGGAGGGGCTTAAGGAGTGAGGCTCGTAGTGGGCCGGGCTTACAGGGATGGGCGTGGTTTTGTGAGTGGGTGGGGCTTAGCAGGGGTGTGGCTAAAATTGGGCGTGGCTATGGGGAAGTGGGCGTGGTTTTCTCCCCTTGTGGGCGTGTCCTGAGCCCCTCCCCCTGCAGGGCCTTGCTGGATGGCCCCGCCCCCTCGGTGGAAGCCCCGCCCACCCTGCGGGAGCTCCTCCAGGTGAGGGGGAAATTGGGGAATTTTGGGAATTTGGGGGAGAATTGGGAAAATTGGGGGAATTTTGGGAGCCCTTGGGGGAATTTGGGGAATTTTGGGAGAATTGGGGGGAATTTGAGAATTTTGGGGGGAATTTTGGGAGGATTTGGGGAATTTAAGGGAAATTTGGGGGGAATTTGGAGGAATTTGGGGAATTTGGGGGGAATTTGGGAATTCTGGGGGGAATTTGGGGAGAATTTGGGGGAATTTGTGAAAATTCAGGGGGAATTTTGGGGAAGTTTTGGGAGATTTTGGCAGAAATTTGGGAGATTTTTGGGAAATTTGGGGAAAATTTGGAGAAAACTGGGGAATTTGGTAGAATTTGGGGGGATTTTGGGAGGATTTGGGGAATTTTAGGGGAAATTTGGTGAATTTAGGGGATTTGGGGAAAATTTGGGAGAATTTGGGGAATTTAGGGGAAATTTGGGGGGAAATTTGGGGGGAACTTGAGAATTTTGGGGAAATTTGGAGGAATTTTGGAATTTTTGGAGAATTTTGGGAATTTTAGAGGAGTGTGGGGAAATTTTGGAGGAAATTTGGGAATTCTGGGGGGAATTTTGGGAGAATTTGGGGAATTTGGAAAAATTTTGGGGTAATGTGGAGAAATTTGGGAAAATTTTGGGAATTTTGGGGAACAATTGGGAATTTTGGGGGAAATTTTGGGGGAATTTTGGGGAAAATTTGGGAATTTTGGGGGAATTTTTGGGGAATTTTGGGAGAATTTGGGGAATTGGGGAAATTTTGGGAGGATTTGGGGGAATGTGGGGAAATTTGGGAAAATTTTGGGGAAAATTGGGGAATTTTGGGGGAGTTTTGGGAGAATTTGGGGGGAATTTGGGAGATTTTGGCAAAATTTTGGGAGGATTTGGGGAATTTTGGGAGAATTTGGGGAACTTTGGAGGAGATTTTGGGAGGATTTGGGGAAATTCAGGGAATTTTAGGGGAATTTTGGGGAATTTGGGGAATTTTGGGAGGATTTTGGGAAATTTGTGGAAGATTTTGGGATTTTGGGGTCCCTGGGTTCATTTTTGGGGTCCCTGATGGATTTTGGGGTTTTTGGGGGTGATTTGGGGTTTTTGGGGTTTTTGGGGTGGATTTTGGGGTTTTTGGGGTGGATTTTGGGGTTTTTGGGTGGATTTTGGGGTTTTTGGGGTGGATTTGGGGGTTTTTGGGTGGATTTTGGGGTTTTTGGGGTGGATTTGGGGGGTTTTTGGGGTGGATTTTGGGGTTTTTAGGGTGGATTTTGGGGGTTTTTGGGGTGGATTTGGGGGTTTTCGGGGCACATTTTGGGGTTTTTGGGGTCCTGGGTTGATTCCCGGGGTCCCTGATGGATTTTGGGGGTTTTTGGGGTGGATTTGGGGTTTTTGGGGTGGATTTTGGGGTTTTTGGGGTGGATTTTGGGGTTTTTGGGGTGGATTTTGGGGGTTTTTGGGGTGGATTTTGGGGTTTTTAGGTGGATTTTGGGGTTTTTGGGGTGGATTTGGGGGTTTTGGGTGGATTTGGGGGTTTTTGGGGTGGATTTGGGGGTTTTTGGGGTGGATTTTGGGGTTTTTAGGGTGGATTTGGGGGTTTTTGGGTGGATTGGGGGTTTTGGGGTGGATTTGGGGGTTTTTGGGGTGGATTTTGGGGTTTTTGGGGTGGTTTTGGGTTTTTGGGGTGGATTTTGGGGTTTTTGGGGTGGATTTGGGGTTTTTGGGGTGGATTTTGGGGTTTTTAGGGTGGATTTGGGGTTTTTGGGTGGATTTGGGGGTTTTCGGGGACATTTTGGGGTTTTTGGGGTCCCCGGGTTGATTCCCGGGGTCCCTGATGGATTTTTGGGTGGATTTGGGGGTTTTTGGGGTGGATTTGGGGGTTGATTTGGGGTTTTTGGGGTGGATTTTGGGGGTTTTGGGGTGGATTTTGGGGTTTTTGGGGTGGATTTTGGGGTGGTTATTTGGGGGTTT
Organism: Sitta carolinensis; assembly: GCA_032173965.1. Classification (NCBI taxonomy): domain Eukaryota; kingdom Metazoa; phylum Chordata; class Aves; order Passeriformes; family Sittidae; genus Sitta; species Sitta carolinensis. Next base: position 37,785 of record JAVUNC010000052.1, read on the forward strand.
TTGGGGTGGATTTGGGGGTTTTTAGGGTGGATTTGGGGGTTTTTGGGGGCGGATTTTGGGGGTTTTTGGGGTGGATTTGGGGGTTTTTGGGGTGGATTTTGGGGTTTTTAGGGCGGATTTTGGGGGTTTTTGGGGTGGATTTTGGGTGGATTTTGGGGGTTTTTAGGGTGGATTTGGGGTTTTTGGGGGCGGATTTTGGGGGTTTTTGGGGTGGATTTTGGGTTTTTAGGGTGGATTTTGGGGGTTTTTGGGGTGGATTTTGGGGTTTTTGGGGTGGATTTTGGGGTTTTTAGGGTGGATTTTGGGGTTTTTGGGTGGATTTGGGGGTTTTCGGGGCACATTTTGGGTTTTTGGGTCCTGGGTTGATTCCCGGGGTCCCTGATGGATTTTGGGGGTTTTTGGGGTGGATTTGGGGGTTTTGGGGTGGATTTGGGGGTTTTTGGGTGGATTTGGGGTTTTTGGGTGATTTTGGGGTTTTTGGGGTGGATTTGGTGGTTTTTAGGGTGGATTTGGGGGTTTTGGGGTGGATTTGGGGGTTTTTAGGTGGATTTGGGGGTTTTGGGGTGGATTTGGGGTTTTTAGGGTGGATTTGGGGTTTTTGGGGCGGATTTTGGGGGTTTTTGGGGTGGATTTGGGGGTTTTTGGGGTGGATTTTGGGGTGGATTTTGGGGGTTTTTAGGGTGGATTTGGGGGTTTTTGGGGTGGATTTGGGGTTTTCGGGGGACATTTTGGGGTTTTTGGGGTCCCCGGGTTGATTCCCGGGGTCCCTGATGGATTTTTGGGTGGATTTGGGGGTTTTTGGGGTGGATTTGGGGGTTGATTTGGGGTTTTTGGGGGGGGGTTGTGGTTGGGGTTTTGGGGTGGATTTTGGGGGTTTTGGGGGATTTTGGGGTGGATTTTGGGGTTTTTGGGGTGGATTTTGGGGTTTTTGGGGTGGATTTTGGGGGTTTTGGGGTGGATTTTGGGGGTTTTTGGGGTGGATTTTGGGGGTTTTTGGGGTGGATTGTTTGGGTGGTTTTGTGGGTTGTGGATTTTGGGGTTTTTGGGTGGATTTTGGGTTGGATTTTGGGGTGGATTTTGGGGTTTTTGGGGTGGATTTTGGGGTTTTTGGGGTGGATTTTGGGGTGGATTTTGGGGGTTTTGGGGTGGATTTTGGGGTTTTTGGGGTGGATTTTGGGGGTTTTTGGGGTGGATTTGGGTGGTTTTAGGGTGGTTTGGTTTGGGGTGGATTTTGGGGTTTTTGGGGTGGATTTTGGGGTTTTTGGGTGGATTTTGGGGTTTTTAGGGTGGATTTTGGGGTTTTTGGGGTGGATTTTGGGGGTTTTTAGGGTGGATTTTGGGGTTTTTAGGGTGGATTTTGGGGTTTTTGGGGTGGATTTTGGGGGTTTTTAGGGTGGATTTTGGGGTTTTGGGGTGGATTTTGGGGTTTTGGGGTGTATTTTGGGGTTTAGGGTGATTTTGGGGGTTTGGTGATTTGGGGGGTTTTGGGGTGGATTTTTGGGGTGGATTTTGGGGGTTTTTGGGGTGGATTTGGGGTTTTTCGGTGGCATTTTGGGGTTTTTTGATTGGGGTTTTCCCCAGGGGTTATGGGTCCCGGGGTTCGGGGTCCCTGATGGATTTTGGGGCTCCCAGGAGCGCTGGGGGGCCCTGGGGGGGCTCTGGGCCGCCCTGCCCCGCTGCAGGCTCACCTGGCCGGGCTGGGCTCTCACCTGGGGCGGCTGCGGGAGCTCCTGGGGCAGCGCGGGGCGCCCAGGTGAGCTGGGGATCCCTCCTGGAATGGGATCTGGCACCAGGAAAACCCAGATCCCCTTTCATTCCCATTAATTCTCAGCTTTCCCTCATTAATTCCCAATTTTCCCCATTAAAATCCCATTAATTCCCATTTTTCTCCCAATATTTCCATTAATTCCCATTTTTCCCTCATATTTCCCCAATTTTCCCCATTAAAATCCCATTAATTCCCATTTTTCTCCCAATATTTCCCCATTAATTCCCATTTTTCCCCAATTTTCCCTCATTAATTCCCAATTTTCCCCCATTAAAATCCCATTAATTCCCATTTTTCTCCCGATATTTCCCCATTAATTCCCATTTTTCCCCAATTTTCCCCATTAATTCTCAATTTTCCCCCATTAAAATCCCATTAATTCCCATTTTTTCTCCAATATTTCCCCCATTCTTTCCCCATTTTTTCCCATTTTCTCCCATTTTTTCCCATAATTTCCCCATTAATTCCCCATTAATTTCCAATATTTTCCCCATTATTTCCCCTATTAATTTCCTGTATTTTCCCCATTTTTCCCCCATTAATTCCCAGGTTTTCCCCATTAATTCCCAATTTTCCCCCATTAATTCCCAGTATTTCCCCCTTATTTCCCCCATTATTTCCCCAACTAATTCCCCATTAATTCCAAATTTTCCCCCATTTTCCCCATTATTTCCCTGCATTATTTCCCCAATTTTTCCCTCATTAATTCCCAGTTTTATCCCCATTTTTCCCCATTTTTTCCTATTATTCTCCCCCATTAATTCCTAATTTTTCCCCACTTTTCCCCCATTATTTCCCCCATTAATTCCCCATTAATTCCCCATTTTTTTCCCCATTTTTCCCTATTAATTCCTCATTAATTCCCCATTATTCCCCCCATTTGTTCCCATTATTTCCCCCATTATTCCCTCATTAATTCCCAAATTTTCCCCCATTTTTCCCCCGATTTCCCCCCATTCATTCCCTATTTTTCCCCATTTTTTCCCCATTATTTCCCCCATTATTTCCCCTATTCCCAATTTCCCCATTACTTTCCCCATTAATTCCCAATTTTCCCCATTATTTCCCCCATTTTTCCCCCATTATTTCCCCTACTAATTCCCCATTAATTCCCAATTTTCCCCATTATTTTTCCCCAATAATTCCCAATTTTCCCCCCATTTTCCCCCACTTTTCCCCCATTTTTTCCCCTATTAATTCGCCATTAATTCCCCATTAATTCCCATTATTTCCCCTATTAATTCCCCTATTAATTCCCCATTAATTCCCCATTAATTCCCATTATTTCCCCCATTAGTTCCCCATTAATTCCCATTATTTCCCCTATTAATTCCCCATTAATTCCCAATTTTCCCCCCATTTTCCCCCATTATTTCCCCTATTAATTCCCCATTAATTCCCATTATTTCCCCCATTATTTCCCCCATTATTTCTCCTATTAATTCCCCATTAATTCCCAATTTTTCCCCTATTTTCCCCACTTTTCCCCCATTATTTCCCCTATTAATTCCCCATTAATTCCCATTATTTCTCCCATTATTTCCCTTATTAATTCCCCATTAATTTCCATTATTTCCCCCATTATTTCCCCCATTAATTCCCACTTTTCCCCCCAATAATCCCATTATTTTTCCCCCCCAGGCTGGCTCTGACCCGGGCCGGGCTCCGTGGATTTTTGAGCTCCCTGAGCCGGGAACTTCAGGGGCTCCAAAAAATCCCCAAATCCCTGGAATTGGCCCCAAAATCCCCGGAATTGGCCCCAAAAATCCCCAAAATCCCCAAAATCCCCAAATCCCCCCTGGGGCGGCAGCGGCGGCGCCTGCGGAGGGCGAGGGGGCGAGTGGTGAGTGGGAATTGGGGGAATTGGGGAATTTGGGGATTTGGGGGGAAATTTGGGAAAAATGTGGGAACATTTGGGGGAAATTTGGGGGATTTGGGGGGAAATTTGGGAAAAATTGGGGGAAATTTGGGGGATTTGGGGGAAATTTGGGAAAAATTGGGGGAAATTTGGGGAAAATTTGGGGGATTTGGGGGGAAATTTGGGAAAATTGGGGGAAATTTGGGGAAATTTGAGAAAAATTTGGGAAAATTTGGGGGAAATTTGGGGATTTGGGGAGAATTTGGGAAAATTGGGGGAAATTTGGGAAAAATTTGGGAAAATTTGGGGGAAATTTGGGAGAAATTTGGGGGAAATTTGGGATTTTTTGAGTAAATTTGGAGGTGACTGGGAAAAATTTGGGGGATTTTGGGGGAAAATTTGGGAAATTAAGGGAGAATTTGGGATTTTTGGGGAAATTTGGGGGGAAAAATTGAGGGATTTGGGGGAAATTTGGGGAAAATTTGAGGGATTTTTGGGGAATTTGAGGAAAATTTGGGAAAATTTGGGGATTTGGGGGCAAATTTGGGGGTTTTAGGAAAATTTGGGGGGCTCTAGGCTGAATTTGGGGAAAACTTAGGGAGATTTTGGGAGAATTTGGGATTTTGGGAGAAATTTGGGAAAATTTTGGGGGACAAATTTGGGAAATTAGGGGAGAATTTGGGATTTTTGGGGAAATTTGGGGGGAAATTTGAGGGATTTGGGGGAAATTTTGGGATTTTCTGGGTGAATTTTGGAGTGAGTTTGGGGAAATTTGGGAATTTTGGGGGGAATTTGGGGGATTTTTGGGGAAAATTTGGGATTTTTTTGGTGAATTTCGGGGGGATTTTGCGAAAAGTTTGGGGATTTGGGGGGAAAATTTGGGAAATTAGGGGAGAATTTGGGATTTTTGGGGAAACGGGGAATTTTGGGGGAAAATTTGGGGGATTTGGGGAGAATTTGGGGGATTTGGGGAAATCTGGGGAAAATTTGGGGTAAATTTGGGATTCTGGGGATGAATTAGGGGAATTTTGGGGGGTTGGGGAATTTGGGGAGAATTTGGGAAAATTTGGGAAAAATTTGGGATTTTTTGGGTGAATTTGGGGCTGAATTTGAGAAAATTTAGGCATTTTAGGGTGAATTTGGGGGATTTTGGGGTGAATTTTGGGGAAATTGGGGATGAATTTGGAGGATATGGGGAAAATTTGGGACTTTTGGGTGAATTTTGGGAAATTTTGGGGAAATTCTGGGGAAAATTTGGGGGAATTTGGGGAAATTTTGGGATTTTTTGGGTGAATTTGGGGGTGAGTTTGGAAAAATTTAGGGGATTTTGGGGTCAATTTTGGGGCTGAATTTGGGGGATTTTAGGGTGATTTTGGGGATATTGGGATGAATTTGGAGGATTTTGGGAAATTTTGGGGAATTTGGGGAAATTTGGGGAGAAATTGGGATTTTTTTGTGGATTTTTGGGGACTGAATTTTGGGGTGAGTTTCTCTCATTTTTGAGGTGAATTTCTCGGGTTTTGGGCTGAATTTCTCTGATTTTTGGGGTGAATTTCTCTCATTTTGGGATGAATTTCATTTTTTGGGTGAATTTTGGGTTTTTTTGGGTGTTTTTCCCCCAGCTGCGGCTTGCAGCAGCGACTGCGATTGCTTGAGCGCGGCCAGCAGAGGGCGCGGGGCGGGCTGGGGCGCTGCAGGAGCAGGTGAGAGCGGTAGGGACCAGTAGGGACCAGTATGGACCAGTATGGACCAGTACGGACCAGTATGGACCAGTATGGACCAGTATGGACCAGTATGGGCCAGTATGGGCCAGTATGGCCAGTACGGACCAGTAGGGACCAGTATGGACCAGTATGGACCAGTATGGACCAGTATGGGCCAGTATGGGCCAGTACGGACCATAGGGACCAGTATGGACAGTATGGACCAGTATGGACCAGTAGGGACCAGTATGGACCAGTATGGACCAGTATGGACCAGTACGGACCAGTATGGACCAGTACGGACCAGTAGGGACCAGTATAAACCAGTATGGACCAGTAGGGACCAGTATGGACCAGTATGGACCAGTATGGACGTACGGACCAGTAGGACCAGTACGGACCAGTATAAACGGTATGGGCCAGTACGACCAGTAGGACCAGTATGGACCAGTACGGACCAGTAGGGACCAGTATAAACCAGTATGGACCAGTAGGGACCAGTATGGACCAGTATGGACCAGTATGGACCAGTACGGACCAGTAGGGACCAGTACGGACCAGTATAAACCGGTATGGGCCAGTACGGACCAGTAGGGACCAGTAGGGACCAGTACGGACCAGTAGGGACCAGTATAAACGTATGGACCAGTAGGGACCAGTATGGACCAGTATGGACCAGTACGGACCAGTAGGGACCAGTACGGACCAGTATAAACCGGTATGGGCCAGTACGGACCAGTAGGGACCAGTACGGACCAGTAGGGACCAGTATAAACCAGTAGGGACCAGTATGGACCAGTATGGACCAGTACGGACCAGTAGGGACCAGTACGGACCAGTATAAACGTGGGCCAGTACGGACCAGTAGGGACCAGTATAAACCAGTATGGACCAGTAGGGACCAGTACGACCACTACGCACAGTAGGGACCAGTATAAACCAGTATGGACCAGTAGGGACCAGTATGGACCAGTATGGACCGGTATGGACCAGTAGGGACCAGTAGGGACCAGTATGGACCAGTACGGACCAGTACGGACCAGTATGGACCAGTATGGACCGGTATGGACCAGTACGGACCAGTAGAGACCAGTACGGGCCAGTGTGGACCAGTATGGACCAGTACGGACCAGTAGGGACCAGTAGGGACCACTACGGACCAGTAGGGACCAGTAGGGACCGGTATGGGCCAGTATGGACCAGTATAAACCAGTACGGACCAGTATAAACCAGTATGGGCCAGTATAGACCAGTAGGGACAGTAGGGACCGGTACAGACTTGTAGGCAGCACTACTGACCAGTCCCTCCCAGTACAAACCAGTAACCCCAAATCCCTCCCAGTTCCCCCTAGTCCATGTCACTATATCCCAGTCTCTCCCAGTCCCATCCCAGTCCATCCCAGTCTATCCCAGTTTATCCCAGTCCATCCCAGTCCATCCCAGTTCATCCCAGTTCATCCCAGTTCATCCCAGTTCATCCCAGTTTATCCCAGTCCATCCCAGTCTATCCCAGTTTATCCCAGTCCATCCCAGTCCATCCCAGTTCATCCCAGTTCATCCCAGTTTATCCCAGTTCATCCCAGTCCCTCCCAATCCCCTCCCAGTTCCCTCCGAGTCTAACCCAGTAACCCCGCCCCCCTCTGTCTCTCTGCTCTGATTGGCCGCAGGTTGTGGGCGTGGCCCGGGCCGGGCCGGGCTCGGCCCCGCCCCCGCTGGAGGAGGAGGGGCGGCGGCGCCGGGACCTGGAGCTGGGAACGCTGGGAGCGCCCCTCCCCCCCCGGCCCGCCCCCACTGCGGGGGGTGGGGGTGGAGATGGGGGCGGGACAGGTGGGGGAGGGGCCACAGGGGGGAGGGGCCACAGGGGGCGGGACAGGTGGGGGAGGAGCCACAGGGGGGGAGGGGCCACAGGGGGCGGGACAGGTGGGGGGGGCCACAGGGGGGAGGGGCGGGGGGGGCCGGTGGGGGAGGGGACAAAGGGGGGACAGGTGGGGGAGGGGCTAAGGGAGATGGGGTGGAACAGGTGGGGGAGGGGAGGGGGGGAGGGGGAAGGGGATGGGGGTGGAACAGGTGGGGGAGGGGCTTAGGGAGGGGGAGGGGCCTAAAAAGAGGGTGGGGGAGGGGATTGAAGAGGGGGTGGGGGAGGGGATGGGGAGGGTGGGGGAAGGGCTTGGGGAAAGGGGAGGGGCTGGGCAAAAAATGGGCGTGGCTTCAACCCTGAGTAATGGGAGGAGCTTGAGGGTCGGGGGTGTGTCCAGGGGGCTGTGGGCGTGGCCAACCCGTTCCCCTCCCTCCCCCAGGGGGCGCTGCTGGCCCGGGCGGCCGCCCTGCGCCACCAACTGCGCCAGGGGGCGCTGCGGGCCCGACGGGGGGCGGGGCCACCGCCAGGGGCGGGGCCGCAGCCGGACACGCCCCTCCCCGCCCAAGGGGGCGTGGCCGAGCTGCTGCCCCAGCTGCGATTGGTCCACGGCGGCTGCCAGCGGCAACTGCGGGCCTGGCCCCGCCTCCAGGGGCTGGTCAGCCAATGGTGAGGAGGGAGGGGGGCGGGGGTTAAGGGAGGGGGCGGGGCTGGCCCCGCCTCCAGGGGCTGGTCAGCCAATGGTGAGGAGGGAGGGGGGCGGGGGTTAAGGGAGGGGGCGGGGCTGGCCCCGCCTCCAGGGGCTGGTCAGCCAATGGTGAGGGAGGGGGCGGGGCTTAGGGGAGGGGATTAAAGGGAGGGGGAGGGGCTGAAAGGGAGGGGGAGAGGCTTAAAGGGGAGGGGGTGGAGCTTAAAAGGAGGGGTGTGGCTTAAATGGGAGGGGCTTGGGGGGCGGGGCTTAAAGGGGAGCCTGGAATGGGGGGGAGGGGTTTAGAGGGGGGAGGGGGTTAAAGGAGGGGGAGGGGCTGAAAGGGGGGGCCTGGAATTAGGGGGGGAGGGGCTTGGTGGGAGGGGATTAAAGGGAGGGGGAGGGGCTTAAAGGGGAGGAGGAGGTGCTTGAAAAGAGGGAGGGTTTAAAGCTGGGCAGGGGCTTGAGGGGGTGTGGCTTCTCCACCCAAGCCCCGCCCCCTTCTCTCCCCTGACTCCTCCCCCTCCCCAGGTGGACCCAGCCAGCTCAGTGGGCCCTGGCCACGCCCCCCGGCCACGCCCCCTTCTCCCATTGGCTGCAGCGCTGGCGCAGCGCTACCCTGGCCCTGCAGGCCACGCCCACCCGGGAGGCGGGGCCAGAGGAGGAGGTCACGCCCCCTGAGGTGCTGCAAGGGCGCTGATTGGTTGGGAATAAAATATGGGCGGGGACAAAGGGGGCGTGGTCTGAGTCTGAGATGGGGGCGGGGCCTGTGGGATGGGACAGGTGAGAGGTGAGCACACATGAGATACAGGTGAGCACAGGTGAGACACAGGTGAGATACAGGTGAGCACAGGTGTGCTCAGGTGTGTCTGTACCTGCCCCAGGTGTGCCCAGGTGTAGCCCAGGTGCACTCAGGTGTCCCCAGGTATGCCCTGCTGTGCTCAGGTGTATTCCAGCTGTACCCAGGTGTATCCCAGGTATCTCAGATGTCCCAGGTGCCCCCAAAGTCACCCTCAGGTGTGCCCAGGTGACCCCAGGTGTGCACAGGTGTGTCTGTACCTGCCCCAGGTGTATCCCAGGTATCCCCAGGTATGTCCAGGTGCGCCCAGGTGTATCCCAGGTGTGTCTCAGGTGTGCCCAGGTGACCCAGGTGTGCCCAGTTGTGTCCCATGTCTATCCGAGGTGTATCCCAGGTGTCCCCAGGTGATGTCAGGTGTATCTCAGGTGTGCACAGGGGCCCCCAGTGATCCCCCAGGTACCCCCAAAGTCACCCTCAGGTGACCCCAGGTGTGCCCAGGTGCCCCCACAATCCCCCAGGTGTCTTCCAGGTGTGCCCAGGTATCTCAGGTGTCTCAGGTGCCCCCAGCAATCTCCCAGGTGCCCCCCAAGTCACTCTCAGGTGTGCACAGGTGACCACAGGTGTGCCCAGGTGTCCCAGGTGTGCCCAGGTGCCCCCAGGAATGGCCCCGCCCCCACCAATACCGCGGGAAATCACCAGGGGGCGCCCAGTGCAAACCAGTATAAACCAGTATTACCAGTATAACCAGTATAACCAGTATAACCAGTATAACCAGTATAACCAGTATAACCAGTATAACCAGTTAACAGTATAACCAGTATAACCAGTATAAACCAGTATAACCAGTATAACCCAGTATAACCAGTATAACCAGTATAACCAGTATAACCAGTATAACCAGTATAACCAGTATAACCAGTATAACCAGTATAACCAGTATAACCAGTATAACCAGTATAACCAGTATAACCAGTATAACCAGTAAACCAGTATAACCAGTATAACCAGTATAACCAGTATAACCAGTATAACCAGTATAACCAGTATAACCAGTATAACCAGTATAACCAGTATAACCAGTATAACCAGTATAACCAGTATAACCAGTATAACCAGTATAACCAGTATAACCAGTATAACCAGTATAACCAGTATAACCAGTATAACCAGTATAACCAGTATAACCAGTATAACCAGTATAACCAGTATAACCAGTATAACCAGTATAACCAGTATAACCCAGTATAACCAGTATAACCAGTATAACCAGTATAACCAGTATAACCAGTATAACCAGTATAACCAGTATAACCAGTATAACCAGTATAACCAGTATAACCAGTATAACCAGTATAACCAGTATAACCAGTATAACCAGTATAACCAGTATAACCAGTATAACCAGTATAACCAGTATAAACCAGTATAACCAGTTATAACCCAGTATAACCAGTAACAGTATAACCAGTATAACCTAGTATAACCAGTATAACCAGTTATACCAGTTAAACCAGTATGAACCAGTTCAAACCAGTTAACCAGTAAAACCATCATAACCAGTATAACCAGTTACCAGTATAACCAGTTAAACCAGTTATCCAGTATAACCCAGTATAAACCCGTCATAACCAGTCTAACCAGTATCACCAGTACACCCAGTTCTCCATACAGTCATCCAGTTACCTATCCAGTCATCCCAGTCCAATCCCATCCATCCCAGTCTCACCAGTCCATCCAGTACCCAAGTCCATCCCAGTCCATCCCAGTCAACCAGTCCATCCAGTCCATCCCAGTCATCCCAGTCCATCCCAGTCATCCCAGTCATCCATCCATCCAGTCTCTCCCAGTTCATCCCAGTCCATCCCAGTCCATCCCAGTCTCTCCCAGTCATCCCAGTCATCCCAGTCCTCCCAGTTCTCCAGTTCATCCCAGTCCATCCCAAGTCCTCCAGTCTCCCAGTTCATCCCAGTCCATCCAGTCTCTCCCAGTCCATCCCAGTCATCCAGTCATCCAGTCATCCAGTCTCTCCAGTCTATCCAGTCATCCCAGTCATCCAGTCTCTTCCATCTTCGTCCATCTATGGTCATCCATGTCTCTCCAGTTCCCTCAGTCTCATTCCCAGTCCATCCAGTCCATCCGGTCACAGGTCACCTGGTATATCACTCATGGTCACTGCTCATCTCACATGGGCATCGGCATCATGGTCACGCTGCACGATGGTCCTCTGTCACTCCATTTGGTTTTTTTTGGGTTTTTTTCTCGTTTTATTTTTCCCAAATTCCCCCCAATCCCGGACACCGGTGGCCACCACTGGTCACTGCTGGGCACTCATGGTCACTGCTGGGCACTCATGGTCACTCATGGTCACTGCTGGTCACTCATGGTCATGCTGGGCACTCATGGTCACTGCTGGCACTCATGGTCACTGCTGGTCACTGATGGTCACTGATGGTCACTCATGGTCACTCATGGTCATCATGGTCACTCATGGTCACTCATGGTCATTGCTGGTCACTCACGGTCACTCAGGGTCACTGCTGGTCACTCATGGGCACTCATGGTCACTGCTGGGCACTCATGGTCACTCATGGTCACTGCTGGGCACTCATGGTCACTGCTGGGCACTCATGGTCACTGCTGGTCACTCATGGGCACTGCTGGTCACTGATGGTCACTCATGGTCACTCAGGGTCACTCATGGTCACTGCTGGGCACTCAGGGTCACTCAGGGTCACTGCTGGTCACTCACGGTCACTCATGGGCACTGCTGGGCACTCATGGGCACTCATGGGCACTGCTGGGCACTCATGGGCACTGCTGGTCACTCATGGTCACTGCTGGGCACTCATGGGCACTCATGGGCACTGCTGGGCACTCATGGGCACTGCTGGTCACTCATGGTCACTCATGGGCACTGCTGGTCACTCATGGTCACTCATGGTCACTCATGGTCACTGCTGGTCACTGATGGTCACTCATGGTCACTGCTGGTCACTCATGGTCACTCATGGTCATTGCTGGTCACTCACGGTCACTCAGGGTCACTGCTGGTCACTCATGGGCACTCATGGTCACTGCTGGTCACTCATGGTCACTCATGGTCACTGCTGGTCACTCATGGTCACTCAGGGTCACTCAGGGTCACTCATGGTCACTGCTGGTCACTCATGGTCACTGCTGGTCACTCAGGGTCACTCATGGTCACTGCTGGGCACTCATGGTCACTGCTGGGCACTGCTGGTCACTGATGGTCACTCATGGTCACTCAGGGTCACTCATGGTCACTGCTGGTCACTCATGGTCACTCATGGGCACTGCTGGGCACTGCTGAGCACTCATGGTCACTGCTGGTCACTCATGGTCACTCATGGTCACTCATGGGCACTGCTGGTCACTGATGGTTACTCATGGTCACTGCTGGTCACTCATGGGCACTCATGGTCACTCGTGGTCACTTATGGTCACTCAGAATCACTGATGGTCACTCAGGGTCGCTGATCATCACTGGTGGTCACTTGTTCATTGGTCACTTGTCATGGTCACTCATCACTTGTGGTCACTGCTGGTCACTCAGGGTCACTGGTGGTCACTGAGGGTCACTCAGGGTCACCGTTGGTCACTCAGGGTCACTGGTGGTCAGTGCTGGTCATTGGTCACTCAGGGTCACCGTTGGTCACTCAGGGTCACTCGTGGTCACTTGTGGTCACTGATCATCACTGGTGGTCACTCGTTCATTGGTCACTCATGGTCACTCCTGGTTGCTCTGATGGTCACTGGTCATTTCTGGTCACTCCTGGTCACTCAGGGTCACTGCGGGTCACTGGTCACTCCTGATCACTGATGGTCACCAGTGGTCACTGCGGGTCACTCCTGGTCAGTCATGGTCATTGATGGTCACCAGTGGTCACTCCTGGTCAGTCATGGCCATTGATGGTCACCGGTGGTCACACATGGTCACTTGTGGTCACTGCTGGTCACTGATCATCACTGATGGTCACTCCTGGTCACCATTGGCCACTCCTGGTCACTCCTGGTCACTCGTGTTCATTGGTCACTGGTCAGTGGTGGTCACTGGTGGCAGTCAGTGGTGGTCACTCCTGGTCAGTAGTGGTCATTCCATTGGTCAGTGATGGTCAGCGCTGGTCAGTGATGGTCAGTGCTGGTCAGTGCTGGTCAGTGATGGTCAGTGCTGGTCAGCGCTGGTCAGTGCTGGTCAGTGCTGGTCAGCGCTGGTCAGTGATGGTCAGTGCTGGTCAGTGCTGGTCAGTGATGGTCAGTGATGGTCAGTGCTGGTCAGTGATGGTCAGTGCTGGTCAGTGATGGTCAGTGATGGTCAGTGATGGTCAGTGCTGGACAGTGATGATCAGTGCTGGTCAGTGATGGTCAGTGTGGTCAGTGCTGGTCAGTGATGGTCAGTGCTGGTCAGTGCTGGTCAGCGTGGTCAGTGATGGTCAGTGATGGTCAGTGATGGTCAGTGGACTCAGTGCTGGTCAGTGATGGTCAGTGTGGTCAGTGCTGGTCAGTGATGGTCAGTGATGGTCGTTCTGGTCAGTTCTGGTCAGTGATGGTCAGTGCTGGTCAGTGCTGGTCAGTGATGGTCAGTGATGGTCAGTGCTGGTCAGTGATGGTCAGTGATGGTCAGTGATGGCCAGTGCTGGTCAGTGCTGGTCAGTGATGGTCACAGGTGGTCAGTGCTGGTCAGTGATGGTCAGTGCTGATCAGTGCTGGTCACTCAGTGGTCAGTGCTGGTCAGTGATGGTCAGTGCTGGTCAGTGATGGTCAGTGATGGTCAGTGATGGCCAGTGATGGTCAGTGCTGGTCAGTGCTGGTCAGTGATGGTCACAGGTGGTCAGTGATGGTCAGTGATGGTCAGTGCTGGTCAGTGCTGGTCAGTGATGATCAGTGGTGGTCAGTGCTGGTCAGTGCTGGTCAGTGATGGTCAGTGATGGTCAGTGCTGGTCAGTGATGGTCAGTGATGGTCAGTGATGGCCAGTGATGGTCAGTGCTGGTCAGTGCTGGTCACTCAGTGGTCAGTGCTGGTCAGTGATGGTCAGTTCTGGTCAGTGATGGTCAGTGATGGTCAGTGCTGGTCAGTGATGGTCAGTGATGGTCAGTGATGGTCAGTGCTGGTCAGTGATGGTCAGTGCTGGTCAGTGATGGTCACTCAGTGGTCGTGATGGTCAGCGCTGGTCAGTGCTGGACAGTGATGGTCAGTGCTGGTCAGTGATGGTCAGTGCTGGTCAGTGATGGTCAGTGCTGGTCAGTGCTGGACAGTGATGGTCAGTGCTGGTCAGTGCTGGACAGTGATGGTCAGTGATGGTCAGTGATGGTCAGTGATGGTCACTCAGTGGTCAGTGCTGGTCAGTGCTGGTCAGTGCTGGTCAGTGATGGTCAGTTCTGGTCAGTTCTGGTCAGTGTGTCAGTGCTGGTCAGTGCTGGTCAGTGTGTCTGGATGGTCAGTGCTGGTCAGTGATGGTCAGTGTGGTCAGTGTGCAGTGCGGTCAGTGCTGGTCAGTGATGGTCAAGGTGGTCAGTGCTGGTCAGTGATGGTCAGTGCTGATCAGTGCTGGTCAGTGGTCAGTGCTGGTCAGTGATGTCAGTGCTGGTCAGTGATGGTCAGTGGGTCGGCTGTGGTCAGTGTGGTCAGTGCTGGTCAGTGCATGGTCAGTGTGGTCAGTGCATGGGTCAGTGATGTCAGTGTGGTCAGTGCTGGTCAGTGATGGTCAGTGTCATGTGGTCAGTGCTGGTCAGTGCTGGTCAGTGATGGTCAGTGCTGTCAGTGGTCAGTTGTCAGTGTGGGCAGTGATGGTCAGTGCTGGTCAGTGTGGTCAGTGATGTCAGTGCTGGTCAGTGATGGTCAGTCGGTCAGTGATGGTCAGTGATGGTCAGTGATGGTCAGTGATGGTCAGTGATGGTCAGTATGGATTGGTCAGTGATGGTCAGTGTGGTCAGGTGTCATGGTCAGGGCGCTGGTCATGCTGCAGTGTGGTCAGTGCTGGTCAGTGATGGTCAGTGTGGTCAGTGATGGTCAGTGTGGTCAGTGCTGGTCAGTGATGGTCAGTGTGGTCACTGGTCAGTGCTGGATCAGTGATGGTCAGTGGTGGTCAGTGATGGTCATCAGTGTCAGTGATGGTCAGTGCTGGTCAGTGCTGCAGTGGTCATGTGGCATGGTCAGTGATGGTCAGTAGGCAGTGTGGTCAGTGATGGTCAGTGTGGTCAGGCTGGTCAGTGATGGTCAGTGTGGTCAGTGTGCTGACAGTGTGGTCAGTGTGGTCAGTTGATGGTCACTCAGTGTGTCAGTGTGGTCAGTGTGTCAGTGCTGGTCAGTGTGGTCATGCATGCAGTGGTCAGTGTTGGTCAGTGCTGGTCAGTGTGGTACAGTGCTGGTCAGTGTGACTGGCAGTGATGGTCAGTGATGGTCAGTGATGGTCAGTGTGGTCAGTGATGGTCAGTGTGGTCAGGCTGGTCAGTGCTGGTCAGTGCTGGTCAGTGCTGGTCAGTGATGGTCAGTGCTGGTCAGTGTGGCTCAGTGCTGGTCAGTGTGGTCAGTGATGGTCAGTGTGGTCAGTGTGGTCCAGTGTGGTCAGTGTGGTCAGTGATGGTCAGTGATGGTCAGTGCTGGTCAGTGATGGTCATGTGGTCAGTGTGGTCAGTATGGTCAGTTGGTCAGTGGCTGGTCAGTGATGGTCAGTGTGGTCAGTGGTCAGGTCAGTCAGATGGTCATGTGATGGTCAGTGTGGTCAGTGATGGTCAGGTGGTCATGTGGTCAGTGTGGTCAGTGTGGTCAGTGTGGTCAGTGATGGTCAGTGGTGTCAGTGATGGTCAGTGTGGTCAGTGCTGGTCAGTGATGGTCATGTGGTCGTGATGGTCAGTGTGGTCTGGTCAGTGATGGTCAGTGATTTGGTCAGTGGGTCAGTGTGTCAGTGCTGATGTGGTCAGTGTGGTCAGTGGTTCAGTGTGGTCACTGGTCAGTGCTGGTCAGTGATGGTCAGTATGGCAGTGCGGTCGTGGTGGTCCAGTGTGTCAGTGGTGGTCAGTGGTGGTCAGTGTTCATTGGTCAGTGGTCACTCATGGTCAGTGTTGGTCAGCGCTGGCTGCAGTTGCTGTACACATGGCAGTGATGGTCAGTGCTGGTCAGTGCTGGTCAGTGATGGTCAGTGCTGGTCAGTGTGGTCAGTGGTGGTCAGTGGTCAGTGGTCAGTGATGGTCACTCAGTGTCAGTGCGGTCAGTGATGGTCACTCAGTGTGGTCAGTGTGGTCAGTGTGGCTCTGGTCAGTGGTAGTCAGTGTGGTCAGTGATGGTCAGTGTTCATTGTCAGTCATGGTCATGACATGGTCAGTATGGTGCTGGTCAGTGTGGTCAGTGATGGCACTCATCAGTGTGGTCATGTGCAGTGGTACCAGTGTCACGTGCTGGTCAGGCTGTCATGGGTCATGGGGTCAGTGGAGGTCATGTGGTCGGCTGTCAGTGTGGTCAGTGTGGTAGGATGCATGGTGGAGAGTCAGTGCTGATGGTCAGATGCAGTGGTGGTCACAGGTGGTCTGTGTCACAGTGGTCATCGGTCTGCGGTCAGTGGTCACTCGGTCAGGTCACTCGGTGGTCATGTGGTCATGGTCATCAGTGGTCACTCATTGGTCACTCTCCTGATCCAGCCACTGGCCCTGCACACGTTGCTGTACACACCTGGCGGCCCCTCTGGCCGCACCGGCCAACCCCAGGAGACGACGCCCTGCAGGTGACCCCCGCACACCAGGGGACCCCGGAGTCACCCTGGGATGGGACAGGGGAGGGACAGGTGAGACACAGGTGAGACAGGGGAGGGACAGGGGAGAGACAGACGAGACACAGGTGAGACAGGTGCAAGACACCCCCGTTCCCCCCCACACAGGTGAGTCCCAGCCCCATTGATCCCCACACAGGTGAGTCCAATACAGGTGAGTCCCACCCACACAGGTGAGTCCCACCCACACAGGTGAGTCCCCCCAGACCACGCCCTGCAGGGATCCCCACACACACACCACTCACCTGGGACAGGTGAGACACAGGGAGACACAGGTGAGAGCCACCACTCAGGAGGGTCCAGAGCCCCACCTGGCTCACCTGAGGGTGCCAGAGCCCCACCTGGGCTCACCTGGGGGTCCCATAGCCCCACCTGGACTCACCTGGCAGGAGTCGACGCCACCCTGGGGCACACCGGGACACACCTGGACTCACCTGGACACACGTGAGGGTCCCATAGCCCACCTGAACACACTTGAGGACTCAACTGGACTCACCTGGGTACACCTGTCAGACTCACCTGGCAGGAGTCAACGCTGCCCTGGGGCACACCTGAACACACCTGTACGCACCTGGGCAGACCTGAGGGACTCACCTGGGCACACCTGAGGGACTCACCTGGCAGGAGTCGACGCCGCCCTGGGGCACACCTGAACACACCTGAACACACCTGTGGGACTCACCTGGGCACACCTGAGGGACTCACCTGGGCTCACCTGAGGGACTCACCTGGGCACACCTGCCAGACTCACCTGGCAGGAGTCGACGCCGCCCTGGGGCACACCAGACACACCTGGGCACACCTGGAAGGGAACCCCTGGGCACACCTGCCGGACACCTGGCTAGGAGTCGACGCCGCCCTGGGGCACACCTGAACACACCTGTGGGACTCACCTGGGCACACCTGGACTCACCTGGCAGGAGTCACGCGCCCTGGGGCACACCTGGAAAACCTGGGAACCACACCTGGGCACACCTGGACTCACCTGGCAGGAGTCGACGCCGCCCTGGGGCACACCTGAACACACCTGAGGGACTCACCTGTCACACCTGGGACTCACCTGGCAGGAGTCGACGCCGCCCTGGGGCACACCTGAACACACCTGTGGGACTCACCTGGGCACACCTGGACTCACCTGGCAGGAGTCGACGCCGCCCTGGGGCACACCTGGCACACCTGAACACAGACACCTGGGCACACCTGGACTCACCTGGCAGGAGTCACGCCGCCTGGGGCACACCTGAACACACCTGAGGGACTCACCTGTCACACTGTGGGACTCACCTGGCAGGAGTCGACGCCGCCCTGGGGCACACCTGCGCAGAACATGTTGGGGGTGACGGCGCCGCCGTAGGCGCGGGCGCACTGCTGGGGCCCGAAGGTTTGCACCTGCGCACACTGCAGGTTCCCGCCGCGCAGCTGCGCACAGGTGAGACAGGTGAGACACAGTGAGACAGGGAGCACAGGTGAGAGAAATTTTAAAAAAAAACCAAAAATCCCAATTTTTTGAGTCCCAAATTCCCGGGATTTGCCCCATTCGGGACCGTTCCCAACCCCAAACACCTGCCCAGGTGGAGACACAGGTGAGACACAGGTGAGAGAGGTGAGAGAGACAGGTGACCACAGGTGAGATCAGGTGAGACAGGTGAGCACAGGTGAGAGGAATCCCAAAAAATTCCCCAGATTTGGATCTCACCTGAGCCCTCACCTGAGCCCTCACCTGAGATCCTCACCTGAGATCCTCACCTGAGCCCTCCCAGGTATCTCCTGACCCCCCTACACCTGTGCCAGGTGTGCCCAGGTGTCCCCAGGTGCACCAGTCCAGGTGTCCCAGGTGCACCCAGGTGTTCCCCAGTGTAGGTGTCCCAGGTGTCCCCAGTGTATCCCAGGTGTATCCCAGTGTATCCCCAGGTGTGCCCAGGTGTTCCCAGGTGTAACCATCCAGGTGATCCAGTTCGGTATCCCGGTGTATGCCCAGGTGCCCAGGGGCCCAGGTGTGTCCAGGTACTCCAGGTACTTGGTGGTGCCAGCGGACACGCTGCACCTCTGGGCACACCTGAGACACACCTGGGGCTCACCTGAGACCCCTCCTGACCCTCCTACACCTGTCCCAGGTGCACCCCAGGTGTCCCCAGGTTGTGCCCAGGTGTAGTCCCAGGTGTAGCCCAGGTGTGCCCAGGTGTATCCCAGCTGTACCCAGGTGTATCCCAGGTATCCCCAGGTGTATCCCAGGTATCAGGTGTACCCAGGTGTATCCCAGGTGTGCCCAGTGTATCCCAGGTATCCCCAGGTGTATCCCCAGGTGTATCCCAGGTGTGCCCAGGTGTGTCCCAGGTACCTCCAGGTGACTTGGTGGTGCCCAGCCGGACACGCTGCACCTCTGGGCACACCTGAGACACACCTGGGGCTCACCTGAGACCCCTCCTGACCCTCCTACACCTGTCCCAGCTATGCCCAGGTGTCCCCAGGTGTGCCCAGGTGTTCCCAGGTGTGTCCCAGGTACCTCCAGGTGACTTGGTGGTGCCCCAGCCGGACACGCTGCACCTCTGCCGGCCGGGGGCACCTGGTGGCCACGCGGATTTTTCTTCACGTGGGGCCCGAAGCGCACAGGTGCGTCCAGGTGCAGCAGCATGAAGTCGTTGTCGTTGCGCCGGGGGTCGTACCTGGGGTGCACCTGGACGCGGTCGATGCGGCGTACCTGGCCCGTACCTGCGCGCAGGGTGTTGGTGCCGATCAGCACCTGCAGCTCCCTGAGGGGACAGGGGAGACAGGTGAGACAGGTGAGCACACCTGGCCCGTACCTGCGCGCAGGGTGTTGGTGCCGATCAGCACCTGCAGCTCCCTGAGGGGACAGGTGAGGGGGAACAGGTGAGGGGGGAATAATGGGACAGGTGAGCTGGATCTCCATGGGACAGGTGAGACAGGTGAGGGGGGAACAGGTGAGACAGGTGAGAGAGGACAGGTGAGAGGGGAATAATGGGACAGGTGAGCAGGATTTCAATGGGACAGGTGAGAGGGGACAGGTGAGGGGGGAATAATGGGACAGGTGAGGGGGGAACAGGTGAGAGGGGAACAGGTGAGACAGGACAAGTGAGCTGGGCTGCCCTGGGACAGGTGAGAGGGGACAGGTCAGGGGGGAATAATGGGACAGGTGAGCTGAATCTCCAGGGGACAGGTGAGGGGACAGGTGAGACAGGACAGGTGAGCTGGACTGCCCTGGGACAGGTGAGAGGGACAGGTGAGGGGGGAGAGGTGGGAGGGACAGGTAATACAGGACAGGTGAGAGGGGAACAATGGGACAGGTGAGCTGGATCTCAATTGGACAGGTGAGGGGGGACAGGTGAGATGAACTGTAATGGAACAGGTGAGAAGGGATAATGGGACAGGTGAGCAGGATTTCAATGGACAGGTGAGAGGGGACAGATGAGACAGGTAATGGGGGACAGGTGAGCTGGATCTCAATGGGACAGGTGAGGGGGGACAGGTGGGAGGGGAAAGGTAAGCAGGGACAGGTGAGACAAGTGAGACAGGACAGGTGAGCTGGACTGCCCTGGGACAGGTGAGGGGGGAATAATGAGACAGGTGAACAGGATTTCAATGGGACAGGTGAGAGGGAACAGGTGAGGGGGAAAGAATGGGACAGGTGAGCTGGATCTCCATGGGACAGGTGAGCAGAGATAGGTGAGATGAACCGTAATGGGACAGGTGAGGGGGAATAATGGGACAGGTGAGCAGGATTTCAATGGGACAGGTGAGAGGGGACAGATGAGACAGGTAATGGGGGACAGGTGAGCTGGATCTCAATGGGACAGGTGAGGGGGGACAGGTGGGAGGGGAAAGGTAAGCAGGGACAGGTGAGGGGACAGGTGAGACAGGACAGGTGAGCTGGACTGCCCTGGGGCAGGTGAGAGGGGACAGGTGAGGGGGAAACAGGTGAGGGGGACAGGGGAGACAGGTGAGGGGGACAGGTGAGGGGGGAATAATGAGACAGGTGAACAGGATTTCAATGGGACAGGTGAGAGGGAACAGGTGAGGGGGGAAGAATGGGACAGGTGAGCTGGATCTCCACAGGACAGGTGAGCAGGGACAGGTGAGATGAACCGTAATGGGACAGGTGAGGGGGAATAATGGGACAGGTGAGCAGGATTTCAATGGGACAGGTGTAGGGGACAGGTGAGGGGTACAGGTGAGCACACCTGGCCCGTACCTGTGCGCAGGGTGTTGGTGCCAATCAGCACCTGCAGCTCCTGCAGGGACAGGTGAGAGGGGACAGGTGAGCAGGGACAGGTGAGACAGGACAGGGGAGAGGGGAATAATGGGACAGGTGAGCTGGCTCTCCATGGCACAGGTGAGCAGGGCCAGGTGAGCTGGACCACCCTGGGACAGGTGGGGGCCGCTGGTGAGGTGGAAACCACGGGACAGGTGAGACGGCTCCAGCACAGGTGAGGGGGGACAGGTGTCACCCCCAGCCAGGTGTGCCCAGGTGTATCCCAGGTGTGCCCAGGTGTATCCCAGGTGTGCCCAGGTGTATCCCAGGTGTACTCAGGTGTGCCCAGGTGTATCCCAGGTGTGCCCAGGTGCAGCCCAGGTGTACTCATGTGTGCCCAGGTGTAGCCCAGGTGTGCCCAGGTGTGTCTGTACCTGTCCCAACTGCACCCAGGTGTATCTCAGGTGTGCCCAGGTGTCTCACCTGAGCGGCTGCCGGCAGTGCGCCGCCGTCAGCACCCACTGTGCCGCCACCAGGTGTGTGTGTACCTGTCCCAGGTGTACCCAGGTGTGTGTGTACCTGTCCCAGGTGTGCCCAGGTGTATCTCAGGTGTGCCCAGGTGTGTCCCAGGTGTCTCACCTGAGCAGCTGCCGGCAGTGCGCCGCCGTCAGCACCCACTGTGCTGCCACCAGGTGTGTATGTACCTGTCCCAGGTGTGCCCAGGTGTGTGTACTGTCAGTGTCCCGGTGTGTGGTACCTGTCCCAGGTGTACCCAGGTGTGTGTGGTACTTGTCCCAGGTGTGTGTGTACCTGTCCCAGGTGTACCCAGGTGTGTGTGTACCTGTCCCAGGTGTACCCAGGTGTGTGTGTACCTGTCCCAGGTGTGTGTGTACCTGTCCCAGGTGTACCCAGGTGTATCTCAGGTGTGCCCAGGTGTGTCTCAGGTGTCTCACCTGAGCGGCTGCCGGCAGTGCGCCGCCGTCAGCACCCACTGTGCCGCCACCAGGTGTGTGTGTACCTGTCCCAGGTGTACCCAGGTGTGTGTGTACCTGTCCCAGGTGTACCCAGGTGTATCTCAGGTGTGCCCAGGTGTGTCTCAGGTGTCTCACCTGAGCGGCTGCCGGCAGTGCGCCGCCGTCAGCACCCACTGTGCGGCCACCAGGTGTGTGTGTACCTGTCCCAGGTGTCTCACCTGAGCGGCTGCCGGCAGTGCGCCGCCGTCAGCACCCACTGTGCCGCCACCAGGCTGCCCCGCACAGGATCTGCCCCCGCTTGGTCAGGGCCACCTGGAAGGGGCGCTGGGCCACCGAGCAGGGCGGCCACCGATGATGCGGGACTCGTCCTCCTCGGGAACTGCGGCGGGAAAACGGGGAAAATGGGAATAAATGGGGAATAAATGGGGAATAAATGGGGAATAAATGGGGAAAAATGGGGAATAAAATGGGGAATAAATGGGGAATAAATGGGGAATAAATGGGGAATAAATGGGGGAAATGGGGAATAAAATGGGGAATAAATGGGGAATAAATGGGGGAAACGGGGAATAAAATGGGGAATAAATGGGGAATAAATGGGGAATAAATGGGGGAAATGGGGGAATAAATGGGAAAAAAAATGGGGGAAAAATGGGAAAAAAAAATGGGGAAAAAATGGGGGAAAATGGGGGGAAAAATGGGGGGAAATGGAGAAAAAATCGGGAAAATTGGGGGAAAATGGGGAATAAATGGGGGGAAATTGTGCAAAAATGGGGGAAAATGGGGGAATAAATGGGGAAAAATGGGAAAAAAAATGGGGGAAAATTGGGGGAAATGGGGGAAAATTGGGGGAAAGTGGGGAAAAAAATGGGGGGAAAATGGGGAAAAATCGGGAAATTTGAGGGAAAATGGGGGGAAATGGGGAAAAATTGGGGAAAAATGGGGAAAAATTGGGGGAAAATGGGGAAAAAATTGAGAAAAATCAGGGAAAAATTGGGGGGAAATGGGAAAAAATTGGGAAAAATAGGGGGAAAATTGGGGGTAAATGGGGGGAAAATTCGATAAAAATGGGGGAAAATGCGGAAAAAATTGGGGAAAAAATGGGGAAAATTGGGGGGAAAATGTGGGAAAATCGGGGAAAAAATTGGGGGAAAAATTGGGGAAAAATGGGGAAAATTGGGGGAAATGGGGGGAAAATGAGGAAAAATGGGGGAAAAAATGGAGGAAAAATCAGGAGAAAATTGGGGGGAAAATGGGGGGAAATGGGGAAAAAGTGGGGGAAAAATGGGGGGGAAATTGGGGGAATAAATGGGGAAAAAATGGGGAAAATTGGGGGAATAAATGGGAAAAAATGGGGGAAAATTGGGGGAAAATTGGGGGAAAATGGGGAAAAAATTGGGGGAAAATTGGGGAGAAATGGGGAAAAAATGGGGGAAATGGGGAAAAATGGGGGGAAATGGGGGGAAAATGGGGGAAAATGGGGAAAAAAAATGGGGGGGGAAATGGTGGAAAAATCAGGGGAAAATTGGGGGGAAAATGGGGGAAAATCGGGGAAAGAATTGGGAAAAATGGGGGAAAAATTGGGGAAAATGGGAAAAATGGGGGGAAAACTGGGGAAAAAATTGGGGAAAATGGGGGGAAAATTGGGGGGAAATGGGGGAAAATTGAGGGAAAAATGGAGAAAAATGAGGGGAAATAGGGGGGAAAATGGGGAAATAAATGGGGGAAAATTGGGGGGAGAAAATGGGGAAAGTTGGGGAAAAATGGGAAAAAAATTGGGGAAAAAAATGGGGAAATGGGGAAAAAATGGGGAAAAAACAAGAGAAATAAATGGGAAAAAATGGGAAAAAATGTCCCAGGTGAGCTGGGTGGGGTCAGGGCCCCTCACCTGCCCAGGTGAGCTGGGTGGGGTCAGGGCCCCTCACCTGCCCAGGTGAGCTGGGTGGGGTCAGGGCCCCTCACCTGCCCAGGTGAGCTGGGTGGGGTCAGGGTCCCTCACCTGCCCAGGTGAGCTGGGTGGGGTCAGGGTCCCTCACCTGCCCAGGTGAGCTGGGTGGGTGTGGCTGGGTGGGGTCCCTCACCTGCCCAGGTGAGCTGGGTGGGGTCCTCACCTGCCCAGGTGAGCTGGGTGGGGTCAGGGTCCCTCACCTGCCCAGGTGAGCTGGGTGGGGTCAGGGTCCCTCACCTGCCCAGGTGAGCTGGGTGGGTGTGGCTGGGTGGGGTCCCTCACCTGCCCAGGTGAGCCACATGGAGAAGAATGAGGAACGGGGGGGGGCCCAGGTGGGGTCACCTGAGGTCACCTGGGGAAGGGGATTCCTCGAGCACCTGGGCAGTGAGCACCCTCACCTGTGACCACCTTTACCTGTGGCCACCCTCACCTGTCACCACCCTCACCTGTGACCACCTTTACCTGTCACCACCCTCACCTGTGACCACCTTTACCTGTGAGCACCCTCACCTGTGACCACCTTTACTGTGACCACCTTTACCTGTCACCCTCACCTGTGACCACCTTTACCTGTGAGCACCCTCACCTGTCACCACCTTTACCAGTGACCACCTTTACCTGTCAACCTCACCTGTGGCCACCCTCACCTGTGACCACCCTCACCTGTGGCCACCCTCACCTGTGACCACCCTCACCTGTGGCCACCCTCACCTGTGACCACACTCACCTGTGACCACCTCACCTGTGGCCACCCTCACCTGTGACCACACTCACTGTAACCACCCTCACCTGTAACCACCTTTACCTGTCACCCTCACCTCTGGCCAGCCTCACCTGTGACCATCTTTACCTGTGGCCACCTTTACCTGTCACCACCTTGAGTGACCACTGTCATCTGTAGCCACCTTTACCTGTGGCCACCCTCACCTGCCACCACCTTTACCTGTGACCACCTTTACCTGTAGCCACCGTCACCTGTGACCACCCTCACCTGTGGCCACCCTCACCTGTGACCACCTGGAGTGACCACCTTTACCTGTTCCCCTCACCTGTGACCATCCTCACCTGTGGCCACCTTTACCTGTCCCCCTCACCTGTGCCCCCGGAGGCCCCGCCCCTCGGCAGCACCTGGTGGGACCGGTCGGGGCCGGTCGGGGTCGGATCTCGGGAGCCTCCCGGGCTCTGGAATCCGGAACCTCCTCCCACGGACACCTGGTGCCACCTGAGCTCACCTGAGGCACCTGAGACAGCTGAGACACCTGAGACAGCTGAGACAGCTGAGACACCTGAGCTCACCTGAGGCACCTGAGACACCTGAGACAGCTGAGCTCACCTGAGGCACCTGAGACACCTGAGACAGCTGAGCTCACCTGAGGCACCTGAGACACCTGAGACAGCTGAGACACCTGAGCTCACCTGAGACACCTGAGACAGCTGAGACACCTGAGCTCACCTGAGCCAACTGAGAGCCCTGAGCCCACCTGAGCTCACCTGAGCTCACCTGGTCCAGGATCCTTGTCCTGGTCCCACCTGAGCTCACCTGAGCCAACTGAGCTCACCTGAGTCAACTGAGCTACCTGGTCCTCCCTGAGCTCACCTGGTCCTACCTGAGCCCACCTGAGCTCACCTGAGCCCACCTAATCCTGGCTGGTCCCACCTGGTCCCACCTGAGACCCCTGGTCTCACCTGAGCTCACCTGAGCTTACCTGAGTTACCTGGTCCCACCTGAGCTCACCTGAGTCACCTGAGCTCACCTGGGCCCACCTAATCCTGGCTGATCCCACCTGAGACCCCTGGTCTCACCTGAGCTCACCTGAGCCAAATGAGCTCACCTGAGTCAATTGAACCTACCTGCTCCCACCTGAGCTCAACTGAGCCACCTGAGCCACCTGGTCTCACCTGAGTCAACTGAGCACATGTGATCCTACCTGAGCTCACCTGAACCCACCTGAGCTCACCTGAGCCCACCTGGTCCCACCTGGTCCCACCTGGTCCCACCTGGTCCCAGGATTCTGGTCCTGAGCTCACCTGAGTCACCTGAGCCAACTGAGCCCACCTGGTCCTACCTGAGCCCACCTGGTCTCACCTGGTCTCACCTGAGCCAACTGAGCTCACCTGAGCTCACCTGAGTCAACTGAGCTACCTGGTCCTACCTGAGCTCACCTGGGGCTGCCTGAGCCAACTAAGCCCACCTGAGCCACTTGAGCCACCTGAGCTCACCTGAGCTGCCTGAGCCCACCTGAGCCCACCTGAGCCACTTGAGCCCACCTAATCCTGGCTGGTCTCACCTGGTCTCACCTGAGCTCACCTGAGCCAACTGAGCCCACCTGGTCCTACCTGAGCTCACCTGAGCTGCTGGTCCCAGGATCCTGGTCCTGAGACCCTTGGTCACACCTGAGCCCACCTGAGTCTACTGAAACAACTGAGCCCACCTGGGCCCACCTGAGCTCACCTGAGCCCACCTGAGTCAACTGAAACAACTGAGCCCACCTGGGCCCACCTGAGCTCACCTGAGCTCACCTGAGTCAACTGAGACAACTGAGCCCACCTGGGCCACCTGAGCTCACCTGAGCTCACCTGAGTCAACTGAGACAACTGAGCCCACCTGGGCCCACCTGGGCCCACCTGAGTTCACCTGAGCCCACCTGAGCCAACTGAGAGCCCTGAGCCCACCTGAGTCAACAGAGCCCACCTGGTCCCAGGATCTTGAGCCTGGTCCCACCTGAGCTCACCTGAGCCCACCTGAGTCAACTGAGACAACTGAGCCCACCTGGGCCCACCTGGGCCCACCTGAGTTCACCTGAGCCCACCTGAGCCACCTGAGTTGCCCTGAGCCCACCTGAGTCAACAGAGCCCACCTGGTCCCAGGATCTTGAGCCTGGTCCCACCTGAGCTCACCTGAGCTCACCTGGTCCCACCTGGTCCCAGGATCCTGGTCCTGGTCCCACTTGAGCTCACCTGAGCTCACCTGAGTCAACTGAGCTACCTGGTCCCACCTGAGCTCACCTGGGCCCACCCGAGCCCACCTGAGCCAACTGAGCCCACCTGAGCCAACTGAGTTACCTGGTCCCAGGATCCTGGTCCTGGTCCCACCTGAGCTCACCTGAGCTCACCTGGTCCCACCTGTGCTCACCTGAGCTCACCTGGTCCCACCTGGTCCCACCTGTGCTCACCTGGTCACACCTGAGCCCTCCTTCAAAATCCCATTGGGAATTCTCCAAAACTCCCAAAAAACCCAAAATTCCCAAATCCCAAAATAATCCCCCAAATAATTCCCAAAATTCCCAAGATAATTCCCAAAATTCCCAAAAAAATCCCAAAAAAATTTCTAAAAAAAAAAAAAAAAAAAATTCCCCAAAAAATCCCAAAAAATCCCAAAAAAATTCCCCTAAAAATCCCCAAAAAAATCCCCAAAATTTCCCCAAATTCCCCTAAAAATCTCCTAAAAATCCCAAAAAAAATCCCCAAGAAATCCCAAAAAATCCCAAAAAATTTCCCCAAATTCCCCTAAAAATCAAAAAAAAAAATCCAAAAAATCCAAGAAAATCCAAAAAATCCCCAAAAAATCCCCAAAAAAATCCCCCCAAAATCTCCAAAAAATCCCAAAAAATCCCCAAAAATCCCCAAAAAATTAAAAAAAATCCCCCCAAAAATCCCCAAAAATCCCCAAAAAACCCCAAAAAATCCCAAAAAAATTCCCAAAAAATCCCCCAAAAATCTCAAAAAAATCCCCCCAAAAATCCCCCAAAAATTCCCCAAATTCCCCTAAAAATCTCCTAAAAATCCCTAAAAAATCAAAAAAAAAATCCCCAAAAATTCCCCAAAAAATCCCCCAAAAATCCCCCAAAAATTCCCCTAAAAATCTCCTAAAAATCCCAAAAAAATCCCCAAAAAATCCCCAAAAATTTCCAAAAAAAAATCCCAAAAAATCCCAAAAAAATCCCCCAAAAATTCCCAAAAAATTCCCCAAAATTCCCCTAAAAATCTCCTAAAAATCCCAAAAAATTCCCAAAAAATTCCCAAAAAAATCCCAAAAAATCCCAAAAAAATCCCCAAAAAATCCCAAAAATCCCCCAAAAATCTCCTAAAAATCAAAAAAATCCCCCAAAAATCCCCCAAAAATTCCCCGAAAATTCCCCCAGCCCCCCCGCGTTCCCCCCGGCATTCCCGGCATTCCCGGCATTCCCGGCATTCCCCGCCCCTCCCCCACTCACGCTCGATGCCCGCGCCCCGCGCCGCTCCCGGCAGCAGCAGCAGCAGCAGCAGCAGCGGGGGGAGGGGCAGGGGGCGTGGCCGGAGCAGCAGGGGGCGTGGCCGGAGCAGCAGGGGGCGTGGCCGTGGGCGTGGCCTCGGGGCCAAAGCTCCGGGATCGGCGGGAGCCATTCCTGCGGGAGAAGGGAAAATCCCAAATTCCGGGAATTCCAGACCCCCAAAATCTTGGGTATTTCCGAATCCCAAGAATTCCCAAATTTCAAATCCTGGGAATTTCCAAATCCCCAAATCCTGGGAATTTAAAATCCCCAAATTGTGGAAATTCCCAAAGCCCAAATCCTGGGCAATCCTAAATCCCAAATCCCAAGAATTCCCAAATCCCGGGAATGCCCAAATCCCAAATATCAGGAATTCCCAAATCCCAAGAATTCCCAAATTTCAAATCCTGGGAATTCCCAAATCCCAGAGATTCCAAATCACAGGAATTCCCAAATCCTGGGAATTCCCAAACCTCAGGAATTCCCAAATCCCAAATATCAGGAATTCCCAAATTCTGGGAATTTCAAATCCCTAAATCCCAGGAATCCCCAAATTCTGGGAGTTCCCAAAACCCAAATCCTGGGAATTTCCAAATCCCCAAATCCTGGAAATTCCAGATCCCAAATATCAGGAATTCCCCAATTCCGGGAATTTCAAATCCCCAAATCCCAGGAATTCCCAAATCCGAAATCCTGGGAATTCCCAAATTCTGGGAATTTGAAATCCCGGGAATTCCCAAATCCCTAAATCCTGGAAATTCCAAAATTCCGGGAATTCCAAACCCCCAAATCCCAAATCCCAGGAATTCCAAAACCCCCGAATCCCAGGAACTCCAAATCCCAGAAATTCCAAACCCCAAATCCCGGTGGGAATTCCCAAATCCCAACCCCAGAAATCCCAGTGGAAATTCCCAATCCCAGGAATTCCAAACCCCGGGAATTCCAAATCCCAAAAATCCCAACCCCAAATCCCAGCAATTTCAAATCCCAGGAATTTCAAATCCCGAGAATTCCAGATCCCAAACCTTCAAATCCCGGGAATTCCCCAAACCCCGGGAATTCCAAATCCCAAAAATCCCAACCCCAAAGCCCAGGAATTTCAAATCCCAGAAATTCCAAATCTCAGGAATTCCCCAAACCCCGGGTATTCCCAAATCCCCAAACCCCTGGAATTCCCCAAAGCCCGGTGGGAATTCCCGAAATCCCCAAAGCCCGGGAATCCCCAAACCCCGGGAATCCCCAAACCCCGGGAATCCCCACAATCCCGGTGGGAATTCCCAACCCCAAAGCCCGGGAATTCCCAAAGCCCGGGAATTCCCAGCGGGATTTGGGGAATTCCCGGGGCTCACCTGGCGCGGGGCTCACCTGGCGCGGTGGGGGCGGGGCCGGGCAGAGCCGGGCAGGGCGCTTTATAGGGAGGGGGGAGGGGGGGCGGGGGGGAGGGGGAGGGGAGGGGGGGGAGGGGGAGGTGACTCAGGAAACGCCGGGGAGGATCCCAGGGGTGGGGGAGGGGAGGGGAGGGGAGGGAGACCCGGCTCGGCTGCCCCTCCCCCACGGCGGAGCCCGGGACAGATCCCGATCCTGATCCCGATCCTGATCCTCATCCTCATCCTCATCCTGATCCTGATCCCGATCCTGATCCTCATCCTGATCCTGATCCTGATCCTGATCCTGATCCTGATCCCGATCCTGATCCTGACCCCGATCCTGATCCTGATCCTGATCCCGATCCCGATCCTGATCCGATCCTGATCCCGATCCTGATCCTCATCCTCATCCTGATCCTGGTCCCGATCCCGATCCCGATCCTGATCCTGACCCCGATCCTGATCCTGATCCTGATCCGATCCTCCGATCCCGATCCTGATCCCGATCCTCATCCTCATCCTCATCCTGATCCTGATCCTGATCCCGATCCTGATCCTACATCCTCATCCTGATCCTGATCCTGATCCCGATCCTGATCCTCATCCTGATCCTGATCCTGATCCCGATCCTGATCCTGATCCGATCCTGATCCTGATCCTGATCCCGATCCTGATCCGATCCTGATCCTGATCCTGATCCGATCCTGATCCCGATCCTGATCCCGATCCTGATCCGATCCTGATCCCGATCCGATCCTGATCCTGATCCTGATCCTGATCCTGATCCATCCTATCCGATCCTGATCCTGATCCCGATCCTGATCCTGATCCTGATCCCGATCCGATCCTGATCCCGATCCTGATCCCGATCCTGATCCTCATCCTCATCCTGATGTCATCCTGTCCCGATCCCGATCCTGATCCCATGATCCTGATCCCATGATCCTGATCCCGATCCTGATCCCGATCCTGATCCCATCCTCGATCCCGATCCTGATCCGATCCTGATCCTCATCCTGATCCTGATCCTGATCCTGATCTCCGATCCTGATCCTCATCCTGATCCTGATCCTGATCCCGATCCTGATCCTGATCCGATCCTGATCCTGATCCTGATCCGATCCTGATCCCGATCCTGATCCCGATCCTGATCCCGATCCTGATCCCGATCCTGATCCCGATCCTGATCCGATCCCGATCCTGATCCTGATCCTGATCCTGATCCTGATCCTGATCCCGATCCTGATCCTGACCCGATCCTGATCCTGATCCTGATCCCGATCCCGATCCTGATCCCGATCCTGATCCCGATCCTGATCCTCATCCTCATCCTGATCCTGGTCCCGATCCCGATCCTGATCCTGATCCTGATCCTGATCCTGATCCTGATCCCGATCCTGATCCCGATCTCACTCATCCTCATCCTGATCCTGATCCCGATCCTGATCCTCATCCTCATCCTGATCCTGATCCTGATCCCGATCCTGATTCCTCATCCTCATCCTGATCCTGATCCCGATCCTGATCCCGATCCTGATCCTGATCCCGATCCCGATCCTGATCCTGATCCCGATCCTGATCCTGATCCTGATCCTGATCCCGATCCTGATCCTGACCCGATCCTGATCCTGATCCTGATCCGATCCCGATCCGATCCCGATCCTGATCCCGATCCTGATCCTCATCCTCATCCTGATCCTGGTCCGATCCCGATCCCGATCCCGATCCTGATCCTGACCCCGATCCTGATCCTGATCCTGATCCTGATCCCGATCCCGATCCTGATCCCGATCCTGATCCTCATCCTCATCCTCATCCTCATCCTGATCCTGATCCCGATCCCGATCCGATCCTGATCCTGATCCCGATCTGATCCCGATCCTGATCCTGATCCTCATCCTCATCCTGATCCTGATCCTGATCCGATCCCGATCCTGATCCTCATCCTCATCCTGATCCTGATCCCGATCCTGACCCCGATCTGATCCTGATCCTGATCCTGACCCCGATCCCGATCCTGATCCTGATCCTGATCCCGATTCTGATCCTGATCCTGATCCCGATCCCGATCCCGATCCTGATCCCGATCCCGATCCTGATCCCGATCCTGATCCTGATCCCGATCCTGATCCCGATCCCGATCCTGATCCCGATCCTGATCCCGATCCTGATCCCGATCCCGATCCTGATCCTGATCCCGATCCTGATCCCGATCCTGATCCGATCCTGATCCCGATCCGATCCTGATCCTGATCCGATCCTGATCCCGATCCTGATCCCGATCCCGATCCCGATCCCGATCCCGATCCCGATCCCGATCCTGATCCTAATCCCGATCCTGATCCCGATTCTGATCCCGATTCTGATCCCGATCCCGATCCCAGTTGCAGTCCCCATCCCAGCCCAGGTGTGTCCCCACAGGTAACCCCAGTTGTGTCCTCTCTCCCACAGGTGAGCTCAGGTGTGTCCCCAGGTGTCCCCAGGTGTTCCCATCCCCCCCAGGTGTCCCCAGGTGTTCCCATCCCCCCCAGGTGTCTCCAGGTGTCCCCAGGTGTTCCCATCCCCCCCCAGGTGTCCCCAGGTGTCCCAGGTGTCCCCAGGTGTTCCCATCCCCCCCAGGTGTCTCCAGGTGTCCCCAGGTGTTCCCATCCCCCCCAGGTGTCCCCAGGTGTCCCCAGGTGTTCCCATCCCCCCCAGGTGTCCCAGGTGTCCCCAGGTGTTCCCATCCCCCAGGTCTCACCTGGCCTCACCTGTCCCAGCCATTCCCAGGGTGTGTCCAGCCCAGCCAGGTGTGACCGGTCCAGCCAGGTGTGCCCAAATTCCGGGGGACACGAGGGGACAGGAGGGGACACCTGAGACACCTGGGACACCTGAGGGGACACCTGAGACACCTGAGATACCTGAGACACCTGGGACACCTGAGGGAACAGGAGAGGACACCTGGGACACCTGAGACACCTGGGACACCTGAGGGGACACCTGAGATACCTGAGACACCTGGGACACCTGAGATACCTGAGGGGACAGGAGGGGACACCTGAGTGGACACAGGTGACACCTGTGGGGACACCTGAGAGGACACAGGTGACACCTGAGTGGACAGGAGGGGACACTGGGACACCTGTGGGGACACAGAGACACCTGAGTGGACACCTGAGGGGACACAGGTGACACCTGTGGGGACACCCGAGACACCTGAGGAGACACCTGGGACACCTGAGGAGACACCTGAGGGGACACCTGAGATACTTGAGACACCTGAGGGGAAAAGAGGGACACCTGAGGGGACATGGAGACACCTGTGGGGACACCTGAGTGGACATGGAGACACCTGTAGGGACACCTGAGGGGACACAGGTGACACCTGGGGGGACACCCGAGACACTGAGGAGACACCTGAGGGACACCTGAGATACTTCAGACACCTGAGGGGAAAAGAGGGGACACCTGAGGGGACATGGAGACACCTGGGGGACACCTGAGGGGACACAGGTGACACCTGGGGGGACACCCGAGACACCTGAGGAGACACCTGGGACACCTGAGGAGACACCTGAGGAGACACCTGAGGGGACACCTGAGATACTTGAGACACCCGAGGGGAAAAGAGGGGACACCTGAGGGGACATGGAGACACCTGGGGGGACACCTGAGGGGACATGGAGACACTGGGGGACACTGAGGGGACATGGAGACACCTGGGGGGACACCTGAGGGACATGGAGACACCTGGGGGGACACCTGAGTGGACAGGAGAGGACACCTGAGTGGACACTGGGACACCTGTGGGGACACCTGAGGGGACACAGGTGACACCTGAGTGGACAGGATGGGACACTGGGACACCTGTGGGGACACATGGTGACACCTGGGGGGACACCGAGACACCTGAGGAGACACTGGGACACCTGAGATACTGGGAGGACACCTGAGGGAACACCTGAGTGGACACTGGTGACACCTGAGGGGACACCTGAGATATTGAGACACCTGAGGGGAAAAGAGGGACACCTGAGGGGACATGGAGACACCTGTAGGGGACACCTGAGGGGACACAGGTGACAATTTTGGGGACACTGTGACACCTGAGATACCTGAGGGACAGGAGGGGACACCTGAGATACCTGGGACACCTGTGGGGACACCTGAGACACCTGGGGGGACACCTGAGTGGACAGGAGGGGACACTGGGACACCTGTGGGGACACCCGAGACACCTGAGGAGACACCTGGGACACCTGAGATACCTGGGAGGACACCTGTGGGGACACCTGAGTGGACATGGAGACACCTGAGACACCTGGGGGAACACCTGAGTGGACACAGGTGACACACTGTGGGGACACCTGAGTGGACATGGAGACACCTGAGACACTGGGGGACACCTGAGTGGACATGGAGACACCTGAGACACCTGGGGGAACACCTGAGTGGACACAGGTGACACCTGAGTGGACAGGAGGGGACACTGGGACACCTGAGTGGACACAGGTGACACCTGAGTGCACACCTGAGTGCACACCTGAGTGCACAGGTAACAGGCGGGGGCGGGGCCCGACCGGATGTGGCTAATGACCCCTCCCCACCCAGGTGTCACCCAGGTGTCACCCGGGTGTGACCCCCGCCCCTCCCCCACCCAGGTGTGTCACCCCCCCAGGTGTCACCCAGGTGTGACCCCCGCCCCTCCCCCCCCCAGGTGTCACCCGGGTGTGACCCCCGCCCCTCCCCCACCCAGGTGTGTCACCCCCCCAGGTGTCACCCAGGTGTGACCCCCCCCCCCCCCCCCAGGTGTCACCCAGGTGTGACCCCGCCCTCCCCACCCAGGTGTGTCACCCCCCCCAGGTGTCACCCAGGTGTGACCCCTGCCCCTCCCCCACCCAGGTGTGTCACCTGCGACCCCTCCCCCACCCTGGTGTCACCCATGGTGGGCGTAGC
Organism: Sitta carolinensis; assembly: GCA_032173965.1. Lineage (NCBI taxonomy): Eukaryota > Metazoa > Chordata > Aves > Passeriformes > Sittidae > Sitta > Sitta carolinensis. The sequence continues at coordinate 71,918 of JAVUNC010000052.1, forward strand.
CTGGAACTCAGGGGGCGTGGCCTGAGACTCGGGGGCGTGGTCTGTGACATGGTGGGCGTGGCCTTTGGCTCGGTGGGCGTGGCCACGCGATTCCCGCGCGTTGCAGAACGTGGGGGCGGGGCCATTGGGGTGGGGGCGGGGCCAAGGGAATTGGGGATTTTGGGATTTTTAGGGTGGATTTTTTGGAATTTTTTGGGATTTTTGGGTGGATTTTGGGAATTTTATTTTATTTTATTTTTAGGGTGGATTTTTGGAATTTTTTGGGGATTTGGGGAATTTTTTGGGAATTTATTTGGGATTTTGGGGGGATTTTTGGGAATTTATTTTTTGATTTTTAGGGTGGATTTTTGGAATTTTTTTGGAATTTTTTTGGGATTTTTTTGGGTGGATTTTTGGAATTTTTTGGGGATTTTTAGGGTGGATTTTTCGGAATTTTTTTGGATTTTTCGGGTGGATTTTTGGGATTTTTTTTTGATTTTTAGGGTGGATTTTGGGGAATTTTTTTTATTTTTAGGGTGGATTTTTGGGGAATTTTTTGGGGATTTTTCGTGTGGATTTTTGGGAATTTTTTTTTTTTTTTACTGTGGATTTTGGGGATTTTATTTTGACTTTTAGGGTGGATTTCTGGAATTTTTTGGGGGGACTTTTGGGAATTTTTTTGGGATTTTTAGAGTGGGTTTTTGGGACTTTTTTGGGATTTTTAGGGTGGAATTTTGGGGGATTTTTTTGTGGATTTTTGGATTTTTTCGGGGACTTTTGGGGGATTTTTTTTTTATTTTTTGGGTGGATTTGGGGGATTTTTTTGAGTGGATTTTTTTTGATTTTTAGGGTGGATTTTTGGGATGCTTTTGGAATTTCTGGGGTGGATTTTGGGATTTTTGGGGTGGGTTTTTGAGATGGATTTTTAGGATTTTTTTGGGATTTTTGGGGTGGATTTGGGGATTTTTAGGGTGGATTTTTGGGGTGGATTTTTGGATTTTTTGGGCATTTTTGGGGGACTTTTTGGGATTTTTTTTTTATTTTTGAGGTGGATTTTGGTATTTTTGGGAATTTTTTTGAGTGGATTTTTTGGGATTTTTCGGGTAGATTTTTGGAATTTTTTTTGGATTTTGGGGATTTTGGGGGGGATTTTTAGGGTGGATTTTTTTGGATTTTTGGGAGGAGTTTTGGGGATTTTTTGGGATTTTTTTGAGTGGATTTTTTGGGATTTTTTTTGATTTTTGGGGTGGCTTTGGGGGGATATTTTTTTTTAATTTAGGATGGATTTTTGCTGATTTTAGGGATTTTTTAGTGGATTTTTTTTGGATTTTTAGGGTGGATTTTTGGGAGGATTTTTGGGGATTTTTGGGGGGAATTTTTTTTTTATTTTTAGGATGGATTTCTGCAGATTTTGGGGATTTTTTGAGTGGATTTTGGGGGATTTTTTGAGTGGATTTTTGGGGATTTTTCGGCTGGATTTTTTTGGAATTTTTGGGGTGAATTTTGGGATTTTTGGGGTGGGTTTTTGAGATGGATTTTTTAGGATTTTTTGGATTTTTGGGGTGGATTTTGGGGTGGATTTTGGAATTTTCGGGCGGATTTTTCGCTCAAACCATTTTATTTTTTCATGAACTTTTGGCCTCTTTGGGGATTTTCTCCCCCCCGGGGTTTTCCTGGGTGCAATCCGCGATTTTTGGGGTGAATTTTATGGGATTTTTAGGGTGGATTTTGGGAATTTTGGGGTCGATTATTGGGATTTTTGAGGCGGATTTTTTTGGAATTTTTGGGTTGGATTTTTAGGATTTTTTCGGGTGTGAATTTTGGAATTTTTGGGGTGGGTTTTTGAGATGAATTTTTAGGATTTTTTTGGGATTTTTAGGGTGGATTTTTGGGGTGGGTTTTGGGATTTTTTTGGATTTTTCGGGGTGGATTTTTGTGGGATTTTTGGCGTGGATTTTTAGTTTTTTTGGAATTTTTAGGGTGGATTTTTTTGGGTCTTAGGATGGATTTGGGGATTTTTGGGGATTTTTAGGGTGGATTTTTTGAATTTTTGGGGTGAATTTTGGGATTTTTTGGGGTGGGTTTTTGAGATGGATTTTTTAGGATTTTTTGGATTTTTGGGGTGGATTTTTAGGATTTTTGGGGGATTTTTGGGGTGGGTTTTGGAATTTTCGGGCGGATTTTTCGCTCTAACCATTTTATTTTTTCATGAACTTTTGGCCTCTTTGGGGATTTTCTCCCCTCCCCCCCCCCCCGGGGGTTTTCCTGGGTGCAATCCGCGATTTTTGGGGTGAAATCCTCGGGTTTGGGGTCAGTTTTGGGCCATGGTCTCCTGCAGCCAGCGGCCGTAGCGGCAGAGGTTGACGTAGACCCCCGGCTTGCGGGGGTCCCCACAAACACCGGGACCCCACGAGGTGATGCCCTGGAGGCGCCCGTTGCACATCAGGGGACCCCGGAATCGCCCTGAAACGGGGGGGAGATTGGGTGAGAAATGGGGGAAATTGGGGGAAAATTGGGGGAAAATTGGGGGGAAAATGGGGGAAAATTGGGTGAGAAATGGGGGAAAATTGGGGGAAAATTGGGGGGAAATTGGGTGAGAAATGGGGGAAAATTGGGGGAAAATTGGGGGGAAATTGGGTGAGAAATGGGGGGAAATTGGGGGAAAATTGGGTGAGAAATGGGGGGAAATTGGGGGAAAATTGGGTGAGAAATGGGGGGAAATTGGGGGAAATTGGGGGAAAATTGGGGGAAATTGGGTGAGAAATGGGGGAAAATTGGGGGAAAATTGGGGGAAAATTGGGGGGAAATTGGGGGAAAATTGGGGGAAAATTGGGTGAGAAATGGGGGGAAATTGGGGGAAAATTGGGTGAGAAATGGGGGGAAATTGGGGAATTGGGGGAAAATTGGGGGAATTGGGTGAGAAATGGGGAAAATTGGGGGAAAATTGGGGGAATTGGGGGAAATTGGGTGAGAAATGGGGGAAATTTGGGGGAAAATTGGGGGAAATTGGGTGAGAAATGGTGGGAAAATTGGGGGAAAATTGGGGGAAATGGGGGAAATTGGGGGAAAATTGGGGGGAAAATGGGGGAAAATGGTGGGAAAATTGGGTGAGAAATGGGGGAAAATTGGGGGAAAATTGGGGGGAAAATGGGGGAAAATGGGGGAAAATTGGGGGAAAATTGGGTGAGAAATGGGGGGAAATTGGGGGAAAATTGGGGGGAAATTGGGTGAGAAATGGGGGAAAATTGGGGGAAAATTGGGGGAAATTGGGTGAGAAATGGGGGGAAATTGGGTGAGAAATGGGGGGAAATTGGGTGAGAAATGGGGGGAAAATTGGGGGAAAATTGGGGGAAAATTGGGTGAGAAATGGGGGAAAATTGGGTGAGAAATGGGGGGAAATTGGGGGAAAATTGGGTGAAAATTGGGTGAGAAATGGGGGAAAATTGGGGGAAAATTGGGGGAAATTGGGTGAGAAATGGGGGAAAATTGGGTGAGAAATGGGGGGAAATGGGGGAAAAATTGTGGGAAAATTGGGGGAAAATTGGGTGAGAAATGGGGGGAAATGGGGGAAATTGGGGGAAATTGGGTGAGAAATGGGGGAAAATTGGGGGAAAATTGGGGGAAAATTGGGTGAGAAATGGGGGAAAATTGGGGGAAAATTGGGGGAAAATTGGGTGAGAAATGGGGGAAAATTGGGGGAAAATTGTGGGAAAATTGGGTGAGAAATGGGGGGAAATAGGGGGAAAATTGGGGGAAAATTGGGTGAAAATTTGGGGAAGTTTTGGGAAAAATTGGGTGAAAATTTGGTGAAAATTGGAGGAAAATTGGGGGGAAATGTGGGGAAAAAATGGAGAAAATTATGTGAAAATCAGGTGAAAATTTGGGAAAAAACTGAGCAAAATTTGGCTGAAAATTGGAGGAAATCGGGAAAAAAATCCGGTGAAACTTGGGGGAAAATTGGAGGGAAATTGACCCAAAATTGACCCAAATTCATTTTAGGTCCACCTGTCTCACCTGTCCCACCTGTCTCACCTGTCCATGTCTCACCTGCCCCATTTTCCTCCCGTTCCCCTGCCCCCTCACCTGTCCCTCACCTGTCCCTCACCTGTCTCACCTGTCCCCTCATGTGTCCCTCACGTGTCTCACCTGTCCCACCTTTCCCTGTCTCACCTGTCCCACCTTTCCTGTCTCACCTGTCCACCTTTCCTATCTCAATCTCATCTGTCCCCTCACCTGTCCATCTCTCACCTGTCCCCTCCCCTGTGCCCTCCCCTGTCCCTTACCTGTGCATTCACCTGTCTCCCCTCACCTGTCCCTCCCCTGTCTCCCGTCTCTCCCCTCACCTGTCTCTCACCTGTCTCACCTGTCCCCTCCCCTGTCTAACCTGTCCCACCTTTCCCCGTCCCCCCTCCCCTCACCTGTATGCTCCCCTGTCTCACCTGTCTCCCCTGTCTCTCCTGTCTCACCTGTCCCTCCCCTGTCTCCCCTGTCCCCTCCCCCATCCCTCACCTGTCCCCCTCACCTGTCTCCCCTGTCTCTCCTGTCTCCCCTGTCTCCCCTGTCCTACCTGTGCCCTCCCCCGCTCTCACCTGGCAGGTGTCTGCGCGGCTCCGCGGCTCCCCAGCGCACACCATGTTGGGGGTGATGGAGTCGGGGTAGATGCGGCGACAGGTGAGCTCAGGTACGATCCTCACCTGGCTGCAGTGCAGCTCCTTGGGGAAGCTCACTGCGGGGACACACCTGGGCTGGTCACACCTGGCCAGGTAACACCCACACCTGGCTGGGGGCACACCTGGGCTCACACCTGGCCAGGTAACACCCACACCTGGCTGGGGGCACACCTGGCTGGACCCAGGTAACTTTCCTCACCTGTCCCAGGTGTCTCTCACCTGTCTCCATCCCTCACCTGTCCCAGGTGCCTCTTACCTGTCTGAGGTGCCTCTCACCTATCCCAGGTGTGTCTCACTTATCCCAGGTGTGCCTCTCACCTGTCTCCCCTCACCTACCTCCATCACCTGTCTCAGGTGTCCCTCTCCTATCCCACCTGTATCCAGGTAACCCCCCTCACCTGTCCCAGGTGTGTCTCCCCCCCTCACCTGTCCCAGGTGTGTATCCCCCCTCACCTGTCCCAGGTGTGTCTCTCACCTGTGTCCACCCCTCACCTGTCCCAGGTGTTGCTTGCCTGTCCCACCTGTCCCCAGGTAACCCCTCTCACCTGTCCCTCACCTGTCCCAGGTGTGTCTCTCCCCTCACCTGTCCCAGGTGTGTCTCTCCCCCCTTACCTGTCCCAGGTGTGTCTCTCACCTGTCCCCACCCTCACCTGTCCCTCACCTGTCCCAGGTGTGTCTCTCCCCTCCCCTGTCCCTCACCTGTCCCAGGTGTGTCCCTCACCTGTCCCAGGTGTGTCTCTCCCCTCCCCTGTCCCTCACCTGTCCCAGGTGTGTCCCTCACCTGTCCCAGGTGTGTCTCTCCCCTCCCCTGTCCCTCACCTGTCCCAGGTGTGTCCCTCACCTGTCCCAGGTGTGTCTCTCACCTTCGGGGCTGCTGGTGGAGCCCCAGCCCGAGATCTGGCAGGTGGTGCCGGGGCTGGCGCAGGTGCGCGCCAGGGGCAGGGGGCTCACCTGGCGGCTCAGGTGTGCCGGCACCTGCAGCCGCAGCAGCATCAGGTCGCCGTCCTTGGAGCTCTCGTTGTAGCCGGGGTAGCGGAAGGTGCGGCCCGAGCGCCGCCGCTGCTCACCTGGCGCAGGTGAGGCCTCGCCCGGCCCGGGGGGTTCGCCCGGCGCCGCCTCACCTGGCGGCCGAGCCTCACCTGGGCGCACCTGAGCGTGGGTGAGGCCGCCCAGGCGGACGGTGATGGGGCTGTGGGGGGGGGACAGGTGAGAGACAGGTGAGACAGGTGAGGGACGGGTGAGGGACAGGTGAGACAGGGGAGGGACGGGAGGGACAGGTGAGACAGGTGAGGGACAGGTGAGACAGGTGAGGGACGGGAGGGACAGGTGAGACAGGTGAGGGACGGGAGGGACAGGTGAGACAGGTGAGGGACAGGGGAGGGACAGGTGAGACAGGTGAGGGACGGGTGAGAGGTGAGACAGGTGAGGGACAGGGGAGGGACAGGTGAGACAGGTGAGGGACAGGTGAGACAGGTGAGGGACGGGTGAGAGGTGAGACAGGTGAGGGACGGGTGAGGGACAGGTGAGACAGGTGAGGGACAGGTGAGACAGGTGAGGGATGGGTGAGGGACACATGAGACAGGTGAGGGACAGGTGAGGGACAGGTGAGACAGGTGAGGGACAGGGGAGGGACAGGTAACCCCCCAGGTAACCCCCCAGGTGTGCCCCACAGGTGTGCTCAGGTGAGCTCCCTATGCCCAGGTGACTCCCCCAGGTAACCCCAGGTATATCCCAGGCGAGTTTCCCATGCCCAGGTAACCCCCCCAGCTGTGCCCAGGTGTGTCCCAGGTGTGTCCCAGGTGTGACCCCAGGTGTGCCCAGGTGTGCCCAGCAGCCCCCAGGTGTATTCCAGGTGTGACCCCAGGTGTGCCCAGCTGAGTTCCCCATGCCCAGGTGTGTCCCAGGTGTGCCGTGTGACCCCAGGTGAGTTTCCCATGCCCAGGTGTGCCCCCAGGTATAGCCCAGGTGTGCCCAGGTGAGTTCCCTGTGCCCAGGTGTATCCAAGGTGTGACCCCAGGTGTGCCCAGGTGAGTTTCCCATGCCTGGGTGTGCCCAGGTGTCCCAGGTGCCCCCAGGTATCCCCAGGTGTATCCCAGGTGTATCTCAGGTGTATCCCAGGTGTGCCCAGGTGAGCTCCCCATGCCCAGGTGCCCCCAGGTGCCCCCAGGTGTATCCCAGGTCTATCCCAGCTGTCCCCAGGTGTCCCCAGGTGTATTCCAGGTGTGCCCAGGTGTCCCCAGGTGTCCCCAGGTATCCCCAGGTGTATCCCAGGTGTATCTCAGGTGTATCTCAGGTGTCCCTAGGTGTATCCCAGGTGTGCCCAGGTGTATTCCAGGTGCCCCCAGGTGCCCCCAGGTGTATTCCAGGTATCCCAGGTATCCCCAGGTGTATCCCAGGTGTCCCCAGGTGTATCCCAGGTGTATCTCAGGTGTATCCCAGGCGTGCCCAGGTGAATCCCCAGGTGTTCCCCAGGTATCCTCAGGTGTATCCCAGGTGTATCTCAGGTGTATCCCAGGTGTCCCCAGGTGTATCTCAGGTGTATCCCAGGTGTCCCCAGGTGTATCCCAGGTGTGCCCAGGTGTATCCCAGGTGCCCCCAGGTGTATCCCCAGGTATCCCCAGGTGTCCCCAGGTGTATCCCAGGTGTGCCCAGGTGTATCCCAGGTGTCCCCAGGTGTATCTCAGGTGTATCCCAGGTGTCCCCAGGTGTATCCCAGGTGTATCCCAGGTGTCCCCAGGTGTATCCCAGGTGTCCCCAGGTGTATCCCAGGTGTATCCCAGGTGTCCCCAGGTGTATCCCAGGTGTCCCCAGGTGTATCCCAGGTGTATCCCAGGTGCCCCCAGGTGTATCCCCAGGTATCCCCAGGTGCCCCCAGGTGTCCCCCGCCCGTTACCTGGCCGTACCCGGGGGCGTGGCAGTGTGCCGCCGTCAGCACCCACCTGGGCGCCACCAGGGTCCCCCCGCAGACGAAGCGGCGCCCCCGGAACAGCGCGGCCTGCCAGGGCGGGGCACAGGTGTGTCCCTCCAGCACCCACCTGGGCACCCGCGCACCTGCGGCACAGGTGAGGGGCACAGGTGAGCCAGGGCGGGGCACAGGTGTGTCCCTCCAGCACCCACCTGGGCACCCGCGCACCTGTGGGACAGGTGAGGGGCACAGGTGAGCCAGGGCGGGGCACAGGTGTGTCCCTCCAGCACCCACCTGGGCACCCGCGCACCTGCGGCACAGGTGAGGGGCACAGGTGAGCCAGGGCGGGGCACAGGTGAGCCAGGGCGGGGCACAGGTGTTTCCCTCCAGCACCCACCTGGGCACCGCGCACCTGCGGCACAGGTGAGGGGCACAGGTGAGCCAGGGCGGGGCACAGGTGAGCCAGGGCGGGCACAGGTGAGGTTTGGGGTCTCTCAGGTGAGCCAGGGCGGGGCACAGGTGAGCCAGGGCGAGGCACAGGTGAGGTTTGGGGTCTCTCAGGTGAGCCAGGGCGGGGCACAGGTGAGCCAGGGCGGGGCACAGGTGAGGTTTGGGGTCTCTCAGGTGAGCCAGGGCGGGGCACAGGTGAGCCAGGCGGGGCACAGGTGAGCCAGGGCGGGGCACAGGTGAGGTTTGGGGTCTCTCAGGTGAGCCAGGGCGGGGCACAGGTGAGCCAGGGCGAGGCACAGGTGAGGTTTGGGGTCTCTCAGGTGAGCCAGGGCGGGGCACAGGTGAGCCAGGGCGAGGCACAGGTGAGCCAGGGCGGGGCACAGGTGAGCCAGGGCGGGGCACAGGTGTGTCCCCCCAGCACCCACTGGGGCACCCACGCACCTGAGAGCACAGGTGAGGGGCACAGGTGAGCCAGGGCAGGGCACAGGTGAGGTCTGGGATCCCCAGGTGAGATTTGGGCTCTCTCAGGTGAGGTTTGGGGTCTCTCAGGTGAGCCAGGGCAGGGCACAGGTGAAGTTTGGGGTCTCTCAGGTGAGCTTTGGGCTCTCCAGGTGAGGTCTGGGCTCTCCAGGTGAGATTTGGGGTCTCTCAGGTGAGGTCTGGGCTCTCTCAGGTGAGGTTTGGGGCTTCTCAGGTGAGCCAGGGGGGCACAGGTGAGGTCTGGGATCCCCAGGTGAGATTTGGGCTCTCCCCAGGTGAGTTTTTTAGGGTCTCCCCAGGTGAATTTTGGGCTCTCAGGTGCGGTTTTTGGGCTCCCCAGGTGAGATTTTTTTCCCCCAGGTGAGGTTTTTGGGGTCTCAGGTGAGATTTGGGGTTTCCCCAGGTGAGGTTTGGGCTCCCCAGGTGAGGTTTGGGCTCCCCAGGTGAGGTTTGGGCTCTCTCAGGTGAGTTTTTCCTCCCCCAGGTGAGGTTTGGGCTCTCTCAGGTGAGCTTTTCCTCCCCCAGGTGAGATTTGGGCTCTCTCAGGTGAGGTTTGGGCTCTCTCAGGTGAGCTTTTCCTCCCCAGGTGAGGTTTGGCTCTCTCAGGTGAGGTTTGGGCTCTCTCAGGTGAGCTTTTCCTCCCCCAGGTGAGGTTTGGGCTCTCTCAGGTGAGCTTTTCCTCCCCCAGGTGAGGTTTGGGCTCTCTCAGGTGAGTTTTTCCTCCCCCAGGTGAGGTTTGGGCTCTCTCAGGTGAGTTTTTTCCTCCCCCAGGTGAGGTTTGGGCTCTCTCAGGTGAGCTTTTCCTCCCCAGGTGAGGTTTGGGCTCTCTCAGGTGAGGTCTGGGCTCTCTCAGGTGAGGTTTGGGCTCTCTCAGGTGAGGTTTGGGCTCTCTCAGGTGAGCTTTCCTCCCCCAGGTGAGGTTTGGGCTCTCTCAGGTGAGCTTTTCCTCCCCCAGGTGAGGTTTGGGCTCTCTCAGGTGAGCTTTTCCTCCCCAGGTGAGGTTTGGGCTCTCTCAGGTGAGGTTTGGGCTCTCTCAGGTGAGTTTTTCCTCCCCCAGGTGAGGTTTGGGCTCTCTCAGGTGAGGTTTGGGCTCTCTCAGGTGAGCTTTTCCTCCCCCAGGTGAGGTCTGGGCTCTCTCAGGTGAGTTTTTCCTCCCCAGGTGAGGTTTGGGCTCTCTCAGGTGAGTTTTTCCTCCCCCAGGTGAGGTTTGGGCTCTCTCAGGTGAGCTTTTCCTCCCCCAGGTGAGGTTTGGGCTCTCTCAGGTGAGGTTTGGGCTCTCTCAGGTGAGCTTTTCCTCTCTCAGGTGAGGTTTGGGCTCTCTCAGGTGAGGTTTGGGCTCTCTCAGGTGAGCTTTTCCTCCCCCAGGTGAGGTTTGGGCTCTCTCAGGTGAGGTTTGGGCTCTCTCAGGTGAGTTTTTCCTCCCCCAGGTGAGGTTTGGGCTCTCTCAGGTGAGCTTTTCCTCCCCCAGGTGAGGTTTGGGCTCTCTCAGGTGAGCTTTTCCTCCCCCAGGTGAGGTTTGGGCTCTCTCAGGTGAGTTTTTCCTCCCCAGGTGAGCTTTGGGCTCTCCAGGTGAGGTTTGGGCTCCCAGGTGGGTTTGGGCTCTCTCAGGTGAGGTTTGGGCTCTCTCAGGTGAGGTTTGGGCTCTCTCAGGTGAGCTTTTCCTCCCCCAGGTGAGTTTGGGCTCTCTCAGGTGAGGTTTGGGCTCTCTCAGGTGAGCTTTTCCTCCCCCAGGTGAGGTTTGGGCTCTCTCAGGTGAGCTTTTCCTCCCCCAGGTGAGGTTTGGGCTCTCTCAGGTGAGCTTTTCCTCCCCCAGGTGAGGTTTGGGCTCTCTCAGGTGAGCTTTTCCTCTCTCAGGTGAGGTTTTTGGGGTCTCACCTGAGGCCGGGGCAGCAGGAGCAGCAGCAGCAGCGGCAGCATCGGGGCAGAGCCTGGGTGGGAAAAACGGAATGGGGGGGAAAAATGGGAATTTGGGGGAGAATTCAAAAATTTGGGGGAAAAAATTAAAAATTCGGGGAAAATTTGAGAATTTTGGGAAAAAATTGGGAATTTTATTGGGAAAAATGGAATTTTTTGGGGGAAAAACGGGATTTTTTTTGGAAAAAGAAACGGGATTTTTTTTGGAGAAAAACGGGAATTTTGGGATGGGAAAAATCGGGAATTTTGGGGGAAAAACGGAATTTGGGGGAAAAAATGGAATTTGGGAAACATGGAAAACTTGGAAAATTTCCAATGGGAAATCCCAAAATTCCACCAGGAACCTGAAACTTCCACCCATTTGGAAAAATCGAAAATGACTTTGAAAAAAACCCAAAATTCCCAGAAAATAAAAAAAAAAAAATCCAGGAAAATCCCAACATTCCTTTGAAAAAATTCCCAAAACTCCTGGAAAATCTCCAAAAATTTCTTTGGAAAATCCCAAAATTCCTGGAAAATCCCAAAATTCTTTTGGAAAAAACCAAAATTCCCAAAAATCCCCCCAAATTCCCAGAAATTCCCAAAATCCTCCCAGAAAATCCCAAAATTCCCCCGGAAAACCCAAAAAATTCCCGGTAACTCCCCCAAAAAATTCCCGGAAAATCCCAAAATCCTCCCCAAAAACTCCCGGAAAATCCCAAAAAAAACTCCCAGAAAATCAAAAAAACTCCCGGAAAACACCCAAAATTCCCCTGGAAAAAACAAAAAATTCCCGGAAAATCCCAAAATTCCCCTGAAAATCCCCCCAAAGTTCTCTAAAATCCCAAAATTCCTTTGGAAAAACCCAAAAATTCACGGAAAATCCCCAAATCCTCCCTGAAAATCCCAAAATCCTTCCGGAAAATCCCCAAAAATTCCTGGAACCCCCCAAAAATTCCCAGAAAATCCCCAAATCCTCCCGGGAAATCCCAAAATTCCCCTGGAAAACCCAAAAAACTCCCGGAAAATCCCAAAATTCCTTTGGAAAACCCTAAAAAATTCCCCGAAAATCCCCCAAAATTCTCTAATATCCCAAAATTCCTTTGGAAAAACCCCAAAAATTCCCGCAAAATCCCCAAAAACCTCCCAGAAAATCCCCAAATTCCCCTGAAAATCAAAAAAAAATCCCGGAAAACGCCAAAAATTCCCCTAGAAAATCCCAAAAATTCCCGAAAAACCCCAAAATCCCCCCAGAAAATCCAAAAAAAATCCCGGAAAATCCCAAACTCCTCCCCAAAAACTCCCGGAAAATCCAAGAAAAAAACTCCAGAAAATCCCCAAAACTCCCAGAAAACCCCAAAATTCCTTTGGAAAACCCCAAAAATTCCCAGAAAATCCCAAAATCCCCCCTGAAAAATCCCAGAAATTCCTGTAAAATCCCAAAATTCCCCTGGAAATCCCCAAATCCTCCCCGAAAATCCTGAAAAATTCCCGGAAAATAAAAAAAAAACTCCCGGAAAACTCCAAAAAATTCCCGGAAAATCCCAAAAAAACTCCCGGAAAACCCCAGAATTCCCAGAAAATCCGAAAATCCTCCCGGAAAATCCCCAAATTCCTTTAGAAAAACCCCGAAACTCCCGGAAAATGCAAAAAAAAAAAATCTCCTAAAATCCCAAAATTCCCTGGGAAAAACCCCCAAAATTCTCAGAAAATCCCGAAAATTCCCCTGGAAACCCCCCAAAAAATTCCCGGAAAACCCCAAAATTCCCAAAATCCCCCAAAATTCCCGGAAAATCCCAAAATCCTCCTCAGAAACTCCCGGAAATTCCCGAAAACTCCCGGAAAACCCCGAAAATTCCCCTGGAAAAAACAAAAAATTCCCGGAAAATCCCAGAATTCCCCTGGAAATCCCAAAATGCCTTTGGAAAAAACCCTAAAATTCCCGAAAAACCCCAAAATCCCCCCTGAAAATCCCAAAAAATTCCCGGAAAATCCCAAAATCCTCCCGGAAAATCCCAAAATCCTCCCGGAAACCCCCCCAAAAATTCCCGAAAATCCCCAAAAATTCCCAAAATCCCCCAAATTCCCGGAAATTCCCTCTCACCTGTCGCGATCCCGTCGCGATCTCGGGAATTCTCGGGAGAGGAGGAGGAGCCGAAAATCCCTTCCGGGAGGAGGAACGGGCAAAGAAATCCCGAAAAACTGGAAAAAATTCCCAAAAAAAGGGGGAAAAATTCCCCCAAAATGGGGAAAAAATTCCAAAAAAATGGGGGGAAAATTCCCCCCAAAAAATGGGAAAAAATCCCCCCAAAATGGGGAAAAATTCCCAAAAATGGGGGAAAATCCCCCCAAAAATGGGGGAAATCCTAAAAAAAATGGGGAAAATTCCCTAAAAAAATGGGGAAAATTCCCACAAAATGGGGAAAAAATCCCAAGAAAGGGGAAAATTCCCCAAAAAATGGGAAAAGTCCAAAAAAAATGGGGAAAAATTAAACAGAAAAAAATTCCAAAATGGGGAAAAATTCCTCAAAAAATGGGAAAAAATTCCCAAAAAAGGGGGAAAATCCAAAAAAAAAGGGGGAAAAATAAAAATCCCCAAAAATGGGGAAATAAAAAAAATGGGGGAAAAATAAAAAAAAAAAAATGGGGAAAAATTCCTCAAAAAATAAAAAAATAGGAGAAATATTTCCTAAAAAAATGGGAAAATCCTAAAAAAAATGGGAAAAATTTTTAAAAATCAGGGAAAAAATACCCAAAAATTAAAAAAAAAAAAAGGAAAAAAATTCCCAAAAAATTGGGGATAATCCTAAAAAAGGGGAGGAAAATTTCCAAAAATGGGAAAAAATTCCCCAAAAATGGGGGAAAATTTTAAAAAACAAGGAAAAAATCCCTCAAATTAAAAAAAATGGGAAAAAAATCCTAAAAAATGGGGAAAATCCAAAAAATGGGGGGGAAAAATCCCCAAAATTTGGGAAAAACATCCCCAAAATTGGGGGGAAATCCCCAAAATTGGGAAAAAAATTCCCAAAAATTGGGGGGAAAATTCCAAAAAATTTGAGAAAAATTCCAAAAGCTGGGAGAAAAAATCCTCCAAAAAATTGGGATAAATGCCAAAATTGGGGAAAAAAATCCCAAATATTGGGGAAAAATTCCCAAAATTGGAAAAAATCCCAAAAAATGGGAGAAAAAAAATCCTAAAAATTGGGGGAAAAAAATTTCCAAAAATTGGGAGAAAAATCCCCAAAAATTGGGAAAAAATCTAAAAAAACTTGGGATAAATCCCCAAAGAATTTGGAATAAACTCCCCGGATTTGGAGAAATTCCCAAATTTGGAAGAAATCCCAAAAAATGGAGAAAAATCCAAAAATCCAGATCAATCCCAGTTCATATCCCAGTTCAATTCCCAGTTCAATTCCCAGTTCAATCCCAGTTCATTCCCAGTTCAATCCCAGTTCATCATCCCAGTATTCATCCAGTTCAATCCCAGTTCATTCCCAGTTCAATCCCAGTTCATTCCCAGTTCATTCCCAGTCATTCCAGTTCATCCCATTGTTCAATCCCAGTTCATATCCCAGTTCATTCCCAGTTCATTCCAGTTCATCCATCATTCCCAGTTCATCCCAGTCATCCCAGTTCATTCCCAGTTCAATTCCCAGTTCATTCCCAGTTCATTCCCAGTCAATCCATTCTCCCAGTTCATCATCCCAGTTCAATCCCAGTCATTCAGTCAATCCCAGTTCATTCCCAGTTCAATCCAGTTCAATCCCAGTTCATCCCATTCATCCAGTTCATTCCCAGTTCATTCCCAGTTCATCCCAGTTCATATCCAGTCATTCCAGTCATCCCAGTTCATTCCCAGTTCAATCCCAGTCAATCCCAGTTCCATTCCCAGTTCATTATCCAGTTCATTCCCAGTTCATCCCAGTTCATTCCCAGTTCATTCCCAGTTCAATCCCAGTTCATTCCCAGTTCATTCCCAGTTCAATCCCAGTTCAATCCCAGTTCATTCCCATTCATTCCCAGTTCATTCCCAGTTCATTCCCAGTTCAATCCCAGTTCATTCCCAGTTCAATCCCAGTTCATTCCCAGTTCAATCCCAGTTCATTCCCAGTTCAATCCCAGTTCATTCCCAGTTCATTCCCAGTTCAATCCCAGTTCATTCCCAGTTCAATCCCAGTTCATTCCCAGTTCATTCCCAGTTCATTCCCAGTTCATTCCCAGTTCAATCCCAGTTCAATCCCAGTTCATTCCCATTTTCAATCCCAGTTCATCCCAGTTCATTCCCAGTTCCCAGTTCAATCCCAGTTCATTCCCAGTTCAATCCCAGTTCAATCCCAGTTCATTCCCAGTTCATTCCCAGTTCATTCCCAGTTCATTCCCAGTTCATTCCCAGTTCAATCCCAGTTCATTCCCAGTTCATTCCCAGTTCAATCCCAGTTCATTCCCAGTTCAATCCCAGTTTCCATTCCCAGTTCAATCCCAGTTCATTCCATCTCCAGTTCAATCCCAGTTCATTCCCAGTTCATCCAGTCCATTCCCAGTTCAATCCCAGTTCATTCCCAGTTCAATCCCAGTTCATTCCCAGTTCAATCCCAGTTCAATCCCAGTTCAATTCCCAGTTCATCCCAGTTCAATCCCCAGTTCAATCCCAGTATCATTCTCCCAGTTCATTCCCAGTTCAATCCCAGTTCATTCCCAGTTCATTCCCAGTTCAATTCCCAGTTCATTCCCAGTTCATTCCCAGTTCATTCCCAGTTCAATCCCAGTTCATTCCCAGTTCAATCCCAGTTCATTCCCAGTTTTCCCCCCAGGTTGTCAATGGCTCCTCATTAGCGCTCCCATTAATTAATTCACTAATTAATGACTCCAGCAATTAATGAATTAATTAACCCCAATTAATGGCTCCTTATTAATTCTCATTAATCAACCCCCATTAATTAACCCCATTAATTAACCCCATTAACCCCTAATTATATCATTAATTAACCTTGTCATTAATTAATCCCCTCATTAATTAACTCATAATTTAATCCCTCATTAATTAACCCATTACTTAACCTCTCATTAATTAATCCCCCATTAATTAATGCATAATAAAACCCCCATAAATTAATTCCTCATTAATTAATCCCTCATTAACTCCCATTAATTAACCCATCCATATAATTGACCCATTAACCCCATCATTAATTAACCTCCAATTTAATTAACCCCATCATTAATTAACTCCCATATTAATTAAAAATGCCAATTAACAAACCCCAGAGCTAATTAACCGCATCCATTAATTAACCCCAATTAACAACTGCCATCCCATAAACAGACCCCAATAATTAATTAAAACCCGATAATTAAACCCCCAGTAATTAATTAAAGCCCCACCTGTGCTCATAAACCAATCCCTGCTTAATTAATTAATGAACCCCAATTAACGCCTGTAATTATTCAACCCCCACTAATTAACACAAATTAATTAACAACTCCCCCTCTAATTAGCATGCCCGTGAATTAATTAGCCCTTCGCAGTAATTAATCACCCCTAATTAACTAAACCCAATTAATGATCTGCAGCAGATAACCTTTAATTAATGAACCCATTAATTAACTCCTTTAATTACCCCTGAACCACCCCCCGGCCCATTAATTAAGCCCCGATTAATTAATGAATTAACAACGCCAATTAATCAATTCTCCTTTATTTACCCAACCCTCCCCCACCCCCCCACGCGCGGTCGCTTCCGGGTCAGGCCACGCCCACTTCCGGCTCAGCAACGAGAACTTCCGGTCCAGGCCACGCCCCTGCTGGTGGCGCCCCCTGGCGGGCCGGGGGAGCGATGACGTCATTTGTCCTTTGGAGGGGGCCTGGGGGGAGGGAGAGACCGTGAGCACCAGAACAGACCAGTATAAAACCAGTATGGACCAGTATAAACCAGTATAAACCAGTATGGACCAGTATAAACCAGTATAAACCAGTATGGACCAGTATGGACCAGTATAAACCAGTATGGACCAGTATAAACCAGTATAAACCAGTATGGACCAGTATAAACCAGTATGGACCAGTATAAACCAGTATAGACCAGTATGGACCAGTATGGACCAGTATAACCCAGTATAACCCAGTATAACCCAGTATGAACCAGTATGAACCAGTATGGACCAGTACGGACCAGTACGGACCAGTATGGACCAGTATAAACCAGTATGGACCAGTATGGACCAGTATGGACCAGTATAAACCAGTATAGACCAGTATAAACCAGTATGGACCAGTATAAACCAGTACGGACCAGTATGGACCAGTATGGACCATACGGACCAGTATGGACCAGTATGGACCAGTATGGACCAGTATGGACCAGTACGGACCAGTACGGACCAGTATGGACCAGTATGGACCAGTATGGACCAGTATAAACCAGTATAAACCAGTACGACCAGTATAAACCAGTATAAACCAGTATGGGCCAGTATGGGCCAGTATGGACCAGTACGGACCAGTATGGACCGGTATAAACCAGTATGGACCAGTAAGGACCAGTATGGGCCAGTATGGGCCAGTATGGACCAGTATAGACCAGTATGGACCAGTACGGACCAGTATGGACCAGTATGGACCGGTATAAACCAGTATGGACCAGTATAAACCAGTATAGACCAGTAATGGGCCAGCATGGACCAGTATAAACCAGTATAAACCAGTATGGACCAGTATAAACCAGTATGGGCCAGTATGGACCAGTATAAACCAGTATGGAGCAGTATGGACCAGTGTAAACCAGTATAAACCAGTATGGACCAGTATAAACCAGTACGGACCAGTATAAACCAGTATAGACCAGTATGGGCCAGCATGGACCGGTATAAACCAGTATGGACCAGTATAAACCAGTATAACCAGTATGGACCAGTATAAACCAGTATGGACCAGTATAAACCAGTATAGACCAGTATGGACCAGTATAAACCAGTAGGACCAGTATAAACCAGTATAGACCAGTATGGCCAGTATGGACCGGTATAAACCAGTATAGACCAGTATGGCCAGTATGGACCGTATAAACCGGTCCCCCCAAATCCCCATTTTTGCCCCCTAAAATCCCATTTTCTCCCCTAAAATCCCCATTTTTCCCCTAAAATCCCCATTTTTCTCCCAAAGCTCTCTGGGTTTTTGCTCCCAGTCCCCCCCAGTAGAACCCAGTCCCATTTTCCCCCCTAAAATCCCCATTTTTCTCCCTAAAATCCCCATTTTTGCCCCAAAACCCACCGGTTTTTTGCTCACAAGCCCCTCCCAGTATAAACCAGTAGAACCCAGTAGAACCCAGTCCCACTTTTCCCCCATAAAATCCCTGTTTTTCCCCCCAAAATCCCCATTTTTCCCCCTAAAATCCCCATTTTTTTGCCCCCAAACCCCCATTTTTTGCCCTAAAATCCCCATTTTTTCCCCTAAACCCGCCGGGTCTTTTCCCCCCAGCCCCTCCCAGTATAACCCAGTGCCCCCGTGCCCCCAGTGCCCCCCAGTGCCCCCCAGCCCGTCGCAGGCACCGGTAGACGCCGACCACCACGGCGTGGTCGCGCTCGTAGGGCTCCAGCGTCAGCTGCTCCTGGGTTTCATGCGCTCGGCCGTCATCTTGCGCACCTCGCCCGCGAACACCGCCTCGGCCGGCGCCGTCGAGTCGATGCAGTTCGCCTGCCGGGACCCAGACGGCACGGTTGGGACCGGATTGGGACCGGATTGGACCGGTTGGGACCGGTGAAAAGCAATTTAGCACCGGTTTATAACCAGTTCTGACCAGTTAAATGCCATTTAGGACCGTTAGAACTGGTTTGGAATGGTTAGAAGTGGTTAGAACCAGTTAAACACCAGTTAGAACTGGTTGGGACCAGTTAGGACCGGTTGGGACCGGACTGGGACCGGTGAAAGGCAATTTAGGACGCTAGAACTGGTTTGGAATGGTTAGAACCGATTGGACAGATAAATGTTTGGAATGGTTAGAACTGGTTTGGAATGGTTAGAACCAGTTTGGAAGGTTAGAACCAGTTTGGACTGGTTAGAACCGTTTGGAATGGTTAGAACTGGTTTGGAATGTTTAGAACTGGTTAGAACTGGTTAAACACCAGTTAGAACCGGTTTGGACTGGTTTGGACCAGTGAAACGCAATTTAGGACCGGTTAGAACTGGTTTGGAATGGTTAGAAGTGGTTAGAACCAGTTAAACACCAGTTAGAACTGGTTGGGACCAGTTAGGACCGGTTGGGACCGGACTGGGACCGGTTGGGACGGACTGGGACCGGTGAAAGGCAATTTAGGAGCGGCTAGAACTGGTTTGGAATGGTTAGAACCGATTTGGACCAATAGAATTGGTTTGAAATGGTTAGAACTGTTTGGAATGGTTAAACCATTTGGAATGGTTAGAACCAGTTTGGACTGGTTAGAACCGTTTGGAATGGTTAGAACTGGTTTGGAATGTTTAGAACTGTTAGAACTGGTTAAACACCAGTTAGAACTGGTTGGACCGGTTTGGACATGAAACGCAATTTAGGACCGGTTAGAACTGGTTTGGAATGGTTAGAACTGGTAGAACCGGTTTAACACCCGTGTAGAAGCGTTGGACCGGTTAGACTGGTTGGATGTGACTGGGACCGGTTGGGACCGTTTGGACTGGTTAGAAGCGGTTTGGACCGGTGAAAGGCAATTTAGGAGCGGTTAGAACTGGTTGGAATCGTTAGAACCGATTTGACCACTTAGAACCAGTAAACACCATTAGGACCAGTTCCAACCAGTTAATGCATTTAGGACCAGTTAGAACCAGTTGGACTGGTTAGAACTCGTTTGGAATGGACAGAACTGGTTTAGACTGGTTAGAAGCAGTTGTGACCGTGAAAAGCAATTAGGACACGGTTACAACTGGTTTGAATGGTAGAACGGTTTGGAACGTTTAGGAACCGGTTTGGACCAGATAGAACTGGTTTGGACTGGTGAAAGGCAATTTAGGACGGTTAGAACTGGTTGGAATGGTTAAACTGTTAGAACCGTTAAACACCAGTTAAACCGTTTGGACCGTTGGGACCGTTGAAAGCAATTTAGGACCGTTAGAACCAGTCTGACCAGTTAATAACTGAGGACCAGTTGGAACCGGTTGGGACTGGTTAGAACTGGTTGGGACAGGTAGAATAGGTTGGAATGGTTAGAACCGTTAAACACCATCAGAACCGGTTTGGACCTGTTTGGACCGGTTTGACTGGTTAAACCGGTTTGGACCGGTGAAGGCAATTTAGGAGCGTAAACTGTTGGGAATGGTTAACCAATTTGGACCAGATAGAACCAGTTAAAACATGGACCAGTTCCAACCAGTAAATGCAATTTAGCCAGTTAGAACGATTGACTGGTTGAACCGGTTGGACTGGTAGAAGGTTTGACAACGAAAGGCAATTTAGACCGGTTAGAACCAGTTCTGACCAGTTAAATTCCAATTATATACTGGTCTATACTGGTCATACTGGTTTATACTGGTTTATACTGGTCATACCGGTCCATACTGGTCCATACTGGTCATACCGTCCATACCGGTCCATACCGGTCCATAGGCCATACTGGTCCATACTGGTTTATACTGGTCCATGCTGGTCCATACTGGTTTATATTGGTTATCCCGGTCTGTCCCGGTCTGTTCCGGTTATTCCGGTCTGCCCGTGGTTCCGTTCCCGTACCTTGATGGAGATGAGGAATGCCCCCGCAGCGCAGGAAGTGATGCGCGTTCAGCGCCACGATGCGCGTCTGGTCCGGCTGCGCCACGTCCGCGAAGATCACGTCCACCATGCCTGCGGAACGGGGCAGAATTCCCGGGAATTTCCTCACAGAACTCCCAGGAAATTCCCAGAAAATCCCAGAAATATCCCAGAAAATTCTCACAGAATTCCCAGGAAATTCCGAGGGAATTTCCAGGAAATTCCAAGAAAAATCCCAGAAAATTCCCAGAAACTTCTCAGAATTCCCAGGAAATTCCGAGGAAATTTCCAGGAAATTCCAAGAAATATCCCAGAAAATTCCCAGAAACTTCTCACAGAATTTGCAGTAAATTCCCATAAAAATCCCCCCAAAATTCCAGAAATTCTCACAGAATTCCCAGAAAATGCCCAGAAACCTCCCAGAAAAATTCCAGAAACTTCTCAGAATTCCTAAAAAATTCCCCCAAAAAATCCCAGAAAAATCCCAGAAGCTTCTCACAAAATTCCCAGGAAATTATCCGAAGATTTCCCCAAAATTCCCACAAAATCCTCACAAGGTTCCAATTAAATTCCCAGAAAATTTCCAGAAATTCCCTATAAAATTTCTCCAGAACCTTCTAAAACTTCTCCAGAATCCCCAGACCTTCTTTCCCCGCCCCTTTCCCTGACTGACCAATCAGCACGCAGTATTTGTGTCACTGACCAATCAGCACGTGGTATTTGTGGTTAGCCCCGCCCCCTTTGAGTACTGACCAATCAGCACGCGGTATTTGTGTCACTGACCAATCAGCATGCGGTATTTGTGCCGTAGCCCCGCCCCTCTCCCTCACTGACCAATTAGCATGCGGTATTTGCGCCGTAGCCCCACCCCTTTCCCCTCACTGACCAATCAGCACGCGGTATTTGTGCCACTGACCAATCAGCATGCGGTATTTGTGCCACTGACCAATCAGCACGCGGTGTTTGTGTCACTGACCAATCAGCATGCGGTATTTGTGCCACTGACCAATCAGCACGCGGTGTTTGCGCCGTAGCCCCGCCCCTTTCCCCTCACTGACCAATCAGCATGCGGTATTGAGTCACTGACCAATCAGCATGCGGTATTTGTGTCTACCCCGCCCCTTTCCCCTCACTGACCAATCAGCATGCGGTATTTGTGCGGGTGCCGCGCGTCCTCGATCCACGGCACCACGTTCGTTCTCTTCTTGGCCACGTTGAGCAGATCCCGGCCCGAGCGGTGCGAGAACTCCACGGCATAGACCACGCCCTCCTGACAGGTGAGACAGGTGAGAGACAGGTGAGCACACCACGGCATAGACCACGCCCTCCTACACAGGTGAGAGACAGGTGAGCACACCACGGCATAGACCACGCCCTCCTACACAGGTGAGACAGGTGAGAGACAGGTGAGCACACCACGGCATAGACCACGCCCTCCTGACAGGTGAGACAGGTGAGAGACAGGTGAGCACACCACGGCATAGACCACGCCCTCCTACACAGGTGAGACAGGTGAGAGACAGGTAAGAGACAGGTGAGCACACCACGGCATAGACCACGCCCTCCTGACAGGTGAGAGACAGGTGAGAGACAGGTGAGCACACCACGGCATAGACCACGCCCTCCTGACAGGTGAGAGACAGGTGAGCACACCATGGCATAGACCACGCCCTCCTACACAGGTGAGACAGGTGAGAGACAGGTGAGCACACCACGGCATAGACCACGCCCTCCTGACAGGTGAGAGACAGGTGAGCACACCACGGCATAGACCACGCCTTCCTACACAGGTGAGACAGGTGAGAGACAGGTGAGAGACAGGTGAGCACACCACGGCATAGACCACGCCCTCCTGACAGGTGAGAGACAGGTGAGAGACAGGTGAGCACACCACGGCATAGACCACGCCCTCCTACACAGTGAGACAGGTGAGAGACAGGTGAGAGACAGGTGAGAGACAGGTAAATACACCATGGCATAGACCAGGCCCTCCTGACAGGTGAGAGACAGGTAAATACACCACGGCATAGACCACGCCCTCCTGACAGGTGAGACAGGTGAGACAGGTGAGCACACCTGGGACAGGTAAATACACCACGGCATACACCACGCCCTCCTGACAGGTGAGACAGGTGAGCACAGGGGGGACAGGTATGAACAGGTGGGAACAGGTGAGCACGAGTGAGCACAGACATGAACAGGTGAGTACAGGGGTGACCAGGTGTGTCTATACCTCCCTAGGTATGTCCAGGTGTGCATGTGTCAACAGGTGTATCTCAGGTGTGTCTGTACCAGCCCCAGGTGTGTCTGTCCCTGTCCAGGTGTGTCTGTGCCTGTCCAGGTGTGTCTGTCCCTGTCCAGGTGTGTCTGTCCCTGTCCAGGTATGCCCATGTGTGTTCCTATCTCCTCCAACTGTACCCACGTGTATCCCAGCTGTCCCCAGGTGTCCCCAGGTGTGCCCAGGTGTCCCCAGGTGTATCCAGGTGTATCCCAGCTGTCCCCACATGTATCCCAGCTGTCCCCCAGGTGCCCCCAGCTGTCCCCAGCGCCCCCAGGTGTCCCCCAGCTGTATCCCAGGTATCCCCAGGTGTCCCCAGTGTGTGTGCCCATGGTGTCCCCAGCTGTCCCCACGTGTATCCAGCTGTATCCCAGCTGTCCCCACGTGTATCCCAGGTGCCCCCAGGTGCCCCCAGGTGTGCCCAGGTGCGCTCACCTGCCCCACGATGTCGGACACGTGGCTGACCGTGGTGCCCGAGGCGGCGCCCAGGTACAGCACCTTGGCGCCCGGGCGGATGTGGATGCGGTCGATGCCGCCCAGGATGGCAGCGGCCAGCTTGGAGCGGAACGGGTTCCAGGCCCGGTACTCGACGGAGGCCTCGCCGTCCTGGGGACCAGTACGGACCAGTATGGACCAGTATGGACCGGTATGGACCAGTATGGACCAGTATGGACCAGTATGGACCAGTATGGACCAGTATACCAGTACGGACCAGTAGGACCAGTATGGACCAGTATGGACCAGTACGGACCAGTACGGACCAGTATGGACCAGTACGGACCAGTATGGACCAGTATGGACCAGTATGGACCAGTATGGACCGTAATTGGACCAGTATGGGCCAGTAGGGACAAGTTCATCCCAGTACAAACCAGTCCATCCCAGTCCCTCCCAGTCCATCCCAATCCCATCCCAGTTATCCCAGTCTATCCCAGTCCTCCCAGTCTAATCCCAGTCTATCCCAGTCCCTCCCAGTCCCTCCCAGTTTATCCCAGTTTATCCCAGTCTCTCCCAGTCTATCCCAGTCCATCCCAGTCCCATCCCAGTCATCCCAGTTCCATCCCAGTCCATCCCAGTCCCATCCCAGTCCATCCCAGTTTATCCCAGTTTATCCCAGTCCATCCCAGTCCCATCCCAGTTTATCCCAGTCCATCCCAGTCATCCCAGTCCCTCCCAGCCCGCGCTCACCTCCACGCTGATCCGTTTCTCTCCGTACACCGACTCCCCTGGCACCAGGTTCCGCGTCACCAGCGCGTCCTCGCGGCCCCGGCAGATGAACACACCTGGGGGGACACACCTGGCGTGAGGGCACCTGGGCTGCACCTGGGATACACCTGGATAGCTGGGGGGCACCTGGGATACCTGGGGTACACCTGACATACACCTGGGATTCACCTGGAGTACACCTGGGATACACCTGAGATACCTGGGGTACACCTGAGACACCTGGGGTACACCTGGGGTACACCTGGGATACCTGGGTACACCTGGGGTACACCTGGGATACCTGGGGTACACCTAGGCACACCTGGGATACATCTGGAATACACCTGAGATACACCTGGATACACCTGGGGTACACCTGGGATACCTAGGGCGCCTGAGATACACCTGAGATACCTGGGGGCACCTGGGATACCTGGGATTCACCTGGGCTACACCTGGGGTAGAGTTGGGCACACCTGAGATACACCTGAGCACACCTGGGGCCCACAGCCCCCGCCCAGTCACCTCCCAGTATAAACCAGTATAATGGAGTTTATCCCAGTCCATCCCAGTTTATCCCAGTCCATCCAGTTTACCCAGTCCATCCCAGTCCATCCCAGTCCCCCCATCCACCCAGTCTATCCCAGTCCCCCAGTCATCCAGTCCATCCCAGTCTATCCCAGTCCCCCCAGTCCATCCCAGTCCATCCCAGTTTATCCCGTCCATCCCAGTCTATCCCAGTCTATCCCAGTCCCCCCCAGTTTATCCCAGTCCATCCCAGTTCATCCCAGTCCCCCCAGTCCATCCCAGTCCCTCCCAGTTATTCCATTTATCCCAGTCCACCCAGTCCATCCCAGTCCTCCCAGTCCATCCCAGTTCATCCCATTTCCATCCCAGTCCATCCCAGTCCCATCCCAGTCCCCTCCCAGTCCATCCCAGTTTATCCCAGTTCATCCCAGTCCATCCCGTCCCATCATCCATCCCAGTCCTTCCCAGTTATCCATATCCCAGTCCATCCCAGTCCATCCATCCCCCCAGTCCATCCCAGTCCATCCCAGTCCCTCCCAGTCCATCCCAGTTTATCCCAGTTACCCTCATGCCGGTGCGGTTCCACCGTCACTTTTTTCCCGCCTTTGAAGCCGCCTCTGGCCCCGCCCCCTCGGCCGCGGCCACGGACTGGATGGACTGGGATGAACTGGGATGGACTGGATGGACTGGGATGGACTGGATGGATGGGATGGGACTGGATGGACTGGACGGGACTGGGATAGACTGGGATGGACTGGATGCACTGGGATGGACTGGGATGGACTGGGATGGACTGGGATGGACTGGGATGGACTGGGATGACGGGATGACTGGGATGGACTGGGATGGACTGGGATCGACTGGGAATGGAACTGGGATGGACTGGGATGGACTGGGATGGACTGGGATGGACTGGGATGACTGGGATGGACTGGGATGGACTGGGATGACTGGGATGGACTGGGATGACTGGGATGCTGGGATGGACTGGGATGACTGGGACATGGGATGGACTGGATGGACTGGGATGGACTGGGATGACTGGGGGACTGGATGGACTGATGAGGATGGACTGGAGGACTGGGGATAACTGGATGGACTGGATGGACTGGAAGACTGGGAGGGACTGGGATGGACTGGATGACTGGGAGGACTGGGATAATGACTGGGATGGACTGGGATGGACTGGGATATGGACTGGGAGGGGGACTGGATGGACTGGGATAGACTGGATGGATGGGATTGGGATGGACTGGGAGGGATTTGGGGGTTACTGGGAGAAGTGGTGGAGGGCAGGACGGGGGATTCCTGGTTTGAACTGGTTATACTGGTATCATACTGGATGACCACCTCGGCCTCGGAATCCGCACACGTCCACCCGGGGGCTGAAACCATGCTGGGGGAACTGGGATGATGACTGGGATTGAACTGGGATTTGGAACGGGGATGGACTGGGCACTGGAGAAACTGGTGATATGAACGTGGGATTGAACGTGGGATGAACTGGGATGAACTGGGATTGAACATGGGATTGAACTGGGATTGGAAAAATGGGATGACGATGGGACTGGGATGAACTGGATTGAACTGGGATTGAAGTGGGATTGAACTGGGATGAACTGGGATCATGCCTGGGTGGATTCCCAGTGCTCCAGTTTGGCTACAACCGCATCCCCCATGTCCCCTGGGTTCCCAGTACCCAGTTTACCCCCGAGTCACCCTCCCAGTTTTATCCCAGTCCATCCCAGTTGCTCCCAGTCCTGTCCCAGGATCACTCCCAGCTCCTCCCAGTATAAACCAGTTCCCCCCAGTCTATCCCAGTATAACCCAGCACCTCCCAGTCTGTCCCACTATCGCTCCCAGTCCATCCCAGTTTATCCCGGTGCATCCCAGTCCCATCCCAGTCCAGGCCAGTTTATCCCAGTCCATCCCAGTTTATCCCGTTTTATCCCAGTTTATCGCGGTTCCCTCCCGTCCATCCCAGTCCTATTCCGGTCCATCCCAATCCCTCCCGTTCCACCCCGGTCCATCCCGGTTCCTCCCGGTCTATCCCGGTCCCATCCCAGTCCCATCCCGGTCCTATCCCGGTTTATCCCGGTTTTTCCCGGTTCCCACCCGGTCTATCCCAGTCCTATCCCGGTCTCTCCCGGTCTCTCCCGGTCCCATCCCGGTCCCATCCCAGTCCCATCCCGGTCCTATCCCGGTTTATCCCGGTTTTTCCCGGTTCCCACCCGGTCTCATTCCGCCGCTTTCTCCACGCGGGGCTCGCGCGCCTCTGCCGGAACGGGAAGTGACGTCACAAACACAAACCCTTCTTCCCCCCCTTGTCCTGCGCATGCGCCGCTCCTCCTTCCCGCCGCTTAGGCCACGCCCCTCCCACCGTTTAGGCCACGCCCCTCCCTGCAGACCCGCCATTCCCGCCATTTAGGCCACGCCCCGTCACGCCCAGCCACACCCACTATCATCATTTCACCACGCCCACTTCCGGCGTTTATGCCACGCCCCCTCCCCGACCGGAAGTTCCCTCAGAGCGGCCGGGAGAGCCCGGAGGCGATTTTGGGGTAAAAAAAGAAAAAAAAAGGAATTTGGGAGAAAAAAAAAGGGGATTTGGGGTGAAAAATGGGAAATTTGGGGGAAAAAAATGGGGATTTGGGGTGAAAAATGGGGATTTGGGGTGAAAAATGGGAAATTTTGGGTAAAAAAATGGGGATTTTTGGGGTAATAAAATGGGAATTTTGGGGTAAAAATTGGAAAATCTGGGGTAAAAAGTGGGGTTTTTTTGTCACAAATGCCAATTTCGGTAAAAATAATGGGATTTTTGGGGTTAAAAATGCCAATTTTGGTATAAATAATGCCAATTTTGGGGTAAAAATGGTTTTTTTTGGGGGTCACAAATGCCGATTTTGGGGTAAAAAAGGGAATTTTTGAGGTAAAAAACACCGATTTTGGGGTAAAAAGGGGATTTTGGGTCACAAATTGCGATTTTGGGGTAAAAAATGGGAATTTTGGCGTAATGGTTTTTTTTGGGGTCAAAAATGCCAATTTTGGTACAAATAATTCCAATTTTGGGGTAAAAAGTGGGGTTTTTGGGGTCATAAAAGCCGATTTTGGGGTCACAAATGCCGATTTTGGGGTAAAAAATGGAAATTTTTGGGTAATAATGTTTTTTTTTGGGGTCACAAATGCCGATTTTGGGGTCACAATCCCGATTTTGAGGTAATTAAAGGGTTTTTTTTGGGTCCCAATCCCGATTTTGGGCTCACAGATGCCGATTTTGGGGTCACAAATGTTGATTTTTGGGTCACAATCCCGATTTTGGGGTAATAAATATTTTTTTTCCGTCACAATTCCGATTTTTTGGCTCTCTCGCCCTTTTCCGCCGCCATTTTTCCTCCGGGCCGAGGCGCTCCCGCCCCGCGGGCGCCTCTCTATGGTCTGCGGTGACGTCACTTCCGGCGGCGCTCGGGCGCTTCCGGTCGGGACTCGTTGGTTCCGGCGGGCGGCGAGCGAGGGTGACTTTGAGAGCGGGGAGGGAAACGGGGGAAAATTGGGATAAAGGGGGGAAAAATGGGATAAACTGGGATAAATGGGGATAAAACTGGGATAAATTGGGATTAAACTGGGGGAAAATTGGATAAATTGGGATAAACTGGGATAAATGGGGATAAAACTGGGGGAAAATGGGATAAACGGGGGGAAAATGGGATAAAGGGGGGGAAAAAATGGGATAAACTGGGAAAAATTGGGATAAATGGGAGGAAAATGGGATAAACGGGGGGGATTGGGAGAGACTGGGGGGATTGGGATGGACTGGGAATGAACTGGGAATGAACTGGGATTGAACTGGGAATGAACTGGGATTGACTGGAATGAACTGGGATGAACTGGGAATGAACTGGGAATGAACTGGGATGAAATGGGATTGAACTGGGATTGAACTGGGAATGAACTGGGAATGAACTGGGATTGAACTGGGATTGAACTGGGAATGAACTGGGAATGAACTGGGATGAACTGGGATTGAACTGGGATTGAACTGGGAATGAACTGGGATGAACTGGGATTGAACTGGGAATGAACTGGGATTGAACTGGGAATGAACTGGGAATGAACTGGGATTGAACTGGGAATGAACTGGGATTGAACTGGATTGAACTGGGAATGAACTGGGATTGAACTGGGATGAACTGGGATGACTGGGAATGAACTGGGAATGAACTGGGATTGAACTGGGAATGAACTGGGAATGAACTGGGAATGAACTGGGAATGAACTGGGATTGAATGGGATTGAACTGGGAATGAACTGGGATGAATGGGATTGAACTGGATGAACTGGGAAGATGAACTGGGATTGAACTGGGATATTGAACTGGGATGGACTGGGATTGAACTGGGATTGAATTGGTTTAAATGGATTTTTCCCATTATTTAATTAACTAATTAGCCCCAGGGGTTCATTAATTAGCAGCACGAGTTGTTAATTAACTGGATGAGCAGGAACCAGGCTGCCAGCTCATTAATTATGTGCTAATTTGCATAATTAATGAATATTAAATTTTATTTTTTATGGGGCTCGGATTTATTTTTGATTCCAGGTTGGCCTTTAATTAATCTGCTAATTAGTTAATTATTACCATGTTATTAATAAGCTCTCCACATTGCCAGCTAACTGCTGAGGAATTAGTCAGCCTGGTAATTAATTAGCTGCTAATTTGCATAATCAATGAGCATTCAGGATTTTTTACTGGTTTTGCTTTTTTTTATTAAATTTTTTTAATTGCAGGTAGGCTTAATTAATATCTTAATGGCCTAATCGATACCAGTAGCTTATTAATTAATTCATTACTAGTTAATTAAGTGCCGTTCCGTTTGCTAATTTGCATAATTAACGAGTTTTTGCTTTTCCTGCTGCTTCCATTTCCAATCCATTCCCTCATTTTCCACTGCAGCCAGGGACTCATTAACAGCTCAACGACCTCATTAATAACCTAGAGTGTTAATTACTTGTTGAGCTGCTCAATTAGCTGCTAATTAACCCTTAATTAAAGTAATTAATTAACAACCAACCTCCAAATCTTCACTTTTTCGACCAATTAACGCCCTGTGCCCCCAATTAATCCGGGCAGGCTGCTAATTAGCGGCGCCTCAATGAGCCTGGGCGCTGACTGAGCTCTCCCATTATGCTAATTAGGGTAATTAGGCTAATTAGCCATGGCTGAGGACATGCAGAGCAAGCTGGGTCGCTACCGGACGGCGCCGTTCGACAGCCGCTTCCCCAACCAGAACCAGACCCGCAACTGCTGGCAGAACTACCTGGGTAGGGCCAGGGAGCCCCCAGAACCCACCTGGGCACCCCAAAATCCACCTGGGCGCCCCAAAAAACCCCAGAACCCACCTGGGAACCCCAAAATCCGACTGGGCACCCCAAAAACCCCAGAATCCACCTGGCACCCAAAATCCACTGGGCACCCCAAAAAACCCCAGAACCCACCTGGGCACCCCAAAATCCACCTGGGCGCCCCAAAAAACCCCAGAACCCACCTGGGGAACCCCAAAATCCGACTGGGCACCCCAAAAAACCCCAGAATCCACCTGGGCAACCCCAAAATCCGACTGGGCACCCCAAAAAACCCCAGAACCCACCTGGGCACCCCAAAATCCACCTGGGAGCCCCAAAATCCGACTGGGCACCCCAAAAAACCCCAGAATCCACCTGGGCACCCCAAAAAACCCCAGAACCCACCTGGGGAACCCCAAAATCCACCTGGGCGCCCCAAAAAACCCCAGAATCCACCTGGGCACCCCAAAAAACCCCAAAATCCACCTGGGCACCCCAGAATCCACCTGGGCGCCCCAAAAAACCCCAGAATCCACCTGGGCACCCCAGAAATCCACCTGGGCGCCCCAAAAAACCCCAGAATCCACCCTGGGCACCCCAAAATCCACCTGGGGAACCCCAAAAAACCCCAAAATCCACCTGGGCACCCCAAAATCCACCTGGGCGCCCCAAAAAAACCCCAGAACCCACCTGGGGAACCCCAAAATCCGACTGGGCACCCAAAAAACCCCAGAATCCACCTGGGCGCCCCAAAAAACCCCAGAACCCACCTGGGCACCCCAGAATCCACCTGGGCGCCCCAAAAAACCCCAGAATCCACCTGGGCACCCCAAAATCCACCTGGGCGCCCAAAAAACCCCAGAATCCACCTGGGGAGCCCCAAAAAACCCCAGAACCCACCTGGGCACCCCAAAAAAACCCAAAATCCACCTGGGGAACCCCAAAAAACCCCAAAATCCACCTGGGCGCCCCAAAAACCCCAAAATCCACCTGGGGAGCCCCAAAATCCACCTGGGCACACCCAAAAAACCCAGAATCCACCTGGGGAGCCCCAAAATCCACCTGGGCAACCCCAAAAACCCCAGAATCCACCTGGGCAACCCCAAAAAACCCCAGAACCCACCTGGGGAGCCCCAAAATCCGACTGGGCACCCCAAAAAACCCCAGAATCCACCTGGGCACCCCAAAAAACCCCAGAACCCACCTGGGCACCCCAGAATCCACCTGGGCGCCCCAAAAAACCCCAGAACCCACCTGGCACCCCAAAATCCACCTGGGCGCCCAAAAAACCCCCAGAACCCACCTGGGAACCCCAAAATCCGACTGGGCACCCCAAAAAACCCCAAAATCCACCTGGGGAGCCCCAGAATCCACCTGGGCACCCCAAAAAAACCCCAAAATCCACCTGGGGAACCCCAAAAAACCCCAAAATCCACCTGGGCAGCCCCAAAAATCCCCAGAATCCACCTGGGCACCCCAAAAAACCCCAGAACCCACCTGGGAACCCCAAAAAACCCCAAATCCACCTGGGAGCCCCAAAAAACCCCAAAATCCACCTGGGCGCCCCAAAATCCACCTGGGCGCCCCAAAAAACCCCAGAACCCACCTGGGCACCCCAAAAAAACCCCAGAACCCACCTGGGGAGCCCCAAAATCCACCTGGGGAACCCCAAAAAACCCCAAAATCCACCTTGGCGCCCCAAAAAACCCCAGAATCCACCTGGGCACCCCAAAAAACCCCAGAACCCACCTGGGGAACCCCAAAATCCACCTGGGGAACCCCAAAATCCACCTGGGCGCCCCAAAAAACCCCAGAATCCACCTGGGCACCCCAGAA
This sequence comes from Sitta carolinensis, assembly GCA_032173965.1. Taxonomy (NCBI): domain Eukaryota; kingdom Metazoa; phylum Chordata; class Aves; order Passeriformes; family Sittidae; genus Sitta; species Sitta carolinensis. Next base: position 103,211 of record JAVUNC010000052.1, read on the forward strand.
TCCACCTGGGGAGCCCCAAAAAACCCCAAAATCCACCTGGGGAGCCCCAAAAAAACCCCAAAATCCACCTGGGCAGCCCAAAATCCGACTGGGCACCCCAAAAAACCCCAGAATCCACCTGGGCACCCCAAAAAAACCCAAAATCCACCTGGGGAGCCCCAAAATCCGACTGGGAACCCCAGATTCTGACTGGGGAGCCCCAAAATCTGACTGGGAACCCCAGAATCTGACTGGGGAACCCCAGAATCCACCTGGGGCACCCCAAAATCTGACTGGGGAGCCCCAAAATCCGACTGGGGAACCCCAGAATCTGACTGGGCGCCCCAAAAAACCCCAAAATCCGCCCTAAAAACACCAAAATCCCCAAAAAAATCAAAAAAAAAATCAAAAAAGTTGGGGTTTTGGGAGCGGGAGTGGCTGGGTAGACCTGTTGTCCTAATGATTGGGAATGCCAAAATCGCCCCAAAATCACTCAAAATTGCCCAAAATCGCCCAAAATCCACCTGGGGAACCCCAAAATCCACCTGGGCACCCCCAAAAACCCCAAAATCCACCCCAAAAACCCCCGAATCCTAACCCCAAAGCCCCCCAGTTTCCCCAATGTTCCCAAATTCCTCAAATTCCTCAAATTCCCCAATGTCCCCAATCCCCCCAAATCCCCCCCAGTCCCCAAATCCCCCCAATGTCCCCAAAATCCCCCAATCCCCCCCAATCCCCCCAATGTCCCCAAATGTCCCCCCAATGTCCCCAATCCCCCCCAATCCCCCCAATCCCCCCAATCCCCCCAATGTCCCCAATGTCCCCAATCCCCCCCAATTCCCCCAATCCCCCCCAATGTCCCCAATGTCCCCAATCCCCCCAATCCCCCAATCTCCCCAATCCCTCAATCCCCCCCACTGTCCCCACTGTCCCCACTGTCCCCCGTTCCCTCCCCAGATTTCCAGCGCTGCCAGCGGGCCATGGAGTCGCGCCACGCTGACCCCCCTGATGTCCCCACTGTCCCCACTGTCCCCCGTGTCCCCCCAGATTTCCAGCGCTGCCAGCGGCCATGGAGTCGCGCCACGCTGACCCCCCTGATGTCCCCAATGTCCCCAATCCCTCAATGTCCTCAATGTCCCCAATGTCCCCACTGTCCCCACTGTCCCCCGTGTCCCCCCAGATTTCCAGCGCTGCCACGGGCCATGGAGTCGCGCCACGCTGACCCCCCTGATGTCCCCAATGTCCCCAATCCCTCAATGTCCTCAATGTCCCCAATGTCCCCACTGTCCCCACTGTCCCCCGTGTCCCCCCAGATTTCCAGCGCTGCCAGCGGGCCATGGAGTCGCGCCGTGCCGATGCCAGCCCCTGCCAGTGGTACTTCCGGGTCTACAAATCCCTGTGTCCCACCTCCTGGGTGAGTGTCCCCAAGGGGCACCGGGGTCACACAGGGGGCACCAGGGGTCAGGGAGGGTCACCAGGGGTCACCAGGGGTCACCCAGGGGTCAGGGAGGGTCACCAGGGGTCCCCAGGGGTCACCGGGGGTCAGCAGGGGTCAGCAGGGGTCAGGGGGGTCACCCAGGGGTCATAAAGGGGTCCCCAAGGGTCACCAAAGTGTCACCAAGGGGTCACCAAGGGGTCACCAACATCCCTCAATGTCCCCAATGTCCCAAATGTCCCCAGATGTCCCCAATGTCCCCAAATCCCCCAAGTGTCCCAAATGTGTCCAACCCCTCCAACGTCCCCAGTGTCCCCAAATCTCCCCAATGTCCCCAAATCCCCCCAATGTCCCCAAATGTCCCCAATGTCCCCAAATCCCCCCAATGTCCCCAAATCCCCCCAATGTCCCCAAATCCCCCAATGTCCCCAAATCCCCTAAGTGTCCCCAATGTCCACAAATGTCCCCAAATCCCCCCACTGTCCCCCAATGTCCCCACTGTCCCCACTGTTCCCAAATCCTCCAATGTCCCCAAATCCCCCAAGTGTCCCAAATGTCTCCAACCCCTCCAACGTCCCCACTGTCCCCAAATCTCCCAAATGTCCCCAACGCCCCCAAATGTCCCCAATGTCCCCAACATCCCAAATGTCCCCAATGTCCCGAAATCCCCCAATGTCCCTCAATGTCCCCAATGTCCCCAAATCCCCCCAATGTCCCCAAATCCCCCACTGTCCCCAAATCCCCCCACTGTTCCCAATGTCCCCCAATGTCCCCAAATCCCCCAATGTCCCCAAATGTCCCCACTGTCCCCACTGTCCCCAAATCCCCCAATGTCCCCAAATCCCCTCAGTGTCCCAAATGTCCCCAATGTCCCCAATCCCCCCAATGTCCCCAATGTCCCCAATTCCCCCAGTGTCCCCAATTCCCCCAATGTCCCCAAATCCCCCCACTGTTCCCAATGTCCCCCAATGTCCCCCAATGTCCCCCAATGTCCCAAATGTCCCCAGATGTCCCCAATGTCCCCAAATCCCCCAATGTCCCCAAATGTCCCCACTGTCCCCACTGTCCCCAAATCCCCCAATGTCCCCAAATCCCCTCAGTGTCCCCAATTCCCCCAATGTCCCCAAATCCCCCAAATGTCCCCAATGTCCCCAATCCCCCAAATGTCCCCAATGACCGCAATCCCCCCAATGTCCCCAATTCCCCCAGTGTCCCCAAATCCCCCAATGTCCCCAAATGTCCCCACTGTCCCCCACTGTCCCCAGGTGACGGCGTGGGACGAGGCCCGGAGGAGGGGACCTTCCCCGGCAAGATCTGAGCCCCTCCCCCACCCCACCCCACCCCCACCCGGGGACATCGGTGACACCGGCACGGGGGGGGGGGGAGGGGACACTGCCTGGAGGGGGGAGGGACGCTGCTGTCACCCCCCACCCCCCCCAGGAGGGACACGCGGGGACACGGCCAATAAAGGGTTAAAAACTGGGCCTGGCACTTGGGGGATTTTGGGGGGTTGGGATCATCCTAAAGTCACCTGGGACCCCCCAGTGTCACCTGGGACCCTCAAATGTCACCTGGGACCCCCCAGTGTCACCTGGGACCCTCAAATGTCACCTGGGACCCCCAGTGTCACCTGGACCCTCAAATGTCACCTGGGACCCCCCAGTGTCACCTGGGACCCTCAAATGTCACCTGGACCCCCCAGTGTCACCTGGGACCCTCAAATGTCACCTGGGACCCCCCAGTGTCACCTGGGACCCTCAAATGTCACCTGGGACCCCCAGTGTCACCTGGGACCCTCAAATGTCACCTGGACCCCCCAGTGTCACCTGGACCCTCAAATGTCACCTGGGACCCCCCAGTGTCACCTGGGACCCTCAAATGTCACCTGGGACCCCCCAGTGTCACCTGGGACCCACCCAGTGTCACCAGAGACCCTCAAATGTCACCTGGAACCCCCAGTGTCACCTGGGACCCCCAAATGTCACCTGGGACCCCCCAAATGTCACCTGGGACCCACCAGTGTCACCTGGGACCCCCCAAATGTCACCTGGGACCCCCCAGTGTCACCTGGGACCCCCAAATGTCACCTGGGACCCCCCAGTGTCACCAGGGACCCTCAAATGTCACCTGGACCCCCCAGTGTCACCTGGGACCCCCCAAATGTCACCTGGGCCCCCCCACAATCCCCCCATAGCAGTCCATGGGTACACCTGGTGTCACCACACCTGGGACCCCTCCCCAGCACCCACAGGTGCCCCCAAAACATCGGGGACCCCCCCCAGCACTCCTGGGCGACCCCTCCAAACACCTGAGACCCCCTCAGGACATTGGGGACCCAACGGAGCCTCCCAGGGACCCCCAAAACTTCCCTGGGGAGGATCAGGGGTGGAGCCGGTGTGGCGAGTGGGCTCGAGCTGCGGGAGCTCAATGGGAGCCTCTGGATACACCTGGAGTCCATTGATCCCTCTGGATACCCTGGAGTCCATTGATCCCTCTGGATACACCTGGAGTCCATTCATCCCTCTGGATACACCTGGAGTCCATTGATCCCTCTGGATACACCTGGAGTCCATTCATCCCTCTGGATACACCTGGAGTCCATTCATCCCTCTGGATACACCTGGAGTCCATTGATCCCTCTGGATACACCTGGAGTCCATTGATCCCTCTGGATACACCTGGAGTCCATTGATCCCTCTGGATACACCTGGTGTCCATTCATCCCTCTGGATACCCCTGGAGTCCATTGATCCCTCTGGATACACCTGGAGTCCATTGATCCCTCTGGATACACCTGGAGTCCATTGATCCCTCTGGATACACCTGGAGTCCATTGATCCCTATGGATACACCTGGTGTCCATTCATCCCTCTGGATACACCTGGAGTCCATTGATCCCTCTGGATACACCTGGTGTCCATTCATCCCTCTGGATACACCTGGTGTCCATTCATCCCTCTGGATACACCTGGAGTCCATTCATCCCTCTGGATACACCTGGAGTCCATTGATCCCTATGGATACACCTGGAGTCCATTCATCCCTCTGGATACACCTGGAGTCCATTGATCCCTATGGATACACCTGGAGTCCATTGATCCCTCTGGATACACCTGGAGTCCATTCATCCCTCTGGATACACCTGGTGTCCATTCATCCCTCTGGATACACCTGGTGTCCATTGATCCCTATGGATACCCCTGGTGTCCATTGATCCCTATGGATACACCTGGAGTCCATTGATCCCTCTGGATACACCTGGTGTCCATTGATCCCTCTGGATACACCTGGAGTCCATTGATCCCTATGGATACACCTGGTGTCCATTGATCCCTATGGATACACCTGGTGTCCATTCCATTCATCCCTATGGATACACCTGGTGTCCATTGATCCCTATGGATACACCTGGTGTCCATTCCATTCATCCCTATGGATACACCTGGTGTCCATTGATCCCTATGGATACACCTGGTGTCCATTCCATTCATCCCTATGGATACACCTGGTGTCCATTGATCCCTATGGATACACCTGGTGTCCATTCATCCCTATGGATACACCTGGTGTCCATTCATCCCTCTGGATACACCTGGTGTCCATTCATCCCTATGGATACACCTGGAGTCCATTCATCCCTATGGATACACCTGGTGTCCATTCATCCCTATGGATACACCTGGTGTCCATTCATCCCTATGGATACACCTGGTGTCCATTCATCCCTATGGATAGACCTGGTGTCCATTCATCCCTATGGATACAACTGGTGTCCATTGATCCCTATGGATACCCTGGAGTCCATTCATCCCTCTGGATACACCTGGTGTCCATTCATCCCTCTGGATACACCTGGTGTCCATTCATCCCTCTGGATACACCTGGTGTCCATTCATCCCTATGGATACACCTGGTGTCCATTCATCCCTATGGGTGGAGCTGGTGTCCATTCATCCCTATGGATACACCTGGTGTCCATTCATCCCTATGGATACACCTGGTGTCCATTCATCCCTATGGGTGGAGCTGGTGTCCATTCATCCCTATGGATACACCTGGAGTCCATTGATCCCTATGGATACACCTGGTGTCCATTCATCCCTCTGGATACACCTGGTGTCCATTCATCCCTATGGATACACCTGGTGTCCATTCATCCCTATGGATACACCTGGTGTCCATTCATCCCTATGGATACACCTGGTGTCCATTCATCCCTATGGATACACCTGGTGTCCATTCATCCCTATGGATAGACCTGGTGTCCATTCATCCCTATGGGTGGAGCTGGTGTCCATTCATCCCTATGGATACACCTGGAGTCCATTCATCCCTATGGATAGACCTGGTGTCCATTCATCCCTATGGTGGAGCTGGTGTCCATTCATCCCTATGGATACACTGGTGTCCATTCCATTCATCCCTATGGATACACCTGGTGTCCATTCATCCCTATGGATAGACCTGGTGTCCATTCATCCCTATGGATAGACCTGGTGTCCATTCCATTCATCCCTATGGGTGAGCTGGTGTCCATTCATCCCTATGGATAGACCTGGTGTCCATTCCATTCATCCCTATGGGTAGACCTGGTGTCCATTTATCCCTACGGTGGAGCTGGTGTCCATTCATCCCTATGGATACACCTGGTGTCCATTCATCCCTATGGTAGACCTGGTGTCCATTCATCCTATGGATACACCTGGTGTCCATTCATCCCTATGGTGGAGCTGGTGTCCAATCATCCCTCTGGATACACCTGGTGTCCATTCATCCTATGGATACACCTGGTCCATTCATCCCTATGGATAGACCTGGTGTCCATTCCATTCATCCCTATGGATAGACCTGTTGTCCACTCTGTCTGGGACCCCCCCCTCCCAGTTCCTTCCCAGTTCCCTCCCAGTTCTCTCCCAGTCCCTCCCAGTAACCCCACAGGTGACACCAGTGACCCCCAGGTGACACCAGCAGCTTTATTGGCCCCCAGCCCCAGTTTATGGCCCCAGGGGGACCCCGGGCAGTGGCCCCAGGATGGCCCCGGGGCCACCGTGCTCCCAGTGCTCCCAGTGGGCCCCCCACGGCTCCTCCCAGTGCTCCCAGTGGGCCCCCCACGGCTCCTCCCAGTGCTCCCAGTGGCCCTCCCAGTGCTCCCAGTGGCCCCCCAAGAGCTCCTCCCAGTGGCCCCCCAAGGGCTCCTCCCAGTGGCCCCCCAAGGCTCCTCCAGTGGTCCTCCCAGTCCTCCCAGTGGTCCCCCCAGTCCTCCCAGTGGCCCCCCCAGTGCTCCCAGTGGTCCTCCCAGTGCTCCCAGTGCTCCCAGTGGTGCTCCGAGGGCTCCTCCCAGTGGTTCCAGCAGGCGACCTGGGGAGGGAGGGAGGGTCACTTGGTGGCCACCAAGGTTGTCATCATCGTGGTCATCTTCATCCCACCGCACCATCATCATCTTCATCTGCATCCCACTCCCGTCATCCTCATCCCACCACCACCATCTTCATCCCATCTCCATCATCATCATCATCCTCATCCCACCCACTGTCATCATCATCTTCATCCCAGCCCCCTCATCTTCATCCCACCACCGCCATCTCCATCCCACCATCATCATCTTCATCATCCTCATCCCACCACCGCCATCTCCATCCCACCATCATCATCTTCATCATCCTCATCCCACCACCTTCATCTCAGCACCATCATCCTCATCCCACCTCAACCATCTTCATCCCATCATCATCATCCTCATCCCACCACCACCATTTTCTCCATCCCCCCATCATCATCATCTTCATCCCACCATCACCACCTTCATCCCACCACCATCATCTTCATCCCACCACCTTCATCCCTCTCTCATCTTCATCATCCCATCACCACCATCATCATCTTCATATCTCCACCATCATCATCATCCCACCACCATCTTCATCTTCATCGCACCACCACCTTCATTCTACCCTCATCTTCATCATCATCTTCGTCCCACCCACACCCTCATCCCACCACCGTCTTCATCCCATCATCACCATCATCATCTTCATCCCACCATCATCATCATCCCATTGCCACCACCACCATCTTCATCATCCTCATCCCACCACCATCATCATCATCTTTATCCCACCACCATCATCATCCACATCCTACCACCATCTTCATCATCCTCATCCCACCACCACCATCATCTTCATCCCACCACCATCATCATCCACATCCTACCACCATCTTCATCATCCTCATCCCACCACCATCATCATCATCTTCATCCCACCATCACCATCTTCATCCCATCACCATCATCATCATCCCATTACCACCACCACCAGCTTCATCATCTTCATCCCACCATCATCATCTTCATCCCACCACCATCTTCATCCACCACCACCATCATCATCCCACCATTCACCCACCACCACCATCTTCACCCCTCATCTTCATCCCACCACCACCATCATCTTCATCCCCACCATCTTTATCTTCATCCCTCCACCATCCACTCATCCTCCATCACCACCACCGATCTCTCCACCACCATCTTCATCCCCCACCATCATCAATCCATCACATCTTCATCTCACCATCATCCCACCATCACCACATCTTCCTCCCATCCCACCATCATTTCATCCCACCATCATCATCATCCAATACCATCACCACCATCACACCATCATCATCATCTCATCACCATCATCACCATCATATCATCCATCCCACCATCATCATCATCTCCATCCCACCATCATCATCTTCATCACCCCCATCCCCTCCCCCCCCCAGGTGCCCTCACCTGTGCTCAGGTCCCGGCGGGTTCGGGGGCGGCGCCGGTGGCCGGCGGGGACACCAGAGAGCTGGGGGGGGACAGTGGGGTCACCCAGGGGTCACCTGGGGTCACTTGGGTCACCACCAGGGTCACCCGGGTCACCACCCAGGGTCACCACCAGGTCATGGATGGACACAGGGATGGTCAGGATGGACACTGGGATGGACATGAAGGTCCTGGTGGACATGGGATGGTCAGGATGGACACAAAGGTCCTGGTGACATGGGGATGGTCAGGGATGGACACAAAGGTCCTGGTGGACATTGGGGTGGTCAGGGATGGACATGAAGGTCCTGGTGGACATGGGGATGGTCAGGGATGGACACAAAGGTCCTGGTGGACATGGGATGGTCAGGAGGGACACAAGTCCTGGGACATGGGTGGTCAGGGATGGACATGAAGGTCCTGGTGGACATGGGAGGTCAGGGATGGACACAAAGTCCTGGTGGACATGGGATGGTCAGGATGGACACAAAGGTCCTGTGGACATGGGATGGTCAGGGATGGACAAAGGTCTGTGGACATGGATGGTCAGGGATGGACATGAGTCCTGGTGACATTGGGGTGGTCAGGGATGGACAGAAGGTCCTGGTGGACATGGGATGGTCAGGATGGACATGAAGGTCTGGTGGACATGGGGATGGTCAGGGATGGACACAAGGTCCTGGTGGACATGGGGTCAGGGATGGACAGAAGGTCCTGGTGGACATGGGGATGGTCAGGGATGGACATAGAGTCCTGGTGGACATGGGGATGGTCAGGAGGACACAAGGTCCTGGTGACATGGGATGGTCAGGGAGGACATGAAGGTCCTGGTGGACATTGGGGTGGTCAGGGATGGACACAGGGATGGACAGAGAGATCATGGTGGATATTGGGATGGACACAGAGGTCATGGTGGACAGATGGACACGATGGTCATGGTGATATGGGGACACAAGGTCATGATGGTACAGGGATGGTCAAGGATGGACATGAAGTCATGTGGACACTGGGGTGGACACAAAGGTCATGGTGGACATGGGATGTCAGGGATGGACACAGGAGGACACAGGATCTGGTGGACACTGGGGTGGACACAAAGGTCATGGATGGACACGGTAGGTCAGGATGGACACAGGATGGACATAAGTCCTGGTGGACATTGGGATGGACACGGTCATGGATGGACACAGGAATGGTCCAGGGATGGACCAGATGACAAGATGTCCTGATGGACACAGGGGTGGACACAAAGGTCCTGGTGGACACTGGGGTGGACACAGAAGTCATGGATGGACACTGGGATGGTCAGGGATGGACACAGGGATGGACACAGAGTCATGATGGACATGGATGTCAGTGATGGACACAGGGATGGACACAAGTCCTGATGGACACAGATGTCCTGATGGACACGGGTGACACAAAGGTCCTGGTGGACACAGGGGTGGACACAAAGGTCCAGGTGGACACTGGGGTGGACACAGCGGTCAGGGGTGGACACAAAGGTCATGGATGGACATGAAGGGGTCAAGGATGGACACAGCGGTCAAGGACAGACAGGAGAAGGTCGTGGATGGACACCAAGGTCAAGGATGGCCACAAAGGTCATGGATGGAAATTGGGAGGTCACAGATGGACACAGGGAGGTAAAGAATGGACACATTGGTCAGGGATGGACGTGAGAAGGTCCTGGATGGACACAGAGGCCAAAGATGGACATGAGAAGATCCTGGAGGACACAGAGGCCATGGATGGACATGAGAAGGTTGTGGATGGACATGGAGGCCATGGATGGGACACGGGGATGGACACATTGGCCAAGGATGGAACACGAGAAGGTCCTGGATGGACACAGAGGCCAGGGATGGACACAGGGATGGACACAGAGGCCAGGGATGGACACAGGGATGGACACAGAGGCCAGGGATGGACACAGAGGGGCAACCAGGATGGACAGAAAGACCACGGATGGACCAAGAGGACAAGAGGATGGACACAGAGGCCAAGGATAGACATGAGAAGTTTGTGGATGGACATGGAGGCCCTGGATGGACACATGGATGGACACATTGGTCAGGGATGGACGTGAGAAGGTCGTGGATGGACCCAGAGGCCAAGGATGGACACAAAGACCATGGATGGACACAAAGACCAGGGATGGACATGAGAAGGTCCTGGATGGACACAGAGGCCCTGGATGGACACATGGGTGGACACAAGGATGGACACGAGAAGCTCACAAAAGACAAATGAATGTCCCAGAAGGTCCCTGCCCGACTCACGGCAGCGTTCCTGGGGACACCTCCCGATGTCCCTGCGGTTCCTCCTGGAGTCCCTGGGGTCCCTCCTGGAGTCTCCAAGATCCTTCCTGGTATCTCCAAGGTCCCTCCTGGTCTCAGTCCCTCCGTTCCCAAGGTCCCTCCTGGTATCTCCAAGGTCCCTCCTGGTATCTCCAAGGTCCCTCCTGGAGTCCCCAAGGTCCTCCTGATCCCAAGGTCCCCTGGTGTCTCCAAGGTTCCTCCTGGGATCTCCAAGGTCCCCCCAGGTGTCTCCAAGGTCCCCCCCGGTGTCCCCGAGGTCCCCCCAGGTGTCCCCGAGGTCGTTGCCGGCGCGGCCGTCGAAGTCGCCGCAGAGGCCGCAGGTGCGGTTGCGCAGCCGGGCGGACACGGTGACCTGCAGGGCGTGGCCGGGGCCGGTGGCCACACGCAGGTCAGGGGTCAGCAGCAGCAGGGCGTGGCCGGGGGCGTGGCCGGGGGCGTGGCCGACGCAGGCGGAGCCATCCGGGAGGCAGAAGGGCAGCGGGAGGGCGGAGCCGTCCAGCTGGGGGGAGGGGCAAAAAGAGGCTTCGTCATCATCGTCATCATCATCATCATCATCATCGTTGTGATCATCATCATCATCAACCATCATCATCAATCATCATCATCATCATCATCATCAACCATCATCAACCATCATCATCATCATTGTGATCATCATCATCATCAACCATCATCATCATCATCATCATCATCATCATTGTCATCGTCATCATCATCAACCATCATCAACCATCATTGTGATCATCATCATCCTCAACCATCATCATCATCATCATCAACCATCATCATCAACCATCATCAACCATCATCATCATCCTTCATCCAACCATCATCATCATCATCCATCCAGCCTTTGTCCATCATTGTCATCATCATCACCATCATCCTCATCATCATCCTCCTCATCATCATCATCATCATCACCATCATCATCATCATCCTTCATCCATTGTCATCATCATCATCATCTCCATCATCTCCATCACCTTCACCCTCCTCTTCTCCCTCCCCCTCCCCGCTTTCCCCCCTCACCTGTGCCCCTCCCCCCACTTGTGCCCTCCCCTCTCACCTGTGCCCATCCCCCCTCACCTGTGCCCATCCCCCTCACCTGTGCCCCTCCCCCCACCTGTGCCCATCCCCCCTCACCTGTGCCCTCCCCCCTCACCTGTGCCCATCCCCCCTCACCTGTGCCCCTCCCCCCTCACCTGTCCCCCCCTCCCCTCCCCCCGTTCCCCCTCACCTGCGCTCCTCCCCCCTCTCCCCTCCCTTCCCCTCCCCCCTCACCTGTCCCTCCCCTCCTCCCCTCCCCCCATTCCCCCCTCACCTGTGCCCTCCCCCCTCACCTATCCCCCCCTCCCCCCGTTCCCCCTCACCTGCGCCCCTCCCCCCTCACCTGTCCCTCCCCCCCTCCCCTCCCCCCGTTCCCCCTCACCTGTGCCCCTCCCCCCTCACCTGTCCCCTCCCCCCTCACCTGTCCCCCCCTCCCCCCATTCCCCCCTCACCTGTCCCCTCCCCCCTCACCTGTCCCCCCCTCCCCTCCCCCGTTCCCCCTCACCTGCGCCCCTCCCCCCTCCAGGCTCCACCTGTGCGCTCCCACCGTCACCGTCACCCTCACCTGTCCGGCCCCTCCCCCCAGCGCCACCTCCAGCGGGGGGGGGGAGGGGCGCCCCGGGGTGGGGGAGGGGCGCAGGTGCGGGCCAGCACCAGGGGGAGGGGCAGCCCCGCCCCCCCCGCGCCCCCCGCGCGCCGTCGAAGGTGCGGAAACCCCGCGGCCACACCTGGCAGGTACCTGGGGAGGGGGGGGAGGGCGGGGGGGAGGGGCTGAGGGGGAGAGGGGGAGAGAGAGAGAGAGGGGGGAGGGGTTGGGGGAGGGGCCCGGACAGAGCTGGGGGGGAGGGGAATGTCCGGGAGCCTCCCCAGAGACACCTGAGATACACCTGAGATACACCTGAGATACACCTGAGATACACCTGGGGACACCTGGGGACACCTGGGGACACCTGGATACACCTGGGGACACCTGGGATAGACCTGGGGACACCTGGGGACACCTGGGATACACCTGGGGACACCTGGGATAGACCTGGGGACACCTGGGGACACCTGAGATACACCTGGGGACACCTGAGATACACCTGGGATAGACCTGGGGACACCTGGGATACACCTGGGGACACCTGGGATACACCTGGGGACACCTGGATAGACCTGGGGACACCTGGGGACACCTGGGATACACCTGGGGACACCTGGGATAGACCTGGGGACACCTGGGGACACCTGAGATACACCTGGGGACACCTGAGATACACCTGGGATAGACCTGGGGACACCTGGGATACACCTGGGGACACCTGGGATACACCTGGGGACACCTGGGATAGACCTGGGGACACCTGGGGACACCTGGGATACACCTGGGGACACCTGGGATAGACCTGGGGACACCTGGGGACACCTGAGATACACCTGAGATACACCTGGGATAGACCTGGGGACACCTGGGATACACCTGGGGACACCTGAGATACACCTGGGATACACCTGAGATACACCTGGGACACCTGGATAGACCTGGGGACACATGGGATACACCTGAGATACACCTGAGATACACCTGGGACACCTGAGATACACCTGGGGACACCTGGGATAGACCTGGGATACACCTGGGACACCTGGGATAGACCTGGGGACACCTGGGATAGACCTGGGATACACCTGGGGACACCTGGGATAGACCTGGGGACACCTGGGATACACCTGAGATACACCTGGGACACCTGAAAACACCTGAGAAACACCTGGATACACCTGAGATACACCTGGGGACACCTGAGATACACCTGAGAGACACCTGGGGACACCTGAGATACACCTGAGAGACACCTGAGATACACCTGGGGACACCTGAGATACACCTGGGGACACCTGGATACACCTGAGATACACCTGGGGACACCTGAGATACACCTGAGATACACCTGGGGACACCTGAGAGACACCTGAGAGACACCTGGAGACACCTGAGATACACCTGGGGACACCTGAGATACACCTGGGGACACCTGGGGGCACCTGAGATACACCTGGGGACACCTGGAGACACCTGAGATACACCTGGGGACACCTGAGATACACCTGGGGACACCTGAGATACACCTGAGATACACCTGTATACACCTGGGCATACCTGGATACACCTGGGGACACCTGGGGACAACCGGGGACACCTGGTGATACCTGGGATACACCTGAGATACACCTGGGGACACCTGGATACACCTGAGATACACCTGAAATACACCTGGGGACACCTGAGATACACCTGGGGACACCTGAGATACACCTGGGGACACCTGGGGATACCTGGATACACCTGGATACACCTGAAATACACCTGGGGATACCTGGGATACACCTGGGCACACCTGGGATACACCCGGGATACACCTGGATACACCTGGGATACACCTGGATACACCTGAGATACACCTGGATACACCTGAGATACACCTGGGGACACCTGGATACACCTGGGTACACCTGGATATACCTGGATACACCTGAAATACACCTGGGGATACCTGGGATACACCTGGATACACCTGGGCACACCTGGGATACACCTGGGCGCACCTGGATACACCTGAATACACCTGGGATACACCTGGGTGCACGTGGGATACACCTGAGCCTCCCCCAGCCCCTCACCTGTCCCGCAGGTGCTCCCACCCCCCTCCCCTGTCCCCTCCCCCTCCCATATCGCACAGGTGCCCCCTCCCCCGCCCCTCACCTGTCGGGCAGGTGCCCCCCCGGCCGGCGCAGGCCCCGCAGAGCCCCCCGGCTGCCGCTGGCGCCGTCACGGTCACGGCGCCGTCACCTGCCAGGCTCACCTGCAGCCCCGCCCAGGTGAGCAGCACCTGGCGCTGCCCCCCCCGGCGCCGCAGCCGCACCTGACCCCCCAGCAGCGTCACGGGCAGGTGAACGGGGCGGCCAGACACCTGGGACAGGTGAGAGACACACCTGAGACAGGTGAGAGACACCTGGGACAGGTGAGAGACACACCTGAGACAGGTAAGACAGACCTGGACAGGTGAGAGACACCTGAGACAGGTGAGAGACACACCTGAGACAGGTGAGAGACACCTGGGACAGGTGAGAGACACCTAGGACAGGTGAGAGATATCTGGGACAGGTGAGAGACACCTGAACAGGTGAGACAGACCTGGGACAGGTGAGACACACCTGAGACAGGTGAGAGACACCTGGACAGGTGAGAGACACCTGGGACAGGTGAGAGATACCTGGGACAGGTGAGAGACACCTGAGACAGGTGAGAGACACCTGGGACAGGTGAGAGACACCTGAGACAGGTGAGACAGACCTGGGACAGGTGAGACACACCTGAGACAGGTGAGAGACACCTGGGACAGGTGAGAGACACCTGGGACAGGTGAGAGATACCTGGGACAGGTGAGAGACACCTGAGACAGGTGAGACAGACCTGGGGCAGGTGAGAGACACACCTGAGACAGGTGAGAGAGACCTCAGACAGGTGAGAGACACACCTGGGACAGGTGAGAGACACCTGAGACAGGTGAGACAGACCTGGGGCAGGTGAGAGACACCTGGGACAGGTGAGAGACACTTAGGACAGGTGAGAGACACCTGGACAGGTGAGAGACACCTGGGACATGTGAGAGAGACCTGGGACAGGTGAGAGACACACCTGAGACAGGTGAGAGACACCTGAGACAGGTGAGAGACACCTGGGACAGGAGAGAGTGCTAGGACAGGTGAGAGACACCTGGGACAGGTGAGAGACACCTGGGACAGGTGAGAGAGACCTGGGACAGGTGAGAGACACACCTGAGACAGGTGAGAGACACCTGGGACAGGTGAGAGACACCTGAGACAGGTAAGAGACACCTGGGACAGGAGAGAGAGCTAGGACAGGTGAGAGACACCTGGGACAGGTGAGAGAGACCTGGGACAGGTGAGAGACACACCTGGGATAGGTGAGAGAGCTAGGACAGGTGAGAGACACCTGGGACAGGTGAGAGCAACCTGGGACAGGTGAGAGAACCGGGGACAGGTAACAACACTTGGACAGGGATACACCTGGATTAGGACACACCTGGACAGGCAAACACCTGGACAGGCAACACACCTGGACAGTCAACACACCTGGACAGGTACCACCCATGGGACAGGTACCACCCTGGGACAGAGCACACCTGGGACAGATAACACCCCTGGGACAGAGCACACCTGGACAGTACCACCCTGGGACAGGTAACACACCTGGGACAGGTAACACACCTGGACACAGCACACCTGGGACAAAGCACACCTGGACAGGTAACACACCTGGACACAGCACACCTGGGACAAAGCACACCTGGACAGGTAACACACCTGGACACAGCACACCTGGACAGGTACCACCCCTGGCCAGGTGCGCACTCACCCTGGCCACGGTGCCCTCGCGCGGGCCTCAGCTCCACCTGGAAGCCGTCGCCGGCCACGGTCACTCGCGAGAAGCCGGAGCCCACCTGGCCGCCCAGCCACACCTGGAGCGCAGGTGAGGCGCCGCAGGCGGCCACCAGCGGACAGGTGAGCGGCAGCCGCCAGGTGCGGCCGTCGAAGGCGCGGAAGCGGCGCCGGCTCAGGACGTGGCACACGAGGGGCGGGGCCGGCGCACAGGTGGGGCGGCAGGTGTGGCCAGGTGGGCAGGGCGGGGCCTGGCAGGTGTGGCCAGGTGGGCAGGTGAGGTCCTGACAGGTGAGTGCAGTAGGGACACACCTGGGCGTGGTTCTGTCCATCTGGCAGGTGGATCCAGGTGGGCAGGTGAGGTCCTGACAGGTGAGTTTTGTAGGAACACACCTGGGTGTGGCTCCGTCCATCTGGCAGGTGTGGCCAGGTGGGCAGGTGAGGTCCTGACAGGTGAGTGCTGTAGGGACACACCTGGGCATGGTTCTGTCCATTCTACAGGTGTGGCCAGGTGGGCAGGAGACGTCCTGACAGGTGAGTTTGGTGGGGACACACCTGGGTGTGGCTCCATCCATTCTACAGGTGTGGCCAGGTGGGCAGGTGAGGTCCTGACAGGTGAGTTTTGTAGGAACACATCTGGGCGTGGTTTTGTCCATCTGACAGGTGTGGCCAGGTGGACAGGTGAGGTCCTGACAGGTGAGTTTGGTGGGGACACACCTGGGTGTGGCTCCATCCATTCTACAGGTGTGGCCAGGTGGGCAAGTGAGGTCCTGACAGGTGAGTTTGATGGGGACACACCTGGGCGTGGTTTTGTCCATCTGACAGGTGTGGCCAGGTGGACAGGTGAGGTCCTGGCAGGTGAGTGCAGTAGGGACACACCTGGGTGCGGCTCCATCCATCTGACAGGTGGATCCAGGTGGGCAGGTGAGGTCCTGACAGGTGAGTTTGGTGGGGACACACCTGGGTGTGGTTTTCTCCATTCTACAGGTGGATCCAGGTGGACAGGTGAGGTCCTGACAGGTGAGTTTGATGGGGACACACCTGGGCATGGTTCTGTCCATCTGACAGGTGTGGCCAGGTGGGCAGGTGAGGTCCTGACAGGTGAGTTTGGTGGGGACACACCTGGGCGTGGTTTTGTCCATCTGACAGGTGGATCCAGGTGGGCAGGTGAGGTCCTGGCAGGTGAGTGCTGTAGGGACACACCTGGGTGCGGCTCCGTCCATCTGACAGGTGGATCCAGGTGGGCAGGTGAGGTCCTGACAGGTGAATTTGGTAGGAACACACCTGGGCATGGCTCCATCCATTCTACAGGTGGATCCAGGTGGGCAGGTGAGGTCCTGACAGGTGAATTTGGTAGGAACACACCTGGGCATGGCTCCATCCATCTGACAGGTGGATCCAGGTGGGCAGGTGAGGTCCTGGCAGGTGAGTTTGGTGGGGACACACCTGGGCATGGCTCCATCCATCTGACAGGTGGATCCAGGTGGGCAGGTGAGGTCCTGACAGGTGAGTTTGGTGGGGACACACCTGGGTGTGGTTCCATCCATTCTACAGGTTTGGCCAGGTGGGCAGGTGAGGTCCTGACAGGTGAGTTTTGTAGGAACACACCTGGGCGTGGTTTTGTCCATCTGACAGGTGTGGCCAGGTGGACAGGTGAGGTCCTGACAGGTGAGTGCTGTAGGGACACACCTGGGTGCGGCTCCATCCATCTGACAGGTGGATCCAGGTGGGCAGGTGAGGTCCTGACAGGTGAGTTTGGTGGGGACACACCTGGGTGTGGTTTTCTCCATTCTACAGGTGGATCCAGGTGGACAGGTGAGGTCCTGACAGGTGAGTTTGATGGGGACACACCTGGGTGTGGTTCTGTCCATTCTACAGGTGTGGCCAGGTGGGCAGGTGAGGTCCTGACAGGTGAGTTTGGTGGGGACACACCTGGGCATGGCTCCATCCATTCTACAGGTGTGGCCAGGGGGGCAGGTGAGGTCCTGACAGGTGAATTTGGTGGGGACACACCTGGGCATGGCTCCATCCATTCTACAGGTGTGGCCAGGTGGGCAGGTGAGGTCCTGACAGGTGAGTTTGGTGGGGACACACCTGGGCGTGGCTCCATCCATCTGACAGGTGGATCCAGGTGGACAGGTGAGGTCCTGACAGGTGAGTTTGGTGGGGACACACCTGGGCCAGCCCTGCAGCACCTGGCAGGTGGCTCCAGGTGCACAGGTGAGGTCCTGGCAGGTGAGGGCGGGGACGTCGCGGATCCCCCGCGCGCAGCGCAGGCCCCGGCAGGGGGGGACACACCTGGGGTGACCATCGGTCACCTGGCACCTGGCCGGCTTCGGACAGCGGAGGTCACTGCAGGAAGGGCTGGTGGTCACCTTGGTGTGGACACACCTGGGCCACCCACTGACCACCTGGCACCAGGTGTCCTTGGGACAGTGGACATCCCGGCAGGACGGTGGGTGATGGACACACCTGGGGTGACCATCGGTCACCTGGCACGAGGTTCCTTGAGGACACTGGAGGTCACCACAAGATGAACTCTTGGTGGGCACCTTGGTGTGGACACACCTTGGCCACCCACTGACCACCTGGCATGAGGTGTCCTTGGGACAGGTGATGTCCTGGCAGGATGGTTCATGATGGACACAGCTTGGCCACCCATCGGTCACTTGACACGAGGTTCCTTGAGGACACTGGAGGTCACTGCAGGATGGACTCTTGGTGGACACCTTGGTGTGGACACACCTGGGCCACCCACTGACCACCTGGCATGAGGAGTCCTTGGGACAGTGGACATCCCGGCAGGACGGTGGGTGATGGACACACCTGGGGTGACCATCGGTCACCTGGCACGAGGTTCCTCGTGGACACTGGAGGTCACTGCAGGAAGGTCTCCTGATGGACTTCTTGGGCTGGACACACCGGGGATGACCACTGACCACCTGGCATGAGGTGTCCTTGGGACACTGGAGGTCACTGCAGGAAGGTCTCCTTGGGGTATGGACACACCTTGGCCACCCACTGACCATCTGGCACATTGTCCCTTTCTGGCACTGGACATCATGACAGGATGGTCGCTGATGGACACACCTGGGCTGCCCATCGGTCACCTGGCATTGGGTTCCTCGTGGACAGCGGAGGTCACTGCAGGAAGGTCTCCTGATGGACACCTTGGTGTGGACACACCTTGGCCACCCACTGACCATGTGGCACGAGGTGTCCTTGGAGCACTGGACATCCTGGCAGGAAGGTCTCCTGATGGATGTCTTGGTGGGCACACACTGGGGATGACCACTGACCATGTGACAGCTGGTACCGTGAGGACACTGGAGGTCACTGCAGGAAGGTCTCCTGATGGACACCTTGGTCTGGACACACCTTGGCCACCCACTGACCATCTGACACATTGTCCCCTTCTGGCACTGGACATCCTGACACGATGGTCGGTGATGGACACACCTGGGTGACCATCGGTCACCTGGCATTGGGTTTCCCGTGGACACTGGAGGTCACTGCAGGAAGGTCTCCTTGGGGTCACCTTGGTCTGGACACACCTTGGCCACCCACTGACCATCTGGCACATTGTCCCCTTCTGGCACTGGACGTCATGACAGGATGGTCGGTGATGGACACACCTGGGGTGACCATCGGTCATCTGGCATTGGGTTCCTTGAGGACACTGGAGGTCACTGCAGGATGGACTCTTGGTGGACACCTTGGTCGGGACACACCTGGGCCACCCACTGACCACCTGGCACGAGGTTCCTGGGGACAGTGGAGGTCACTGCAGGAGGGTTGGTGATGGCACACCTTGGGTGACCATCGGTCACTTGGCACGAGGTTCCTTCAGGACACTGGAGGTCACCACAAGATGGACTCTTGATGGACACCTTGGTCGGGACACATTTTGGCCACCCACTGACCATGTTGCAGACTTGGTCCTTCTGACACTGGACATCACTGCATGAGGGTCGCTGATGGACACACTGCGGCCACCCATCGGTCATCTTACATCTGCTGCCCTGGGGACACTGGAGGTCACTGCAGGAAGGTCTCCTGATGGACACCTTGGTGTGGACACACCTTGGCCACCCACTGACCATCTGACATGAGGTGTCCTTGGAGCACTGGACATCCAGGCAGGAAGGTCTCCTCATGGACGTCTTGCTGGGGACACACCTTGGCCACCCACTGACCACCTGGCACATTGTCCCCTTCTGGCACTGGACGTCATGACAGGATGGTCGGTGATGGACACACCTGGGTGACCATCGGTCACCTGGCATTGGGTTTCCCGTGGACAGTGGAGGTCACTGCAGGAAGGTCTCCTTGGGGTCACCTTGGTCTGGACACACCTGGGATGACCACTGACCATGTGACACACGTGGTTCTTCTGGCACTGGACATCACTGCAGGAAGGTCTCCTGATGGACACCTTGGTCTGGACACACTGGGGATGACCACTGACCATCTGGCACCAGGTGTCCTGGGGACAGTGGACATCCTGGCAGGATGGTCGCTGATGGACACATCTTGGCCACCCATTGGTCATCTGGCATTGGGTTCCTTGAGGACACTGGAGGTCACTGCAGGATGGACTCTTGGTGGACACCTTGGTCAGGACACATTTTGGCCACCCACTGACCATGTTGCAGACTTGGTCCTTCTGACACTGGACATCACTGCATGAGGGTCGCTGATGGACACACTGCGGCCACCCATCGGTCATCTTACATCTGCTGCCCTGGGGACACTGGAGGTCACTGCAGGAAGGTCTCCTGATGGACACCTTGGTGTGGACACACCTTGGCCACCCACTGACCACCTGGCATGAGGTGTCCTTGGAGCAGTGGACATCGCTGCAGGAAGGTCTCCTGATGGACGTCTTGCTGGGGACACACCTTGGCCACTCATCAACCATGTGACACGAGGTGTCCTGGGGACAGTGGACATCCTGACAGGATGGCTGGTTATGGACACACTGCGGCCACCCATCGGTCATCTGGCACGTGGTGTCCTTGGGACACTGGAGGTCACTGCAGGAAGGTCTCCTGATGGTCACCTTGGTCTGGACACACCTGGGATGACCACTGACCATCTGGCATGAGGTTCCTCGTGGACACTGGAGGTCACTGCAGGAAGGTCTCCTGATGGACACCTTGGTGTGGACACACCTTGGCCACCCACTGACCATCTGGCACATTGTCCCCTTCTGGCACTGGACGTCATGACAGGATGGTCGGTGATGGACACACCTGGGGTGACCATCGGTCACCTGGCATTGGGTTTCCCGTGGACACTGGAGGTCACTGCAGGAAGGTCTCCTTGGGGTCACCTTGGTCTGGACACACCTTGGCCACCCACTGACCATCTGGCACACATGGTCCTTCTGGCACTGGACATCACTGCAGGACGGTGGGTGATGGACACACTGCGGCCACCCATCGGTCACCTGGCAGGTGGTGTCCTTGGAGCAGTGGACATCGCTGCAGGAAGGTCTCCTGATGGACGTCTTGCTGGGGACACACCTTGGCCACTCATGAACCATCTGGCATGAGGTGTCCTGGGGACAGTGGACGTTGTCACATGATGGTCGCTGATGGACACACCTGGGCTGCCCATCGGTCACCTGGCACGAGGTTCCTCGTGGACAGCGGAGGTCACTGCAGGAAGGTCTCCTGATGGACACCTTGGTGTGGACACACCTTGGCCACCCACTGACCATCTGGCACCAGGTGTCCTTGGAGCACTGGACATCCTGGCAGGAAGGTCTCCTGATGGATGTCTTGGTGGGCACACACTGGGGATGACCACTGACCATGTGACAGCTGGTACCGTGAGGACACTGGAGGTCACTGCAGGATGGACTCTTGGTGGACACCTTGGTGTGGACACACCTTGGCCACCCACTGACCACCTGACACATTGTCCCCTTCTGGCACTGGACATCACTGCAGGACGGTGGGTGATGGACACACTGCGGCCACCCATCGGTCACCTGGCACGTGGTGTCCTTGGGACACTGGAGGTCACTGCAGGAAGGTCTCCTTGGGCTATGGACACACCTGGGCCACCCACTGACCACCTGGCAGAGTTGGTCCTTGTGGCACTGGAGGTCCTGGCAGGTTGGTGGGTGATGGACACACCTGGGCTGCCCATCGGTCACCTGGCACGAGGTTCCTGGTGGACACCAGAGGACACCACACCACGGACTCTTGGTGGACAACTCCACCTGGACACACCTGGGCCACGCCCCGCTGACGTCACACACGGCTCCTCGGGACACCTGGGACAGGTGAGACTGCGCCGGCCACGCCCCACACACCTGGGCCACCCGTCGGCCATCTTGCACCGTGTCCCCGCCCCACACCTGACGTTGGCACAGGTGGGCTCACCTGGCACACACCTGGGCCACCCGTCGGCCATCTTGCACCGTGTCCCCTCTGCACACCTGACACTGGCACAGGTGGGCTCACCTGGCACACACCTGGGCCACCCGTCGGCCATCTTGCACCGTGTCCCCTCTGCACACCTGACACTGGCACAGGTGGGCTCACCTGGCACACACCTGGGCCACCCGTCGGCCATCTTGCACCGTGTCCCCTCTGCACACCTGACACTGGCACAGGTGGGCTCACCTGGCACACACCTGGGCCACCCGTCGGCCATCTTGCACCGTGTCCCCTCTGCACACCTGACACTGGCACAGGTGGGCTCACCTGGCACACACCTGGGCCACCCGTCGGCCATCTTGCACCGTGTCCCCTCTGCACACCTGACACTGGCACAGGTGGGCTCACCTGGCACACACCTGGGCCACCCGTCGGCCATCTTGCACCGTGTCCCCTCTGCACACCTGACGTTGGCACAGGTGGGCTCACCTGGCACACACCTGGGCCACCCGTCGGCCATCTTGCACCGTGTCCCCTCTGCACACCTGACACTGGCACAGGTGGGCACACCTGGCACACACCTGGGCCACCCGTCGGCCATCTTGCACCGTGTCCCCTCTCCACACCTGACACTGGCACAGGTGGGCACACCTGGCACACACCTGGGCCACCCGTCGGCCATCTTGCACCGTGTCCCCTCTGCACACCTGACACTGGCACAGGTGGGCTCACCTGGCACACACCTGGGCCACCCGTCGGCCATCTTGCACCGTGTCCCCTCTCCACACCTGACACTGGCACAGGTGGGCACACCTGGCACACACCTGGGCCACCCGTCGGCCATCTTGCACCGTGTCCCCTCTCCACACCTGACGTTGGCACAGGTGGGCTCACCTGGCACACACCTGGGCCACCCGTCGGCCATCTTGCACCGTGTCCCCTCTGCACACCTGACGTTGGCACAGGTGGGCTCACCTGGCACACACCTGGGCCACCCGTTGGCCATCTTGCACCGTGTCCCCTCTCCACACCTGACACTGGCACAGGTGGGCTCACCTGGCACACACCTGGGCCACCCGTCGGCCATCTTGCACCGTGTCCCCTCTCCACACCTGACGTTGGCACAGGGGGGCTCACCTGGCACACACCTGGGCCACCCGTCGGCCATCTTGCACCGTGTCCCCTCTCCACACCTGACGTTGGCACAGGTGGGCTCACCTGGCACACACCTGGCGCCCAGGTGAGTGACCCTGCAGTGGCACCGCGGGCGCAGGTGAGGTCGGAGCAGGAGCGCCAGGTGAGGGGGTCGGCACCTGGGAATGGGGGAAAAATGGGGGAAATTGGGGGAAAATTGGGGGGAAAATTGGGGAAAAATTGGGGGAAAGTTGGGGGAAATTGGGGAGAAATAGGGGGAAATTGAGGGGAAATTGGGGGAAATTGGGGGAAATTTTGGGGAAATTGTGGGAAAATTGGGAAAAAAATTGGGAAAAAAATTTGGAAAAAAACTGGGGGGAAATTGGGGAAAAATGGGGGAAAGATTAGATGAAAAAATTGGGGGGAAATTGGGGGAAAATTGTGGGAAAAATTGGGAAAAATGGGGAAAATTGGAAAAAAAATTGGGGAAAATTGGGGGAAATTGGGGAAAAAATGGGGGAAAATTGGGGAAAAATTGGGGGAAATTGGGGAAAAATTGGGGGAAACTGGGGAAAAACGGGGAAAAAATTGGATGAAAAAATTGGGGGAAAATTGGGGGAAATATGGGGGGAAAATTGGTGGAAATTGGGGAAAAATTGAGGGAAAATTGGGGAAAATTGGGGAAAATTGGGGGAAAATTTTGGGGAATTGGAGGAAAAATGGGGGAAGATTGAGGAAAAATTGGGGGAATATGGGGGAAAATTTGGGGGAAATTTGGGAAGATTGGGGGAAAATTGGAGGGAAAATTGGTGGAAAATTGTAGGAAAATTGGGGGAAAAAATGGGAAAATTGGGGGAATTTGGGGAAAATTGGGAAAATGGGGTAAAATTGGGGAAAATTGGGTGAAAATTGGGAATTGGGGAAATGGGGAAAATTGGGAAATTTGGAGGATAATTGGGGAATTGGAATTTGGGAATGGGGGAAAGTGGGAAATTGGGGAAAATGGGGAAAAATTGAGAATATGGGAGAAAATTGGGGAAAAATTTGGGATTTGGGGGGGAATTTGGATTGGGGGGAAAATTCAGGATTTGGGGGAATATTTTTTAATTTGGGGAGGAAATTGGGATTTTTGGTGGAAAATTTGGGTTTTGGGGGAAATTTGGGTTTGGGGGAAAATTGGGATTTGGGGGGGAAATTTGGGATTTGGGGAGGTAAATTTGGATTTGTGTGGGAAAATTTGGGATTTGGGTGGGAAAATTTGGGTGGGAAATTGGGATTTGGGAATGAAATTTGGTATTTTTTTGGGAAAATTTGGGATTTGGGTGGGGAAAATTGGTGGGGAGATTTGGGATTTGGGAGGAAATTTGGGATTTGGGGAGGAAATTTGGGATTTGGGTGGGAAAATTGGGATTTGGGTGGGAAAATTTGGGTGGGAGATTTGGGATTTGGGAGGAAATTTGGAATTTGGGTGGGAAATTTGGGATTTGGGTGGGAAAATTGGGTTTTTTGGGAAAATTTGGGATTTGGGGGGGAAAATTGGGATTTGGGTGGGGAAATTTGGGATTTTGGGGGAAAATTTGGGATTTTTGGGAAAATTCGGGCTTTGGACTCACGGCAGCCGAGCAGGACCCAGAGGAGCAAAATCCGGGGGGCGCCCATCTGCCCGAGGGGGAGGGGCGTGAGAAAAGGGGGGAACCCCAAAATTGGGGAACCCCTCCCCCACCCCCCAAATCCCAAATTCAAGGGGAACCCCCCCAAAAAAATCCCCCCAAATTAAAGAGGATCCTTCCCAAAATTCGGGGGGAGACCCCAAAAAATCCCCCCCAAAATTAAAGGGGGACCCAAAAAAATCCCCAAAATTTAAAGGAAGATCCCAAAAATCCCCCCAAAATTCAAGGGGAACCCCCGAAAATTCAGGGGAAAACCAAAAAAAACCCCCCAAAATTCCGGGAACACCCCAAAGTCCCCCCAAAATCGGGAGAAGACCCCAAAAATCCCAGCCCGGATTCCAGGGGACCCTCCCGACCCCCCAAAATCCCCAAAATTCCCAAAATTCCCCAAAATCCCCTCAAATCCCCCCAAATTCAAGGGGAACCCCGAAAATTCCAGGGAAACCCCCAAAATGCCCAAAATTCGGGGAACCCCCCCAAAATCCCTCAAAATTGGGGAAAGACCCCCAAAATCCCCCAGAATTAAAGGGGGACCCCAAAAATTCCCCAAAATTGGGAAAAAAACCCAAAAAAATCCCTCAAAATTCAGGGAACCCACCCAAAACCCCGGAAAATTCAGAGGAAAAACCCCAAAAAATCCCAAAAATTCGGGGAAATCCCCCAAAATTCGGGTGAAGACCCCAAAATTCCCAGCCCGGATTCCAGGGGGACCCCCGACCAAAATTCCCCAAAATTCCCCAAAATCCCCTCAAATCCCCCCAAAATTCAAGGGGAACCCCCGAAAATTCCAGGAAAACCCCCCAAAATGCCCCAAAATTCAGGGAATCCCCCCCAGAATTGGGGAAAGACCTCAAAAATCCCCCCAAATTTAAGGGAGACCCCAAAAATCCCCCAAAATTGGGGCAAAACAAAAAAGAAATCCCCCAAAATTCAGGGAACCCACCCCAAAACCCCCGAAAATTCAGAGGAAAAACCCCCAAAAAATCCCAAAAATTCGGGGAAATCCCCCCAAAATTCGGGTGAAGACCCCAAAAATTCCCAGCCCGGATTCCAGGGGGACCCTCCCGACCCCCCAAAATCCCCCAAAATTCCCAACATTCCCCCCAAATCGCCCCCAAATCCCCCCCAATCCTCACCTCGCCGGCTCCGGCTCCCCCCGCGCTCCCGCGGTTTTTGAGCCCTCCCGGCCCCGGCCCCGACCAATGGGAGGCGGACACGCCCACCCGGCCACGCCCACCCGGCCACGCCCCCTGTGGGTTATCGGAGATAAGATCTGGGGGGGGGGGGGGGGGAACTGGTTTGAACTGGTTTGAACTGGTTTGAACTGGTTTGAACTGGGATCAAACTGGGCGTTCCATCATCCTCATCCTTCCATTCCCAAGTTTTCCCATTTTTCCCCCCAAATTTTCCCATTTTTCCCCATTTTTAGTCCTCAATGTTTCCTTTTTTCCCCCAAATTTTCCCATTTTTCCCCCCAAATTTTCCCATTTTTCTCCCAATTTTTCCATTTTATTCCCCCCAAAATTTTCCCATTTTCCCCCCAATTTTCCCATTTTTCCCCCCAAATTTTCCCCTTTTTTCCCCATTTTTTCCCCCAATTTTCCCCCATTTTTTTCCCCAAATTTTCCCTTTTTTTTCCCCCAAAATTCTCCCTTTTTTTTCCTCAATTTTCCCATTTTTCTCCCTCCCAATTCTCCCATTTTTTCCCCTAAATTTTCCCATTTTTTCCCCCCAATTTTTCCATTTTATTCCCCCCAAAATTTTCCCATTTTTTCTCCCCAATTTTCCCATTTTATTCCCCAAATTTTCCCATTTTTCCCCATTTCCCCCCCCCAAATTTTCCCATTTTTTTCTCCCCAAAATTCTCCCATTTTTTCCTCAATTTTCCCATTTTTCTCCCTCCCAATTTTCCCATTTTTCTCCCTAATTTTCCCATTTTCCACCCAATTTTTCCATTTTATTCTCTGCAAAATTTTCCCATTTTCTCCCCCAATTTTCCCATTTTTCCCCCCACATTTTCCCATTTTTTCCCCCAAAATTTTCCCATTTTTCCCCTAATTTTTCCATTTTCTCTCCCCAAATTCTCCCTTTTTTTTCTCCTGTTTTCCCATTTCCCCCAATTTTCCCTTTTTATTCCCCCCAAAATTCTCCCATTTTTTCTTCCTCAATTTTCCCCAAAAATTTCCCCATTTTTCCCCCAATTTTTCCATTTCATTCCCCCCCAAATTTTCCCATTTTTCACCCAAATTTTCCCCATTTTTTCCTCATTTGCCCCTTTTATCTCTCCCCAATTTTCCCATTTTCCCCCTCCCAATTTTCCCCATTTCCCCCCCAAAATTTTCCCATTTTTCCCCATTTTTCCCCAATTTTCCCCATTTTTCCCCAATTTTTTCCATTTTTTCCCCCAATTTTTCCCAATTTCCCCCCAAATTTCCCCATTTTTTCCCCCAATTTCCCCTCATTTCCCCCCATTTTTCTCCCATTTTTCCCATTTTCCCCAAAATTTTCCCCCTAATTTTCCCCTTTTTTCCCCCAATTCTTCCCAATTTTCCCCCATTTTCTCCCCCCAATTTCCCCCAAATTTCCCCAGTTTTTCCCCCAATTTTTCCCATTTTTCCCCTAAATTTTCTCCCAATTCTTCCCATTTCCCCACCCAATTTTTCCCATTTCCCCCCCATTTTTTCTCCCATTTTTCCCATTTTCCCCCCATTTTTTCTCCCATTTTTCCCATTTTCCCCCCATTTTTTTCTCCCATTTTTTCTCCCATTTTTCCCAAAATTTCCCCCCAATTTTTCCCATTTTCCCCCCATTTTTTCTCCCATTTTTCCCATTTTCCCCCAAATTTTCCCCCTAATTTCCCCCTTTTTTCCCCCCAATTTTCCCCAATTTCCCCCCATTTTTCCCCCGATTTTTTTCCCATATTTTCCCATTTTCCCCCCATTTCCCCCCCCCTTTTCCCCCCCTTTTCCCCCCTTTTTTCCCCCCGATAATTGGGATCTTTGTCCTGGGAACAATGGGGGGGGAGGGGGGGCCAAAATCCGGGGGGGATCCCAAAAATTGGGGGGACCCAAAAATTTTGGGAAGATCCAAAATTTGGGAGGGGGACCCAAAAATTGGGGGCGCCAAAATTTGGGGGGGGGGACAAAATATTTGGGGGGATCCAAAATTTGGGGGAGCCAAAAATCTGGGGGGAGCAAAAAATCGGGGACCCAAAAATTGGGGGGGGGGTCTCAAAATCTGGGGGGTCCCGAAAATTTGGGGGAGAGACCCAAAAATTGGGGGGAGCCAAAAATTTGGGAGAGATCCAAAAATTTTGGGAGGACTTAAAATTTGGGGGGGATCCAAAATTTGGGGGGAGACAAAAATTTGGGGGGAAAGACCCAAAAATTTTGGGGGGACACCCAAAAATCGGGGGGGGGGAACCGAAAATTTGAGGGAGCCACAAAATTTGGGGGGATCAAAAAATGGAATTTTGGGGATTCCGGTGAATTTTGGGGAACCCCTCTGGAATTTTGGGATCCCCGAGAATTTTTGGGAATTCCCAGGAATTTTGGGACCCCCGGGAATTTTGGGACCCCCTGAGAATTTTGGGAATTCCCAGGAATTTTGGGACCCTCTGGAATTTTGGGACCCCAGGAATTTTGGGACCCCCGAGAATTTTGGGAATTCCCAGGAATTTTGGGAACCCCGAGAATTTTGGGAATTCCCAGAAATTTTGGGACCCTCTGGAATTTTGGGACCCCCGGGAATTTTGGGACCCCCTCAGGAATTTTTGGGAATTCCCAGGAATTTTGGGAACCCCGGGAATTTTGGGACCCCCCTCAGGAATTTTGGGGATTCCAGGGAATTTTGGGAATTCCTGGAATTTTGGGAAACCCCTCTGATATTTTGTGACACCCCCCCCCCCCCGGGAATTTTGGGATCCCCTCAGGAATTTTTGGGAATTCCCAGGAATTTTGGGAACCCCCCTGGAATTTCGGGGCCCCCCCGTGTCCGGTTCCGGTTCCGGTTCCGGTCCCGGTAATTGCTGAGCAAAGATGGGCGGGGCCTCACCTGGGCACACCTGGGCACACCTGGGCACGACTGGGACCCCCCCTAAAACTTGGGGACCCTCCCAAAAAAATTTGGGATCCCAAAAAATCCCAGGAGCCCCCAAAAAATCCCCCCAAAATCCCAAAGAATCCCCCAAAAATCCCAAAAAAATTCCCCCCAAAAAATAAAAAAAAATAAAAAAAAATCCCCCCCCCCCCCCAAAAAAAAAATCCCAAAAAATTCCCAACAGTTCTCCAGGATTTGGGGACACCTGAGACCTCCCCCGAAAATTTGGGGACCTCCCAAAAAATTTGGGATCCCAAAAAATCCCCGGAGCCCCTAAAAATTGCAAAAAAAAATCCCCAAAAAATAAAAAAAAAAATCACAAAAAAATTCCCCAAAAATTCCCCAAAAATAAAATAAAAAAAATCCCAAAAAATTCCCCAAAATTCTCCAGGATTTAGGGACACCTGAGACCCCCCAAAAATTTGGGGACTTCCCAAAAAATTTGGGTCCCCCTAAAAAAATAAATTTTGGGAAGCCCCAAAATCCCTGGAGCCCCAAAAATCCCAAAAGATCCCAAAAAATTCCCGGGTTTTGGAGACACCTGGGACCCCCCCCCAAAATCACCTGGGATCTCCCAAAAATCACCTGGGACCCTTCCCCGAAAATTTGGGATCCCCTAAAAAAAATATTTGGGAGCCCCAAAAATCCTTGGAGCCCAAAAAAATCCTAAAAAAATCCCAAAAAAATTCCCGGGATTTGGGGACACCTGGGATGGACTGGGAGGGAACTGGGATGGACTGGGATGGACTGGGATGGACTGGGATGGACTGGGATGGACTGGGATGGACTGGGAGGGATTGGGATGGACTGGGATGGACTGGGATGGACTGGGATGGACTGGGATGGACTGGGAGGGACTGGGAGGGACTGGGAGCACACTGGGTTGAACTGGGAGTGAACTGGGACTGAACTGGTTTATACTGGGCGGTACTGGTTTATACTGGGCTGTACTGGTCTATACTGGGCGGTACTGGTCTATACTGGGGGTACTGGTTTATACTGGGCGGTACTGGGCTATACTGGGCGGTACTGGGCTATACTGGGCGGTACTGGTCTATACTGGGCAGTACTGGTCTATACTGGGCAGTACTGGTCTATACTGGGCGGTACTGGTTTATACTGGGCGGTACTGGTCTATACTGGGCGGTACTGGTCTATACTGGGCAGTACTGGTTTATACTGGGCGGTACTGGTTTATACTGGGCGGTACTGGTCTATACTGGGCGGTACTGGTTTATACTGGGCGGTACTGGTCTATACTGGGCGGTACTGGTCTATACTGGGCGGTACTGGTTTATACTGGGCGGTACTGGTTTATACTGGGCGGTACTGGGCTATACTGGGCGGTACTGGTCTATACTGGGCGGTACTGGTCTATACTGGGCGGTACTGTGGCTATACTGGGCGGTACTGGGCTATACTGGGCGGTACTGGGCTATACTGGGCGGTACTGGGCTATACTGGGCAGTACTGGTTTATACTGGGCGGTACTGGTCTATACTGGGCAGTACTGGTCTATACTGGGCGGTACTGGTCTATACTGGGCGGTACTGGTCTATACTGGGCGGTACTGGTTTATACTGGGCGGTACTGGTCTATACTGGGCGGTACTGGTCTATACTGGGCAGTACTGGTTTATACTGGGCGGTACTGGTTTATACTGGGCGGTACTGGTCTATACTGGGCGGTACTGGTTTATACTGGGCGGTACTGGTCTATACTGGGCGGTACTGGTCTATACTGGGCGGTACTGGTTTATACTGGGCGGTACTGGTTTATACTGGGCGGTACTGGGCTATACTGGGCGGTACTGGTCTATACTGGGCGTACTGGTCTATACTGGGCGGTACTGGGCTATACTGGGCGGTACTGGGCTATACTGGGCGGTACTGGGCTATACTGGGCGGTACTGGTCTATACTGGGCAGTACTGGTCTATACTGGGCGGTACTGGTCTATACTGGGCGGTACTGGTCTATACTGGGCGGTACTGGTCTATACTGGGCAGTACTGGTTTATACTGGGCGGTACTGGTTTATACTGGGCGGTACTGGTCTATACTGGGCGGTACTGGTCTATACTGGGCAGTACTGGTTTATACTGGGCGGTACTGGTTTATACTGGGCGGTACTGGTCTATACTGGGCGGTACTGGTTTATACTGGGGCGTACTGGTCTATACTGGGCGGTACTGGTCTATACTGGGCGGTACTGGTTTATACTGGGCGTACTGGTTTATACTGGGCGGTACTGGGCTATACTGGGCGGTACTGGTCTATACTGGGGGCGGTACTGGTCTATACTGGGCGGTACTGGGCTATACTGGTGGCGGTACTGGGCTATACTGGGCGGTACTGGGCTATACTGGGCGGTACTGGGCTATACTGGGCAGTACTGGTTTATACTGGGCGGTACTGGTCTATACTGGGCAGTACTGGTCTATACTGGGCGGTACTGGTCTATACTGGGCGGTACTGGTCTATACTGGGCGGTACTGGTTTATACTGGGCGGTACTGGTCTATACTGGGCGGTACTGGTCTATACTGGGCAGTACTGGTTTATACTGGGCGGTACTGGTTTATACTGGGCGGTACTGGTCTATACTGGGCGGTACTGGTTTATACTGGGCGCGGTACTGGTCTTATACTGGGCGGTACTGGTCTATACTGGGCGGTACTGGTTTATACTGGGCGGTACTGGTTATACTGGGCGGTACTGGGCTATACTGGGCGGTACTGGTCTATACTGGGCGTACTGGTCTATACTGGGCGGTACTGGGCTATACTGGGCGGTACTGGCTATACTTGGGCGGTACTGGTCTATACGGGCGGTACTGGTCTATACTGGGCAGTACTGGTTATACTGGGCGGTACTGGTCTATACTGGGCGGTACTGGTCTATACTGGGCGGTACTGGTCTATACTGGGCAGTACTGGTTTATACTGGGCGTACTGGTTTATACTGGGCGGTACTGGTCTATACTGGCGGTACTGGTCTATACTGGGCAGTACTGGTTTATACTGGGCGGTACTGGTTTATACTGGGCGGTACTGGTCTATACTGGGCGGTACTGGTTTATACTGGGCGGTACTGGTCTATACTGGGCGGTACTGGTCTATACTGGGCGGTACTGGTTTATACTGGGCGGTACTGGTTATTACTGGGCGGTACTGGTCTATACTGGGCGGTACTGGGCTATACGGGCGGTACTGGTTATACTGGGCGGTACTGGGCTATACTGGGCGGTACTGGTCTATACTGGGCGGTACTGGTCTATACTGGGCGGTACTGGGCTATACTGGGCGGTACTGGGCTATGACTGGGCGGTACTGGGCTATACTGGGCGGTACTGGGCTATACTGGGCGTACTGGTTACTGGGGTACTGGTTATACTGGGTGGTACTGGGTTATACTGGCGTACTGTAACTGGGCGGTACTGGGCTATACTGGGCGGTACTGGGCTATACTGGGCGGTACTGGGCTATACTGGGCGGTACTGGTTTATACTAGGGCGGTACTGGTTATACTGGGCGGTACTGGGCTATACTGGGCGGTACTGGGCTATACTGGGCGGTACTGGGCTATACTGGCGGTACTGGTTTATACTGGGCGGTACTGGTTTATACTGGGAGCCGCCGGACCGGCTCCGCGGGGTTTAAAGGCAGCGGCGCTTCGCTCCCTCTCCTCTCCGAGCTGGCGCTGCTGCTTGCTGCGGCCACTGGTTTGTACTGGTTTATACGGTTTATACTGGTTTGCACTGGTTTTACTGGTTTATACTGGTTTGGACTGGGGGCGCTGGGGGGGCTGCCGCTGGTTACGGTTTGTACTGGGAGGAACTGGGAGCGGACTGGGGTGCTGGGGGTGCTGCTGCGGTTACTGGTTTATACTGGTTTAACTGGTTTATACTGGTTTATACTGGACGGGGGCTCCTACTGCTTCTGCGGTTACTGGTTTGTACTGGAGGCGCTGGGAGCGGACTGGGGGTGCTGGGGTGCTGCTGCTGGTTACTGGTTTATACTGGTTTGTACTGGTTTGGACTGGGAGCAAACTGGGGGGCACTGGTTCATACTGGTTTGTACTGGGAGGCACTGGGTGGGAACTGGGGTGCAGGGGTGCTACTGCTGGCCACTGGTTTGTACTGGTTTGGACTGGTTTGTACTGGTTTGGACTGGAGGGCGCTGGGGGTGGCTGCCACTGGTTACTGGTTTGTACTGGTTTATACTGGTTTGTACTGGTTTGTACTGGAGGGCGCTGGGAGGGAACTGGGAAGGAGTTAAGGGGGTGAACTGGGGGTACTGGGAGCACTGGTTTGTACTGGTTTGTACTGGGAGGCACTGGGAGCACTGGTTTGAACTGGGAGCGAACTGGGGGGCCATGGGAACACTGGTTTATACTGGTTTGTACTGGGAGCAAACTGGGGGCATTGGGAGGACACTGGGAGCAAACTGGGAATGAACTGGGAATGAACTAGGAATGAACTGGGAGTGAACTGGGAGTGAACTGGTTTGTACTGGGAGGGAGCCAGAGGTGAACTGGGGACACTGGGAGGGAACTGGTTTATACTGGTTTGTAGTGGGAGGGACT
This sequence comes from Sitta carolinensis, assembly GCA_032173965.1. Lineage (NCBI taxonomy): Eukaryota > Metazoa > Chordata > Aves > Passeriformes > Sittidae > Sitta > Sitta carolinensis. The sequence goes on from JAVUNC010000052.1 coordinate 137,124, forward strand.
GGGAAGGGGTTAAGGGGGGACTGGGGGGCACTGGTTTGTACTGGTTTGTACTGGGAGCGAACTGGGAATGAACTGGGAATGAACTGGGAGGAACTGGGAGTGAACTGGTTTGTACTGGGAGGGAGCCCGAGGTGAACTGGGGACACTGGGGGGGGACTGGGAGGGAACTGGTTTATACTGGTTTGTAGTGGGAGGGACTGGAGAGGGGTTAAGGGGGGACTGGGGGCACTGGTTTGTACTGGGAGCGAACTGGGGGCACTGGTTCATACTGGTTTATACTGGGAGCGAACTGGTTTGGACTGGAGGGCACGGGGAGCAAACTGGGAATGAACTGGGAGTGAACTGGGAGGAACTGGGAGTGCAGGGGAATGAACCTGGGAGGAACTGGGAGGAACTGGGAGGGAGCCCGAGGTGAACTGGGGACACTGGTTTGTACTGGGAGGGGCTGGGAGCAAACTGGGGGAGCACTGGTTCGTACTGGTTTATACTGGGGGGGCACTGGGAGCGAACTGGGAGCACTGGTTTGTACTGGGAGGGCACTGGGGGCCAACTGGGAATGAACTGGGAGTGCAGGGGAATGAAACTGGGAGGAACTGGGAGGAACTGGGAGGAACTGGGAGGAACTGGTTTGTACTGGGAGGGCACTGGCCCAAACTGGGAGGGAGCCCGAGGTGAACTGGGGACACTGGGAGGGGACTGGGGGGACACTGGTTCATACTGGTTTGTACTGGGAGTGAACTCGGAATGAACTGGGAGGAACTGGGAGGAACTGGGAGGAACTGGGAGTGAACTGGTTTGTACTGGGAGGGAGCCCGAGGTGAACTGGGGACACTGGGAGGGAACTGGGAGGGAACTGGTTTATACTGGTTTGTACTGGGAGGGACTGGAGAGGGGTTAAGGGGGGACTGGGGGGCACTGGTTCATACTGGTTTGTACTGGGAGCGAACTGGGGGGGCACTGGTTTGTACTGGTTTGTACTGGGAGCGAACTGGGAATGAACTGGGAGGAACTGGGAGGAACTGGGAGTGAACTGGGAGGAACTGGGAGTGAACTGGGAGGAACTGGGAATGAACTGGTTTGTACTGGGAGGCAGCCAGAGGTGAACTGGGGACACTGGGAGGGGACTGGGAGGGAACTGGTTTATACTGGTTTGTACTGGGAGGGACTGGGGTGAGTGGGAGGCAATCGCCGGGGTGGAACTGGTTTGGACTGGGAGGGAACTGGTTTGGACTGGGAGGGTGAACTGGGGGCACTGGGAGAGACTGGGATGGAACTGGGGTGAACTGGGATGAACTGGGATCAACTGGGATGAACTGGGAGGGAACTGGGAGGGAACTGGGGATACTGGGAGGGACTGGGATGGACCGGGAGGGTGAACTGGGGCACTGGGAGCGGACTGAGGTGAACTGGTCTGAACTGGGATTGAACTGGGATTGAACTGGGAGGGACTGGGAGGGAGTGGGAGGGAGTGGGAGGAAACTGGGATGATGGGATGAACTGGAATGAATGGATGAATGATGACTGGGAATGAACTGGATTGAACTGGGAAACTGGGATGAACTGGGAATGAACTGGGAATGAACTGGGATTGAACTGGGAATGAACTGGGATGAAGGATGAACTGGGAATGAACTGGGATGAACTGGATGAACTGGGATTGAACTGGGAATGAACTGGGATTGAACTGGGAATGAACTGGGATTGAACTGGGATTGAACTGGGAATGAACTGGGACGTGAACTGGGATTGAACTGGGAATGAACTGGGATTGAACTGGGATTGAACTGGGAATGAACTGGGATTGAACTGGGAATGAACTGGGATGGAACTGGGATTGAACTGGGAATGAACTGGGATTGAACTGGGAATGAACTGGGATTGAACTGGGAATGAACTGGGATTGAACTGGGAATGAACTGGGAATGAACTGGGATGAACTGGGAATGAACTGGGATTGAACTGGGAATGAACTGGGATTTGAACTGGGATTGAACTGGGATTGAACTGGGAATGAACTGGGATTGAACTGGGAATGAACTGGGAATGAACTGGGATTGAACTGGGAATGAACTGGGAATTGAACTGGGAATGAACTGGGAATGAACTGGGGAATGAACTGGGATATGAACTGGGAATTAAGGATGAACTGGGAATGAACTGGGATTGAACTGGGAATGAATGGATGACTGGGAATGAACTGGGAATGAACTGGGATTGAACTGGGAATGAACTGGAATGAACTGGGATTGAACTGGGAAATTGAACTGGGATGAATGGAATACTGGGATTGAGCTGGGATTGAACTGGGAGAGCAGCAGTCCAAACTGGTCCTTACTGGTTTATACTTCTCAGACTGGTTTCTCTTGGTTTATACTGGTTTTAACGGATCTATACTGGTTTATACTGGTCCTTACTCATCATACTGGTTCATACTGGTCCATACTGGCCCATACTGGTCCATACTGGCCCATACTGGTCCATACTGGTCGTACTGGTCCATACTGGTCCATACTGGTCCGTACTGGTCTATACTGGTCCGTACTGGTCCATACTGGTCCATACTGGTCCATACTGGCCCATACTGGTCCATACTGGTCCGTACTGGTCCATACTGGTCATACTGGTCCGTACTGGTCTATACTGGTCCGTACTGGTCCATACTGGCCATACTGGTCCGTACTGGTCCATACTGGTCCATACTGGCCCATACTGGCCCATACTGGTCCATACTGGTCCATACTGGTCCGTACTGGTCCATACTGGTCCATACTGGTCCATACTGGTCCGTACTGGTCCATACTGGTCCATACTGGTCCTTTACTGGTCCGTACTGGTCCATACTGGTCCATACTGCTCCGTACTGGTCCATACTGGTCCATACTGCTCCGTACTGGTCCATACTGGTCCATACTGCTCCGTACTGGTCCATACTGGTCCGTACTGGTCCATACTGGTCCGTACCGGTCCATACTGGTCCATACTGGTCCATACTGGTCCGTACTGGTCCATACTGGTCCGTACCGGTCCATACTGGTCCATACTGGTCCATACTGGTCCATACTGGTCCGTACTGGTCCATACTGGTCCATACTGGTCCATACTGGTCCGTACTGGTCCATACTGGTCCGTACTGGTCCGCAGTGGCCGCGGGGGCGGACGAGAACCGCATCGTGGGCGGGGCCAGGTGCGAGCGGCGGCTCCACCCGTACCAGGCGCTGCTGCTGCGCCCGGGGGGCTCCATCCACTGCGGGGGGGTCCTGATCGCCCCCCGCTGGGTGCTGACGGCGGCGCACTGCCACACCGACAGGTGAGCGCACCTGGGGTACACCTGGGGTACACCTGGGGGCACCTGGGAGACACCTGGGAGACACCTGGGGGCACCTGGGATACACCTGGGGGCACCTGGGTACACCTGGGGGCACCTGGGATACACCTGAGTGCAGCTGGGATACACCTGGATGCACCTGGGGGCACCTGGGATACACCTGGGGACACCTGGGATACACCTGAGTACAGCTGGAGGAGATAGGAACACACCTGGGCACACCTGAGTGCAGCTGGGTACACCTGGATACACCTGGGGACACCCGTGTACACCTGGGATACACCTGGGATACACCTGGGGGCACCTGGGTACACCTAGGGGCACCTGAGTACAGCTGGGATACACCTGGGATACACCTGAGTACAGCTGGAGGAGATAGGAATACACCTGTGCTCACCTGTGCTCACCTGTCCCTCACTTTTAACCCTGTCCCAGCTGTATTTACCTGTCCCAGCTGTAGTTACCTGTCCCAGCTGTAGTTACCTGGCCTAGGTGAACTCACCTGTCCCAGGTGAGCTTACCTGAGCTCACCTGTGCTCACCTGTGCCTTTACCTGTCGCAGCCCGCTGCGGGTGCTGCTGGGCGAGCACAGCCTGCGGCAGCGCGAGGGGGCGGAGCAATGCCTCACCTGGGCGCGCGCCTTCGTGCACCCGCGTTACCTGCCTGGCCGCCATGACAGTGACGTCATGCTGCTGCGCCTCCAGAGCCCCGCCCACCTGACGCCGGAAGTGCGGCCCGTGGCGCTGCCGCGCAGGTGTCCCCAGGTAGGGGACAGGTGCGTGGTGTCCGGCTGGGGCAGCACCCGCAGCCCGCAAGGTGAGAGACGGACAGGTGAGGGGGGGACAGGTGAGGGGGTGGGGATACACCTGGGGACAGGTGAGGGGGGGACAGGTGAGGGGGTGGGGATACACCTGGGGGACAGGTGAGGGGGGACAGGTGAGGGGGTGGGGGCACACCTGGGGACAGGTGAGGGGGGGACAGGTGAGGGGTGGGGATACACCTGGGGACGGGTGAGGGGGGACAGGTGAGGGGGTGGGGGCACACCTGGGGACAGGTGAGGGGGCAGGTGAGGTGGGATACACCTGGGGACAGGTGAGGGGGTGGGAGGGACAGGTGAGTGGGGGGACAGGTGGGGGGACAGGTGAGAGGGGGGGACAGGTGGGGGGACAGGTGAGGGGGTGGATACACCTGGGGACAGGTGAGGGGGTGGAAGCACACCTGGGGGACAGGTGAGGGGGGTACAGGTGAGGGAGGAGGGGGACAGGTGAGGGGGTGGGAGCACACCTGGGGGGGACACCATTCATACCTGTCCCTCACCTGTCCCTCACCTGTCCCTTACCTGTCTCACCTGTCCCATCCATCCCTCACCTGTCTCACCTGTCCCATCCTTCCTCACCTGTCCATCCATCCCTCACCTGTCTCACCTGGCCAGGTGCATTCCCGGATGTGCTGCAGTGTGGGGAGATGTTCACCTGGTCCAACACCTGTCCCACCTGTCCCATCCATCCCTCACCTGTCCCTCACCTGTCTCACCTGTCCATCCATCCTTCACCTGTCCCTCACCTATCTCACCTGGCCAGGTGCATTCCCGGACGTGCTGCAGTGTGGGGAGGTGTTCACCTGGTCCAACGCCGCCTGCGCTCACCTGTACCCAGGTGCCATCACTCCCAACATGCTTTGCGCCGGCGGCCGCGCCGGGGACAGCACCGACTCCTGCCAGGTGCGGCCAGGTGGGGGGGAGAGGCGCACCTGAGGGGGGGCACTCACCTGTATGGGGGGGGAACGGGAGTGGGCCTCACCTGTATGGGGGACTCACCTGTATTGGGGGAATGGGGCTGGGACTCACCTGGCTGGACTCACCTGTATGGGGGGGGGAAATGGGGCTGGGACTCACCTGTATGGGGATGAATGGGGCTGGGACTCACCTGGTACACACCTGGGGGTGACTCACCTGTATTGGGGGAATGGGGCTGGGACTCACCTGCGGAACACCTGGAGGGACTCACCTGTGTGTGGGGAAATGGGGCTGGGGACTCACCTGTATGGGGGGGATTGGGAGTGGGACTCACCTGTATGGGGAGAATGGGAGTGGGACTCACCTGGGGAACACCTGGGACACACCTGGGGAAACTCACCTATATGGGGATGAATGGGGCTGGGGCTCACCTGTGGAACACCTGGAGGGACTCACCTGTGTGTGGGGGGGAAATGGGACTCACCTGTATGGGAGGGAATGGGAGTCGGACTCACCTGTGTGGGGATCAATGGGGCTGGGACTCACCTGGAGAACACCTGGGGCACACCTGGGACCACCCAGGGGGGACTCACCTGTGTGTGGGGAAATGGGGCTGGGACTCACCTGTATGGGGGTTGGACTCACCTGTGTGGGGATAAATGGGAGTGGGGCTCACCTGTATGGGAGGGAATGGGAGTGGGACTCACCTGGAAGGACTCACCTGTATGGCGGGACTCACCTGTATGGTGGGGATTGGGAATGGGACACACCTGGGGAACACCTGGGGGGGTTCTCACCTGTACAGGAGGGAATGGGGGTGTGTCTCCCCTGTCTCACCTGTCCCACCTGTGTCTCACCTGTCCCAGGGTGACTCCGGGGGCCCCCTGGTGTGCGAGGGTTACCTGCAGGGCATCGTCTCCTGGGGGCTGCAGGTGTGCGGCCAGCAGGGCAAGCCAGGTGTGTACAGCCGCGTCTGCGCCTTCACCACCTGGATCCGCCGCACCATCCGCGCCAACGGCGGCGACTGACGCACCTGGGCACACCTGGGCACACCTGGATGTACCTGGGGGCACCTGGGCACACCTGGAGAGCAGCTGGATGTACCTGGGGGCACCTGGAGAGCACCTGGGCACACCTAGGCACACCTGAGGGTACCTGGGCACATCTGGGCACACCTGGGGAGCACCCGGGTACACCTGGATGTACCTGGGGGCACCTGGGGCACACCTGGGCGCACCTGGAGAGCACCTGGGCATACCTGGGCACACCTAGAGAGCACCTGGATGCACCTGGAGAGCACCTGGGCACACCTGGAGAGCAGCTGGGTGCACCTGGATGTACCTGGGGGCACCTGGAGAGCTCCTGGGTGCACCTGGGCACACCTGGGGAGCTCCTTGTAACACCTGGGGCTCACCTGGGGCACACCTGGGCACACCTGGATGTACCTGGATGCACCTGTGGGGGCTTCTTGGCCTCACCTGTAACACCTGGGGGGCTCCTTGTAACACCTGGGGGTACCTGGGGCTCACCTGGGGCTCACCTGGGGGGCACCTGGGGCTCACCCGTAACACCTGGATGGCTCCTTTTAACACCTGAGTGGTTTCTTGACTTCACCTGGGGGCACCTGGGGCTCACCTGGAGCACCTGGTGCTCACCTGGGCCTCACCTGGAGCACCTGGGGGGCACCTGGCGCTCACCTGGAGCACCTGGGATGCACCTGGGGCTCACCTGGATGTCACCTGGGCACACCTGGGGGATCCTTGTTACACCTGGGGGTTACCTGGGGCTCACCTGGAACACCTGGGGCTCACCTGGGCACACCTGGGGGGATCCTTGTTACACCTGGGGCTGACCTGGGGCTCCTTGTAATACCTGGGGCTCACCTGGCACATCTGGAGCTCACCTGAGCACACCTGGGGGGCTCCTTGTAGCACCTGGGGCTCACCTGAGCACACCTGGGGGGATCCTTGTAACACCTGAGGGTCACCTGAGCACACCGGGGGGGGCTCTTTGTAACACCTGAGGGTAACCTGGGGCTCACCTGGCACACCTGGGGCTCACCTGGATGTCACCTGAGCACACCTGGGGGATCCTTGTTACACCTGGGGGTTACCTGGGGCTCACCTGGAGCACCTGGGGCTCACCTGAGCACACTTGAGGGTCTCCTTATAACACCTGGGGCTCACATGGCACACCTGGAGCTCACTTGGATGTCACCTGAGCACACCTGGGTGGCTCTTTGTAACACCTGAGGGTAACCTGGGACTCACCTGGAACACCTGGGTCTCACCTGGGGGTCACCTGAGCACACCTGGAGCACACCTGGGGGGCTCCTTGTAACACCTGGGGCTCACCTGGAACACCTGGAGCACACCTGGGGCTCACCTGGCACACCTGGGCTCACCTGGGGCTCACCTGAGCACACCTGGGGCTCACCTGAGCACACCTGGGGCTCACCTGAGCACACCTGGACACACCTGGGGGTCACATCAAGAGCCCCCCAAACCCCTCCCCCACAAGGAAAAGGGAGGGAAAAAGGCAAAAAAAAGGGGAAAAGTAGGGAATGAGGGAAATGGGATTAGGGGGAAAATGGGGGAATGTGGAGGGGAAAATGGTGGGAAATTGGGAGGGAAAAATGGGGGAATTTGAGGGGAAAATGGGGGGAAATTGAGGAAAAGGAAAATGGGGGAATTGTGAGGGGAAAATGGTAGGGAAAAGGGAGGGGAAAATGGGGGAAAATGGTGGGAAAAGTGAGGGGGAAATGGAGGAATTGTGAGGGGAAATGGAGGAATTTGAGGGGAAATGGGAATGTGAAGGGGAAATGGTGGGAAAATTGAGGGGGAATGGGGAATTGAGGGAAATGCGGGAAAATTGAGGAAAATGGGAGAAATGGCGGGAAATGGGGGGGAAATGGGAGTGAGGGGAAAATGGCGGGGAAATGAGGTGGGAATGCGGGAAAAGGAGGAAATGGGGGGAAATGGGATGAGGGGAAATGGGGGAAAATAGGATGGGGGAAAAGTGAGGGGAAGGGGAAATGGGGGGGAAATAGGGGAATGGGGAAAAATGGCGGGGAAAGTGAGGGGGAAATGGGGGAAATTGAGGAAAATGGCGGGAAATGTGAGGAAAAAATAGCGGGAATTGTGAGGGAAATGATGGAAAATTGTGAGGGGAAAGATGGAAAGTAGGGGGAATGGCGGGAATTGTGAGGGAAAATGGCGGGAAATGTGAGGAAAAAATGGCGGGAATTTGAGGGGGAAATGGGGGGAAAAGTGAAGGGAAAATGGCGGGAATTTGAGGGGAAAATGGTGGGAAAAGTGAGGGGGAAATGGCGGGAAATGTGAGGGGAAAATGGTGAGAAAATGTGAGGAAAAAATGGCGGGAAATGGGAGGGGAAATGGCGGGAAATGGGAGGGGAAATGGCGGGAATCTTCCCAACTCCTCCCAAAATCCTCCAATCCCACACCAAATTCACACCCAAATCGCCCCCAACCAATCAGGACCCCCCCAGAATCTTCCCAAAATCCCTCGCAAAATTCCCTCAAAATTCCCCAAAACATCCCCCCAAAATCCCTCCAAAAATAAAAAAAAAAAAATTCCTCCAAAAATCCCCCCCAACCACTCAGGACCCCCCAAAATCCTTCCTGAAAATCCTGCCCAAAATCCCCCCAAAAAATCCCGCAAAATCCCCCCAAAAATCTCCCACAAAATCCCCCAAATCCCACAAAAATCCTTCCAAATCCCCCCAAAAATCCCCACAAAAAATCGCCACAAAAATCTCCAAAAAAAAAAACAACCCAAAAATCCCCCTAAAAATACCCAAAAAATCTCAAAAAATCCCCCCAATCCACCCCAAAAATCCCCAAATAAATCCCCCAAATCCCCCCCAAATCTCCCCAAATCCCCCAAAAAATCCCCCCTAAAAAATCCCCCCAAAGTCCCCCAAACAATCCTCCCAAAGTTCCAAAAAAATCCCCCCAAAAAATTCCTCTAAAAATTTCCCAAAAATCTCAAAAAATCCCCCCAAAAATCCCCCCAAAAAATTCTCAAAAATCCCCCAAAAAGTCTCCCCCAACCACTCAGGACCCCCCAAAATCCCCCCCAAAAATCCCCCAAAAATCTCAGAAAAACCCCCAAAAATCCCCCCCCCCCCAAAATCTCCTCAAATCCCCCAAAAATCCCCCTAAAAATCTCAAAAAATCCCCCCCAAAAATCCCCAAAATCCCCCTCAAAAAATTCTCAAAAATCCCCAAAAAAATCTCCCCCAACCACTCAGGACCCCCAAAATCCCCCCCAAAATCCCCCCAAAAAATCCCCCAAAAAATCCCTCAAAAATAACCCAAAATCCCCCAAAAATCTCAGAAAAACCCCAAAAATCCCCCCCCCCAAAATCCCCCAAAAATCCCCCCAAAAAAATCCCCCAAAAAATCTCAAAAAATCCCCCCAAAAATCCCCCCCAATAAATCCCCCCAAATCCCTAAAAATCTCCAAAAATCCCTAAATCCCCCCAAAAAATCCCCAAAATCCCCCTCAAACATTTCTCAAAAATACCCCAAAAAAATCTCCCCCAACCACTCAGGACCCCCCAAAATGCCCCCAAAAATCCCCCAAAAAATCCCCCAAAATAACCCAAAAATCCCCCAAAATCTCCCAAAAATCTCAGAAAAACCCCCAAAAATCCCCCAAATCCCCCAAAAATCTCAGAAAAACCCCCAAAAATCCCCCCAAAAAATCCCCCAAAATTTCAAAAAATCCCCCCAAAAATCCCCCCAAAAAATCCCCCAAAAATCTCAAAAATCCGCCCAAAAGTCCCCCCAAAAAAATTCTCAAAAATCCCCCAAAAAATCTCCCCAACCACTCAGGACCCCCCAAAATCCCCCCAAAACCCCCCAAAAAATCCCCCCAAAAAATCCCTCCAAATCCCCCCAAAAAATCCCCCCAAAATCTCAAAAAACCCCCAAAATCCCTCCTAAAAATCCCAAAAAAATCCCTCCTAAAAATCCCCAAAAAATCCCCCAAAAATCTCAAAAAATCCCCAAAATCCCCCAAATTCCCCCAAAAATCCCCTCCTAAAAATCCCCCAAAATAACAAAAAAATCCCCCCAAATCCCCCCAAAAATCACAAAAAATCTCCCCAAAAAAACAAATAAACCCCCCCACCCCCTCCAACCCCTCAAGACCCCCCCCAAAAAAATTCCCCCCACCCCTCCCCCCACCCCTCCCCCCCCTTTTCCTCTCCCCCACCCCGACCCCACCCGGCATAATCCGCGTCCCCCCCGCCCCTCCCCCCGCGCCGCGCCCCAATTAAAACCATTTTGGGGAGGGGCGGGTGGGGGAGGGGAGGGCGTGGCCCGTGGGGGGATGGGCGTGGCCGTGGGGGGGTGGGGGCGGGGCCCCTTTCGGGACCCGGCGGGGCCAGCGTGGCGAGCACGGCGGCGAGCGCGGCGAGCGAGCGAGGGGCGGCCCCACCCCCCCCCGGCCCCCCGAGGGGCGGCGCACAGGTAAAGGGGGGGGGTGGGGGAGGGGCTGGGGGGGGGAGGGTGGGGGTGGGAGGGGGGGGGACACCAGTGTGGCCCAGTTTGGGTCAGGTACGGGCGAGCAGTCTGGGGGGATTGGGCTTGAACCAGTTCGGCTCCAGTGCCCAGTTTGGCCCCAGTTTAGCCCAGTTTGGCCCCAGTTCCTGGATTGACCCTGTCCCAGTTTGACCCAGTTTGACCCTGGCCCAGTTTGACCCTGGCCCAGTTTGACCCAGTTTGATCCCAGTCCCAGTTTGACCCAGTCCCAGTTTGACCCTGGCCCAGTTTGACCCAGTTTGACCCTGGCCCAGTTTGACCCTGGCCCAGTTTGATCCCAGTCCCAGTTTGACCCTGGCCCAGTTTGACCCAGTTTGATCCCAGTCCCAGTTTGACCCTGGCCCAGTTTGACCCAGTTTGATCCCAGTCCCAGTTTGACCCTGGCCCAGTTTGACCCTGGCCCAGTTTGACCCAGTTTGATCCCAGTTTGGCTCCGGTTCCCATTGTCAGCCTCTCCCAGTTTGGCCCCAGGTCCTGGACTGACCCTGTCCCAGTTTGACCCAGTTTGGCCCCAGTTTGACCCAGTTTGGCCCCAGTTTGGCCCCAGTTTGTCTCCAGTTTGGAGTTTGGCCCCAGTTCCTGGACTGACCCAGTCCCAGTTTGACCCTGTCCCAGTTTGATCCCAGTCCCAGTTTGACCCTGTCCCAGTTTGATCCCAGTCCCAGTTTGACCCAGTTTGGCCCCAGTTTGGCCCCAGTTCCTGGACTGACCCTGTCCCAGTTTGCTCCCTGTTCCTGGATTCTCCCTGTCCCAGTTTGGCCCCAGTTCCTGGATTCTCCCAGTCCCAGTTTGCCCCAGTCCCAGTTTAACCCTGTCCCAGTTTGACCCAGTTTGACCCCAATCCCAGTTTGATCCCAGTCCCATTTTGACCCCATCCCAGTTTGACCCTCTCCCAGTTTGATCGCAGTCCCAGTTTGATCCCAGTTCCCAGTTTGACCCTGTCCCAGTTTGGCCCCAATTTGATCCCAGTTCCTGGACTGACCCAGTCCCAGTTTGGCCCCAGTTCCCAGTTTGACCCTCTCCCAGTTTGATCCCAGTCCCAGTTTGATCTCAGTCCCATTTTGGCCCAGTCCCAGTTTGGCCCCAGTTCCCAGTTTGACCCTCTCCCAGTTTGATCCCAGTCCCAGTTTCATCTCAGTCCCATTTTGGCCCAGTCCCAGTTTGACCTTCTCCCAGTTTGGCCCCAGTTCCTGGACTGATGCTCTCCCAGTTTGGCCCAGTTTGCTCCCAGTTCCTGGACTGACCCTGGCCCAGTTCAGCCCAGTTTGGCTCCAGTTCCTGGATTCTCCCAGTTCCCAGTTTGTCCCAGTCCCAGTTTGATCCCAGTCTCAATTTGACCCAGTCCCAGTCTGCTCCAGTCCCAGTTTGGCCCAGTTTGACCCTCTCCCAGTTTGGCCCCAGTTCCTGGATTCTCCCTCTCCCAGTTTGGCCCCAGTTCCTGGATTCTCCCTCTCCCAGTTTGGCCCCAGTTCCTGGACTGACCCTGTCCCAGTTTGGCCCCAGTTCCTGGACTGACCCTGTCCCAGTTTGGCCCCAGTTCCTGGATTCTCCCTCTCCCAGTTTGGCCCCAGTTCCTGGATTCTCCCTCTCCCAGTTTGGCCCCAGTTCCTGGATTCTCCCTCTCCCAGTTTGGCCCCAGTTCCTGGATTCTCCCTGTCCCAGTTTGGCCCCAGTTCCTGGATTCTCCCTCTCCCAGTTTGGCCCCTGTTCCTGGATTCTCCCTCTCCCAGTTTGGCCCCTGTTCCTGGATTCTCCCTGTCCCAGTTTGGCCCCTGTTCCTGGATTCTCCCTGTCCCAGTTTGGCCCCAGTTCCTGGATTCTCCCTCTCCCAGTTTGGCCCCAGTTCCTGGATTCTCCCTCTCCCAGTTTGGCCCCAGTTCCTGGATTCTCCCTCTCCCAGTTTGGCCCCAGTTCCTGGACTGACCCTGTCCCAGTTTTATCCCAGTTCCTGGATTCTCCCTCTCCCAGTTTGATCCCGTCCCAGTTTGACCCCGTCCCAGTTTGACCCAGTCCCAGTTTGACCCCGTCCCAGTTTGGCCCAGTTTGACCCAGTCCCAGTTTGACCCCGTCCCAGTTTGGCCCAGTTTGACCCTGTCCCAGTTTGACCCTGTCCCAGTTTGGCCAGTTTGACCCTTCCCAGTTTGACCCCGTCCCAGTTTGATCCCTCCCAGTTTGACCCTCTCCCAGTTTGACCCTGTCCCAGTTTGACCCTGTCCCAGTTTGGCCCAGTTTGACCCTGTCCCAGTTTGACCCTGTCCCAGTTTGACCGTCCCAGTTTGACCCTGTCCCAGTTTGACCCTCTCCCAGTTTGACCCTGTCCCAGTTTGACCCCGTCCCAGTTTGACCTGTCCATTGACCCTGTCCCAGTTTGACCCTCTCCCAGTTTGACCTGTCCCAGTTTGACCCCGTCCATTTGGCCAGTTTGACCCTGTCCCAGTTTGACCCCGTCCCAGTTTGGCTCCAGTTGGTGGATTTGGTCCTGAACCAGTTTGGCCCAGTTTGCTCCCAGTTCCTGGACTGACCCTCTCCCAGTTCAGTCCAGTTTGACTCCAGTTCCTGGATTCTCCCAGTTCCCAGTTTGACCCCATCCCAGTTTGGCCCCAGTCCCAGTTCCTGGAGTCTCTCTGTCCCAGTTTGGCCCCAGTTCCAGTTTGACCCAGGCCCAGTTTGATCCCAGTTCCCAGTTTGACCTTCTCCCAGTTTGGACCAGTCCCCAATTTCCCCCTCTCCCAGTCCCTCCCAGTTTATCCCAGTTGCTCCCAGTCGATCCCAGTTCATCCCAGTTGCTCCCAGTTCATCCCAGTTCATCCCAGTCATCCCATTGCTCCCAGTCCATCCCAGTTCATCCCAGTTCATCCCAGTCCATCCCAGTTCATCCCAGTTCATCCCAGTCCATCCCAGTCCATCCCAGTCTATCCCAGTCTATCCCTGTCTATCCCAGTTCATCCCAGTCTATCCCAGTTCATCCCAGTCCATCCCAGTCCATCCCAGTCTATCCCTGTCTATCCCAGTTCATCCCAGTCCATCCCAGTCTATCCCAGTTCATCCCAGTCCATCCCAGTCCGTCCCAGTCCATCCCAGTTCATCCCAGTTCATCCCAGTCCATCCCAGTCCATCCCAGTTCATCCCAGTCCATCCCAGTCCATCCCAGTTGCTCCCAGTCCATCCCAGTTCATCCCAGTCCATCCCAGTCCATCCCAGTTCATCCCAGTTCATCCCAGTTCATCCCAGTTCATCCCAGTCTATCCCAGTTGCTCCCAGTCCATCCCAGTCCATCCCAGTCCATCCCAGTCCATCCCAGTCCATCCCAGTTCATCCCAGTCCATCCCAGTTCATCCCAGTCCATCCCAGTCCATCCCAGTTCATCCCAGTATCTCCCTGGTTCCGGTTCCCACGGGAAGGGGCGGGGCCAACTTCTGGTGGCGGGGCCTGAGCCCAAACTGGGACCCCAAACTGGGAAACCAAACTGGGAAACCAAACTGGGACCCCAAACTGGGACCTGACCCCCAAACTGGGACCCCAAACTGGGAACCCATTCCCAAACTGGGACCCCAAACTGGGACCTGACCCCCAAACTGGGATCTGACCCCCAAACTGGGACCCCAAACTGGGAAACCAAACTGGGAAACCAAACTGGGAAACCAAACTGGGACCTGACCCCCAAACTGGGACCCCAAACTGGGAACCCATTCCCAAACTGGGACCCCAAACTGGGACCTGACCCCCAAACTGGGATCTGAACCCCAAACTGGGACCCCAAACTGGGATCTGAACCCCAAACTGGGAACCCAGTCCCAAACTGGGACCTGACCCCCAAACTGGGATCTGAACCCCAAACTGGGACCCCAAACTGGGATCTGAACCCCAAACTGGGAACCCAGTCCCAAACTGGGACCCCAAACTGGGACCCCAAACTGGGAATCCAGTCCCAAACTGGGACCCCAAACTGGGACCTGAACTGGGACCCCAATCCCAAACTGGGAACTCAACCCCAAACTGGGACCCAAACTGGGAACCCAAACTGGGAACTCAACCCCAAACTGGATCTGAACCCCAAACTGGGACCCCAAACTGGGACCCCAAACTGGGAACCCAAACTGGGAACTCAACCCCAAACTGGGACCCCAACCTGGGAAACCAAACTGGGACCCCAACCTGGGAAACCAAACTGGGATCCCAACCTGGGAAACCAAACTGGGATCCCAAACTGGGATCTGAACCCCAAACTGGGACCCCAAACTGGGAACCCAAACTGGGAACTCAACCCCAAACTGGGAACCCCAAACTGGGAACCCAAACTGGGAATTCAACCCCAAACTGGGACCCCAAACTGGGAAACCAAACTGGGACCCCAAACTGGGATCTGAACCCCAAACTGGGACCCCAAACTGGAAACCAAACTGGGACCCCAATCCCAAACTGGGAACTCAACCCCAAACTGGGAACTCAAACTGGGACCCCAAACTGGGACCTGACCCCCAAACTGGGACCACCAAACTGGAACCCATTCCCCAAACCTGGGACCCCAAACTGGGACCCCAACCTGGGACCTGACCCCCAAACTGGGACCTGACCCCCAAACTGGGACCCCAAACTGGGACCCCAAACTGGACCGACCCAAACTGGGATTGACCCCAAACTGGACCCCAAACTGGGATCTGACCCCCAAACTGGGACCCCCAAACTGGGATCTGACCCCCAAACTGGGACCACCCAAACTGGGACCACCAAACTGGGACGACCCCCAAACTGGGACCTGACCCCCAAACTGACCCCCAAACTGGACCCCAAACTGGGACCTACCCAAACTACTGACCCCAACCCCAAACGACCAAACTGGGACCCCAAACTGGGACCTGACCCCCAAACTGGACCACCCCAAACTGGGACCCCAAACTGGACCCCAAACTGGGACCTGACCCCCAAACTGGGACCCCAAACTGGACCCCAAACTGGGACCTGACCCCCAAACTGGGACCCCCCAAACTGGGACCTGACCCCCAAACTGGGACCCCAACGACCATACTCCCAAGGGACTGAACCCCAAACTGGGCCCAAACGACCCAAACTGGACCTGCCAAACTGGACCTGACCCCCAAACTGGGACCAACCTGACCCCAAACTGCGACACCCCAAACTGGGACCCCAAACTGGGACAACTGGACCCCCAACTGGACTGACCCCAAACTGGGACCTGACCCCCAAACTGGGACCTGACCCCAAACTGGGACTGACCCCAAACTGGGAACCCCCAAACTGGGACAAACCCCCAAACTGGGATCTACCCCAAACTGGACCCATCCCCCAACCTGGCCCCCCCGGCCCCGCCCCTTTCCCAGAATCCCCCGCGGGGTCCCCGGAGGTCACCGGGTGGGGGCGGGGCGGGGCGGCGGCCGCTAATTACGGCCGCTAATTAAGGCCAATTAACGCCCTCGTTAATGAGGAATGGGTGGGGCCCGATGACGTCACCGTTTGCGAAAGGGCCCCGATGGGGCGGGGGGGGGGGAGGGGAACTGGGGGGACCTGAAATGATCCCAAAATTATCCCAAAAATGATCCCAAAATGATCCTAAAATGATCCCAAAATGATCCAAAATTTATCCAAAATTATCCCCAAATAATCCCAAAATGATTCCAAAATATCCCAAAAATGATCCCAAAATGATCCTAAAATCATTCCAAAATAATCCCAAAATCGTCCCAAAATGATCCCAAAAATGATTCCGAAATGATCCCAAAATTATCCCAAATTTGTCCCAAAATGATCCCAAAATGTTCCCAAAATATCCCAAAAATGATCCCAAAATGATCCAAAATTTATCCAAAATTATCCAAAATTATTCCAAAATTATCTGAAATTTATCCAAAATTATCCCAAAAATGATCCCAAAATTGACCCAAAATTATCCCAAAACCCCCCAAATTAACCCAAAATTTCCCCCAAAATTCCCCCGAAATTCCCCCCCAAATTCCCCCAAATCCCCAAATTCCCCCCAAATCCCCAAATTCCCCCCAAATTCCCCAATTTTTCCCCCAATTCCCCCAATTTTCCCCAATTTCCCCCGAACTGACCCCAAATTTCCGCCCCCCAGCGGCGATGTCGAGGCGCCCCC
Organism: Sitta carolinensis; assembly: GCA_032173965.1. Taxonomy (NCBI): domain Eukaryota; kingdom Metazoa; phylum Chordata; class Aves; order Passeriformes; family Sittidae; genus Sitta; species Sitta carolinensis. The sequence goes on from JAVUNC010000052.1 coordinate 153,866, forward strand.
TGGCGGCTCCCGTGGGGACCCTGGCGCTGCTGCTGGTGACAGGTGAGGGACGGGGACAGGTGAGACAGGGCAGGGACAGGTGAGGGACAGGGACAGGTGAGACAGGGGAGGGGACAGGTGAGGACGGGGACAGGTGAGACAGGGGAGGGACAGGGGAGGGACAGGGACAGGTGAGACAGGGGAGGGGACAGGGGAGACAGGGGACAGGTGAGACAGGGGAGGGGACAGGTGAGGGACGGGGACAGGTGAGACAGGGGAGGGGACAGGTGAGACAGGGGAGGGACAGGGAGACAGGTGAGATAGGGGACAGGTGAGACAGGGGAGGGACAGGGGAGACAGGGAGGGGACAGGGGAGGGACGGGGACAGGTGAGACAGGGGAGGGACAGGGAGACAGGTGAGATAGGGGGACAGGTGAGACAGGGGAGGGACAGGGGAGGGGACAGGTGAGACAGGTGAGACAGGTGAGGGACAGGGGAGGGGACAGGTGAGACAGGTGAGACAGGTGAGGGACAGGGTTGGGGACAGGTGAGACAGGGGACGGGGGGATAGGTGAGGGGACAGGTGAGACAGGTGAGACAGGTGAGGGGCAGGTGAGACAGATGAGGGGGGGACAGATGAGACAGGTGAGAGAGGTGAGAGACAGGTGAGGGGGACAGGTGAGACAGGTGAGACAGGGGAGGGGGAACAGGTGAGGGGGGAGAGGTGATACAGGGCCTGACAGGTGACACAGGAGGTGACACAGGGTGGTGCCAGGTGCCAGGTGTGTGTCACAGGTCTCTGACTGCTGTCCCCACAGGTGACAGGTGAGACAGGGGCTGCCAGGTGAGAATAGGGCTGCCAGGTGAGACAGGGGCTGACACAGGTGAGGGGGGGGACAGGTGAGACAGGGGTGCCAGGTGGAGACAGGGGCTGCCAGGTGAGAGAGGACATGCCAGGTGAGACAGGGGCTGCCAGGTACCCGGTGAGATGGGGAGTGGGTGGTGCCAGGTGTGCATCCCAGGTGTCTGACCCCCCGTCCCCGCAGTGTCCCCACAGGTGACAGGTGAGACAGGGGTGACACAGGTGAGACAGAGGTGACAGCTGACAGGTGAGACACAGGGGCTGACAGGTGAGGCAGGACGTGCCAGGTGAGAATGGGGTTAACAGGTGAGACACAGGGGTACCAGGTGAGACACAGGTGGTGACACCGGTGGGTGGGCGGTGCCAGGTGTGTGTCCCAGGTGTCTGACCCCCGTCCCCTCAGTGTCCCCGCAGGTGACAGGTGAGACAGGGGTGACACAGGTGAGGGGGGGACAGGTGAGACAGGTGAGAGAGGTGAGGGGACGACAGGTGGGACAGCTGAGGGGGGACAGGTGAGACAGGTGAGACAGGGGTGCCAGGTGAGACAGGGGCTTCCAGGTACCAGGTGAGATGGGGGGTGGGCGGTGCCAGGTGTGCATCCCAGGTGTCTGACCCCCGTCCCTGCAGTGTCCCCGAAGGTGACAGGTGAGACAGGTGAGACAGGGGCTGACACAGGTGAGACAGAGGTGACAGCTGACAGGTGAGACACAGGGGCTGACAGGTGAGGCAGGACGTGCCAGGTGAGAATGGGGTTAACAGGTGAGACACAGGGGGTACCAGGTGAGACACAGGTGGTGACACCGGTAGGTGGGCGGTGCCAGGTGTGTGTCCCAGGTGTCTGACCCCCGTCCCCTCAGTGTCCCCGCAGGTGACAGGTGAGACAGGGGTGACACAGGTGAGGGGGGGACAGGTGAGACAGGTGAGAGAGGTGAGGGGACGACAGGTGGGACAGCTGAGGGGGGACAGGTGAGACAGGTGAGACAGGTGAGACAGGGGTGCCAGGTGAGACAGGGGCTTCCAGGTACCAGGTGAGATGGGGGGTGGGCGGTGCCAGGTGTGCATCCCAGGTGTCTGACCCCCGTCCCTGCAGTGTCCCCGAAGGTGACAGGTGAGACAGGTGAGACAGGGGCTGACACAGGTGAGACAGGGCTGCCAGGTGAGACAGGGGCTGCCAGGTGAAAATGAGGCTGACACAGGTGAGAATAGGGCTGACAGGTGAGACAGGGGCTGACACAGGTGAGACAGGGGCTGACAGGTGAGAATGGGGCTGCCAGGTGAGACAGGGCTGCCAGGTGAGACACAGGACATGCCAGGTGAGACAGGGCTGCCAGGTACCCGGTGAGATGGGGAGTGGGCGGTGCCAGGTGTGCATCCCAGGTGTCTGACCCCCGTCCCCGCAGTGTCCCCGCAGGTGACAGGTGAGACGCGCGTGGTGGGCGGCCACGCCTGCGTGCCGCACTCGCAGCCCTGGCAGGTGGCCGTGCTGGACATGTACAAACTCTACTGCGGGGGGGTCCTGGTGGCGCCGCGCTGGGTGGTGACAGCGGCGCACTGCACCACACCTGGGTAAGGACACACCTGGGCACACCTGGGGGGTCACTGACACACCTGGGCAGGTACAAACTCTACTGCGGGGGGGTCCTGGTGGCGCCGCGCTGGGTGGTGACAGCGGCGCACTGCACCACACCTGGGTAAGGACACACCTGGGCACACCTGGGGGTCACTGACACACCTGGGCAGGTACAAACTCTACTGCGGGGGGGTCCTGGTGGCGCCGCGCTGGGTGGTGACAGCGGCGCACTGCACCACACCTGGGTAAGGACACACCTGGGCACACCTGGGTATAGCTGGGATACACCTGGGCACACCTGGGTACACCTGGACACACCTGGGATACAGCTGGGCACACCTGGGTACAGCTGGGTACAGCTGGGTACAGTTGGGTACAGCTGGGATACACCTGGGAAACACCTGGGATACACCTGGGATACACCTGGGCACACCTGGGCACACCTGGGCACACCTGGGATACACCTGGGTATAGCTGGGGGGGGTCACTGACACACCTGGATACACCTGGGCACAGCTGGGTACAGCTGGGTACAACTGGGCACACCTGGATACACCTGGGCACACCTGGATACACCTGGGCACACCTGGGTACAGCTGGGTACAGCTGGGTACAGTTGGGTACAGCTGGGATACACCTGGAAACACCTGGGATACACCTGGGATACACCTGGGCACACCTGGGCACACCTGGGCACACCTGGGATACACCTGGGTATAGCTGGGGGGGGGTCACTGACACACCTGGATAACCTGGGCACAGCTGGGTACAGCTGGGTACAACTGGGCACACCTGGATACACCTGGGCACACCTGGATACACCTGGGCACACCTGGGCACACCTGGGAACCCACAGGTCCCACACCTGTCCTGTCCCCTCAGGGTGACCACAGTGGCCCTGGGCCAGCACCACCTGTCCTTGTCCTGAATGTTCCTCAGGTGTCCCTCACCTGTCCTGTGCCCCATGTCCCTCAGATGTTCCTGAGATGTTCCTGAGATGTCCCTCAGGTGTTCCTCACCTGTTCCTCACCTGTTCCTCACCTGTCCTGTCCCTCATGTCCCTCAGATGTTCCTCAGGTGTCCCTCAGATGTTCCTGAGATGTTCCTCACCTCTCCCACACCTGTCCCTCACCTGTCCTGTCCCCCATGTTCCTCAGATGTTCCTCAGGTGTCCCTCAGGTGTTCCTCAGCTCTTCCTGAGATGTCCCTCAGGTGTTCCTCAGGTCCCCTCACCTGTTCCTCAGGTGTTCCTCACCTGTCCTGTCCCCCATATTTCTGAGATGTCCCTCAGGCATTCCTCAGATGTTCCTCACCTGTTCCTCACCTGTCCCTCACCTGTCCTGTCCCACATGTCCCTCAGGTGTCCCTCAGATGTTCCTCAGGTGTCCCTCAGGTGTTCCTCAGCTCTTTCTGAGATGTTCCTGAGATGTTGCTCACCTGTTCCTCACCTGTCCCTCACCTGTCCTGTCCCACATGTCCCTCAGATGTTCCTCAGGTGTCCCTCAGGTGTTCCTCAGCTCTTCCTGAGATGTCCCTCAGGTGTTCCTCAGGTCCCCTCACCTGTTCCTCAGGTGTTCCTCACCTGTCCTGTCCCCCATATTTCTGAGATGTTCCTGAGATGTTCCTGAGATGTCCCTCAGATGTTCCTCAGGTGTCCCTCACCTGTCCTGTCCCCCATATTTCTGAGATGTTCCTGAGATGTTCCTGAGATGTTCCTCAGATGTTCCTCAGATGTTCCTCAGATGTTCCTGAGATGTCCCTCAGATGTTCCTCAGGTGTTCCTCACCTGTCCTGTCCCCCATATTTCTGAGATGTTCCTCAGATGTTCCTCAGGTGTCCCTCAGGTGTTCTTGAGATGTTCCTCACCTGTCCCTCACCTGTCCCTCACCTGTCCTGTCCCACCTGTCCCCTCAGGGTGACCACGGTGGCCCTGGGCAAGCACCGGCTGTACGGGCGGGAGGCCGGCGAGGAGCGGCGCATGGTGGCCCGCCGGGTGGCCCACCCTGGCTACGACCCCTCCACCAAGGACAATGACATCATGCTGCTCAAGCTGGTGGCCCCGGCCGCCATCTCCGACCACGTCCGGCCCATCCCGGTGGCCTCGTGTTTGCCCCAGCCGGGCACCACCTGCGTCACCTCGGGCTGGGGGGCCACCACCTCACCTGAAGGTAGGGCCACCGAGCACCGGGCCAGCTCCTGGTCACCTGGGCCACCGCTCCTGGTCACCTGGGCCATCGTTTGTGGTCACCTGGGCCACCGCTCCTGGTCACCTGGGCCATCGTTTGTGGTCACCTGGGCCACCGCTCGTGGTCACCTGGGCCACTGCTCGTGGTCACCTGGGCCACTGCTCCTGGTCACCTGGGCCACCGCTCCTGGTCACCTGGGCCACTGCTCCTGGTCACCTGGGCCACCGCTCCTGGTCACCTGGGCCACTGCTCGTGGTCACCTGGGCCACTGCTCGTGGTCACCTGGGCTCCTTGTGGTCACCTGGGCTCCTCGTGGTCACCTGGGCCACCGCTCGTGGTCACCTGGGCCACCGCTCGTGGTCACCTGGGTCACCGCTCGTGGTCACCTGGGTCACCGCTCCTGGTCACCTGGGCCACCGCTCGTGGTCACTTGGGCTCCTTGTGGCCACTTGGGCTCCTTGTGGTCACCTGGGACATCTCGTGGTCACTTGGGTCTCCTCGTGGTCACCTGGGCCACCTCTCGTGGTCACCTGGGCTCCTTGTGGTCACCTGGGCCACCTCCCGTGGTCACCTGGGTCCTCTCCTGGTCACTCGGTCTCCTTGTGGTCACCTGGATCTCCTCATGGCCATCTCCTGGTCACCCGGGTCCTCTTATAGTCACCTTGGTCCTCTCCTGGTCACTTGGGTCTCTTCATGGTCACCTGGGACACCACTCATGGTCACTTGGGCTCCTTGTGGTCACCTGGGCCACCTCTCGTGGTCACCTGGGTCTTTTCATGGTCTCCTCGTGGTCACTTGGATCTCCTCGTGGTCATCTCCTGGTCACCTGGATCCTCTTATGGTCAGCTGAGACCTCTTGTGGTCACTTGGGTCTCCTTGTGGCCACCTCGTGGTCACCTGGGTCTTCTTGTGGTCATCTCCTGGTCACTTGGTCTCCTCATGGTCACCTGGGCCACCTCTCGTGGTCACTTGGATCTCCTCGAGGTCACTTGGTCTCCTTGTGGTCACCTGGATCTTCTCATGGTCTCCTTGTGGTCATTTGGTCTCCTTGTGGTCACCTGGATTTCCTCGTGGCCATCTCCTGGTCACCTGGGTCCTCTCCTGGTCACCCGGGCCACCGCTTGTAGTCACCTGGGCCACCTCTCATGGTCACCTGGATCTTCTCGTGGTCACTTGGTCTCCTCATGGTCACCTGGGCCACCTCTCATGGTCACCTGGGCTCCTTGTGGTCACCTGGGCCACCTCCCGTGGTCACCTGGGTTCTCTCCTGGTCACTTGGTCTCCTTGTGGTCACCTGGGACATCTCGTGGTCACCTGGTCCCTCTGGTGGTCACTTTGGACCTGTCATGGTCACCTGTGCTCACCTGAGCTCACCTGTGCTCACCTGAGCTCACCTGTGCTCACCTGTGCTCACCTCTGCTCACCCGAGCTCACCTGTCTCACCTGTGCTCACCTCTGCTCACCTGAGCTCACCTGTCTCACCTGTCTCACCTGTCTCACCTGTCAGTGACGTACCCCGAGCTCCTGCAGTGTGTCAATGTCACTCTCACCTGTCTCACCTGTCTCCCCTGTCTCACCTGTCAGTGACGTACCCCGAGCTCCTGCAGTGTGTCAATGTCACTCTCACCTGTCTCACCTGTCTCCCCTGTCTCACCTGTCAGTGACGTACCCCGAGCTCCTGCAGTGTGTCAATGTCACTCTCACCTGTCTCACCTGTCTCCCCTGTCTCACCTGTCAGTGACGTACCCCGAGCTCCTGCAGTGTGTCAATGTCACTCTCACCTGTCTCACCTGTCTCCCCTGTCTCACCTGTCAGTGACGTACCCCGAGCTCCTGCAGTGTGTCAATGTCACTCTCACCTGTCTCACCTGTCTCACCTGTCTCACCTGTCAGTGACGTACCCCGAGCTCCTGCAGTGTGTCAATGTCACTCTCACCTGTCTCACCTGTCTCACCTGTCTCACCTGTCAGTGACGTACCCCGAGCTCCTGCAGTGTGTCAATGTCACTCTCACCTGTCTCACCTGTCTCCCCTGTCTCACCTGTCAGTGACGTACCCCGAGCTCCTGCAGTGTGTCAATGTCACTCTCACCTGTCTCACCTGTCTCACCTGTCTCACCTGTCAGTGACGTACCCCGAGCTCCTGCAGTGTGTCAATGTCACTCTCACCTGTCTCACCTGTCTCACCTGTCTCACCTGTCAGTGACGTACCCCGAGCTCCTGCAGTGTGTCAATGTCACTCTCACCTGTCTCACCTGTCTCCCCTGTCTCACCTGTCAGTGACGTACCCCGAGCTCCTGCAGTGTGTCAATGTCACTCTCACCTGTCTCACCTGTCTCACCTGTCTCACCTGTCTCACCTGTCTCCCCTGTCTCACCTGTCAGTGACGTACCCCGAGCTCCTGCAGTGTGTCAATGTCACTCTCACCTGTCTCACCTGTCTCACCTGTCTCACCTGTCAGTGACGTACCCCGAGCTCCTGCAGTGTGTCAATGTCACTCTCACCTGTCTCACCTGTCTCACCTGTCTCACCTGTCTCACCTGTCTCCCCTGTCTCACCTGTCAGTGACGTACCCCGAGCTCCTGCAGTGTGTCAATGTCACTCTCACCTGTCTCACCTGTCTCCCCTGTCTCACCTGTCAGTGACGTACCCCGAGCTCCTGCAGTGTGTCAATGTCACTCTCACCTGTCTCACCTGTCTCACCTGTCTCACCTGTCTCACCTGTCAGTGACGTACCCCGAGCTCCTGCAGTGTGTCAATGTCACTCTCACCTGTCTCACCTGTCTCCCCTGTCTCACCTGTCAGTGACGTACCCCGAGCTCCTGCAGTGTGTCAATGTCACTCTCACCTGTCTCTCACCTGTCTCACCTGTCTCACCTGTCAGTGACGTACCCCGAGCTCCTGCAGTGTGTCAATGTCACTCTCACCTGTCTCACCTGTCTCACCTGTCTCACCTGTCAGTGTGACGTACCCCGAGCTCCTGCAGTGTGTCAATGCTCACTCTCACCTGTCTCACCTGTCTCACTGTCTCACCTGTCATGACGTACCCCGAGCTCCTGCAGTGTGTCAATGTCACTCTCACCTGTCTCACTTACTCTCACCTGTCAGTGACGTACCCCGAGCTCCTGCAGTGTGTCAATGTCACTCTCACCTGTCTCACCTGTCTCACCTGTCTCACCTGTCAGTGACGTACCCCGAGCTCCTGCAGTGTGTCAATGTCACTCTCACCTGTACCTGTCTCACCTGTCTCACCTGTCTCACCTGTCAGTGACGTACCCCGAGCTCCTGCAGTGTGTCAATGTCACTCTCACCTGTCTCACCTGTCTCACCTGTCTCACCTGTCAGTGACGTACCCCGAGCTCCTGCAGTGTGTCAATGTCACTCTCACCTGTCTCACCTGTCTCACCTGTCTCACCTGTCAGTGACGTACCCCGAGCTCCTGCAGTGTGTCAATGTCACTCTCACCTGTCTCACCTGTCTCACCTGTCAGAGACCGACTCTCAGTGTTCAATGTCACTCCACCTGTCACCTGTCTCCCTGTCTCACCTGTCAGTGACGTACCCCGAGCTCCTGCAGTGTGTCAATGTCACTCTCACCTGTCTCACCTGTCTCACCTGTCTCACCCTGCACCTGCAGTGATGTACCCACCGAGGCTCCTGCAGTGTGTCAATGTCACTCTCACCTGTCCAGTCTACGTCTCACCTGTCAGAGTACCAGCCTGCATGTGTCATCACTCTCGTTCACTCACGTGTCACTCTGTATAACCCCGAGCTCCTGCAGTGTGTCAATGTCACTCTCACCTGTCTCACCTGTCTCCCCTGTCTCACCTGTCAGTGACGTACCCCGAGCTCCTGCAGTGTGTCAATGTCACTCTCACTGTCTCACCTGTCTCACCTGTCTCACCTGTCTCACCTGTCAGTGACGTACCCCGAGCTCCTGCAGTGTGTCAATGTCACTCTACCTGTCGTCACCTGTCCACCTGTCGCACCCGTCAGTGAGTACCCCGAGCTCCTGCGGTGTCAATCACTCTCACCTGACTGCTACCTGTCCCCTGTCTACCGTCAGGAGACCCGGACTCCTGCAGTGTGTCAATGGGCATCTACCTGTCTACCTGTGTCTCACCTGTCACCTGTCAGTGCTACCCTGGCTCCTGCAGTGGTGTCATGTCACTCTCACCTGTGGGATCACCTGTCTCACCTGTTCACCTGTCAGTGACGTACCCGAGCTCCTGCGTGGCAATGTACACCTGCTCACCTGGCACCTGGCCGACCGTGGACTACCCCGGCTCCATGCAGTGGCAACATACTGGCGGCACCTGTGCAGGACGCTGGACTCCTGCAGTACACTGCACACCTGGATCAACCTGGGGACACCTGGGGACACTGGGATACAGCTGGGGACACCTGGCCGCATAGCCACTGGGGCACGTGGGCGCTACCTGGTACACCTGGGACACCTGGGACATCTGGGGACACCTGGGTACAGCTGGGGACACCTGGGACACCTGGGGACACCTGGGGACACCTGGGATACAGCTGGGGACACCTGGGCACACCTGGGGACACCTGGGACAGCTGGGACACTGGGGCACCTGGGGACCTGGGACACCTGAGATACACTGACCCGGGCACACCTGGGCACCTGACGCTGGGGACACCTGGCACCCTGGCATCACCTGACACCTGGTCACCTGGGCATGGTACTGGGGCCCCTGGGCGGGCCCTAGGCGTGCTGGGGACTCACCTGGTACGCTGGGGACACTGGGGGACTGGGCGCTGGGGACACCTGAGCACCCTGTCGACCTGGGTACACCTGGGTCACCTGGTACAGCTGGCACACTGGTACACCTGGCACCTGGGGCTCCTGGGACACCTGGAATAACCTGTGGCTCCCTGTGATACCGATTACACTGCACACCTGTCCCACCTGTCCCCTGTCTCACCTGTTCTCACCTGTGTCTCACCTGTGCAGGGTGACTCGGGGGTCCCCTGGTGTGCGGGGGGTCCCTGCAGGGCGTGTCTGGGTGGGACTCACCTGTATGGAGGGACTCACCATGGGGCATGGGCTCCGTCTCACCTGTCTCCCCTGTTCTCCCCTGTCGTCTCCCCTGTGTCTCACTCCCTGTGTCTCACCTGTGTCTCACCTGTGCAGGGTGACTCGGGGGTCCCCTGGTGTGCGGGGGGTCCCTGCAGGGCGTGTCTGGGGGGACTCACCTGTATGGGGATCAATGGGGCTGTGTCTCCCCTGTGTCTCACCTGTGTTCCCTCTCTCCCTGTCTCCTCTCACCTGTGTCTCCCTGTGTCTCACCTGTGTCTCCCCTGTGTCTCACCTGTGTCTCACCTGTGCAGGGTGACTCGGGGGGTCCCCTGGTGTGCGGGGGGTCCCTGCAGGGCATCGTCTCCTGGGGGGACTCACCTGTATGGGGATCAATGGGGCTGTCGTCTCACCTGTCTCACTCCCTGTCTCTCCCCTCTCTGTGTCTCACCCACTGTGTCTCACCTGTCTCACCTGTGTCTCACCTGTGCAGGGTGACTCCGGGGGTCCCCTGGTGTGCGGGGGGTCCCTGCAGGGCTGTCTCCTGGGTGGGACTCACCTGTATGGGGATCAATGGGGCTGTGTCTCCCCTGTTCTCCCCTGTGTCTCACCTGTCTCTCCCCTGTCTCTCACCTGTGTCTCACCTGTGCTCTCACCTGTGTCTCACCTGTTCTCCCCTGTCTCTCCCGTGTCTCACCTGTGCAGGGTGACTCGGGGGTCCCCTGGTGTGCGGGGGTCCCTGCAGGGCGTGGTCTGGGTGGGACTCACCTGTATGGAGGGACTCACCTGTATGGGGATCAATGGGGCTCCGTCTCACCTGTCTCACCTGTCTCCCCTGTCTCTCCCCTGTCTCTCACCTGTGTCTCACCTGTCTCACCTGTGTCTCACCTGTCTCACCTGTGTCTCACCTGTGCAGGGTGACTCGGGGGTCCCCTGGTGTGCGGGGGGTCCCTGCAGGGCGTGGTCTGGGTGGGACTCACCTGTATGGGGATCAATGGGGCTGTGTCTCCCCTGTCTCTCCCCTGTGTCTCACCTGTGTCTCCCCTGTCTCTCACCTGTGTCTCACCTGTCTCTCACCTGTGTCTCCCCTGTCTCTCACCTGTCTCTCACCTGTGTCTCACCTGTCTCACCTGTGTCTCACCTGTGCAGGGTGACTCCGGGGGTCCCCTGGTGTGGGGGGGTCCCTGCAGGGCGTGGTCTGGGTGGGACTCACCTGTATGGGGATCAATGGGGCTGTGTCTCCCCTGTCTCTCACCTGTGTCTCCCCTGTCTCTCACCTGTGTCTCACCTGTCTCACCTGTGTCTCACCTGTGCAGGGTGACTCGGGGGGTCCCCTGGTGTTCGGGGGGTCCCTGCAGGGCATCGTCTCCTGGGGGGACTCACCTGTATGGGGATCAATGGGGCTGTGTCTCACCTGTCTCTCCCCTGTGTCTCCCCTGTGTCTCCCCTGTGTCTCACCTGTCTCACCTGTGTCTCACCTGTGCAGGGTGACTCGGGGGGTCCCCTGGTGTGCGGGGGTCCCTGCAGGGCGTGGTCTGGGTGGGACTCACCTGTATGGGGATCAATGGGGCTGTGTCTCACCTGGAGGGGACTCACCTGTCTCCCCTGTCTCTCACCTGTCTCTCCCCTGTGTCTCACCTGTGTCTCACCTGTGCAGGGTGACTCCGGGGGTCCCCTGGTGTGCGGGGGGTCCCTGCAGGGCATCGTCTCCTGGGGCATGGAGCGCTGCGGGCAGCCCCGGCGCCCCGGCGTCTACACCAAGGTGTGCCGCTACGCCCGCTGGATCCGGGACACCATGGAGGCCACCTGAGCACCTGGGCAACCACCTGGGCACCTGGGCAACCTCACCTGGGCACCTGGGCAACCTCACCTGGGCACCTGGGCAACCTCACCTGAGCACCTGGGCAACCACCTGGGCACCTGGGCAACCTCACCTGGGCACCTGGGCAACCTCACCTGGGGGGGCAGGAACCATTAAAGATGTTCTCCAGAACTTTGGGTTCTTCCTGAGTTCCTTCAAATGGGATTTGGAAACAAGATTTGGGAATTTGATGGGATTTTGGGAGGAATTTATGGGGTCTGAGCACCTGGGCAACCTCACCTGGGCACCTGGGCAACCTCACCTGGGCACCTGGGCAACCTCACCTGAAGGGGCAGGAACCATTAAAGATGTTCTCCAGAACCTCGGGCTCCTCGTGGGTTCCTTGGGATGGGATTTATGGGAATTTATGGGATTTTACGGGGTTTTGGGAGGATCCCCCAAAATTCCCCCAAAATCCCCCAAATCCACCCCAGAATTCCCCAAAATATTCCCAAAACTCCCCCCAAAATCCCCAAAATTCCCCAAGATCTTTCGAATTCCCCCAAAAAAATCCCAAAAAAATCCACCCCCAAATCCCCCCCCCAAGTCTCCCAAAATTCCCCAAAATCTCCCAAAACTTCCCCCAAAAATCCAAAAAAAAATCCCCCCAAATTCCCCTAAAATTCCCCCCAAATGCCCCAAATCCCCTCCAAAATTCCACAAAATCCCCCAAATTTTTCAGAATTCCCCAAAAATCCCCCCAAAAATCCGAAAAATTCCCCCAAAATCCCCCAAAATCCCCTATTTCCCCCAATTCCTATTTCCCCCCCAAAATTCCCATTTCTGCCCCCCCAAATTCCCCAAATTCAATTTCCCCCCCAAAATTTCCAATTCCCAATTTTCCCAAAAATTCCCAATTTCCCCCCAAAATTCCCCAAAATTCCCAATTTTTCCCCTCAACAAATTCCCAATTTCCCCCCCAAAATTCCCAATTCCCAATTCCAAATTCCCAATTTTCCCCCCCAAATTCCCAATTTCCCCCCCAAAATTCCCAATTTTCCCCCCAAATTCCCCAAAATTCCCAATTTTCCCCCCCAAATTCCCAATTTCCCCCCAAAAATTCCCCAAATTCATTTCCCCCAAATTCCCCAAAATTCCCAATTTTCCCCCCCCAAAATTCCAATTTCCCCCCCAAAAATTCCCCCCAAAATTCCCAATTTCCCCAAAAATTCCCCAAAATTCCCTTTTTCCCCCCAAAAAATTCCCAATTCCTATTTCTCCCCCCAAAATTTCCTCCCAAATTTCCCTCAAAAATCCCCAAATTCCCAATTTCCCAAAAAATTCCCCAAAATTCCCATTTTCCCCCCAAAAAATCCCCAAAAATTTCCCTATTTTCCCCCCAAAATTCCAATTTTCCCCTCAAAACAAATCCCAAAAATTCCCCATATTTCCCCTCAAAAAATCCCCAAATTCCCAATTTCCCCAAAACCCAAAATTCCCCCAAAATTCCCAACCCAATCCCCCCAAATAAAAATTCCAAGCAATTCCCGCTTTCGCCCCCATGCCTCTTTCCCGCGGGTGGGGGAGGGGTGGGAAGGGCGGCAGGTGCGGCGGGGGGAGGGGGAGGGGGTGGGGGAGGGGGAGGGGGTGGGGGAGGGGTGGCTCATTACCGCGGCTGAGGGGGCGGGGCTCATTAGCGCGCGGCTGAGGGGGCGGGGCTCATTAGCGCGCGGCTGAGGGGGCGGGGCTCATTACCGCGGCTGAGGGGGCGGGGCTCATTACCGCGGCTGAGGGGGCGGGGCTCATTACCGCGGCTGAGGGGGCGGGGCTCATTAGCGCGCGGCTGAGGGGGCGGGGCTCATTAGCGCGCGGCTGAGGGGGCGGGGCTCATTACCGCGGCTGAGGGGGCGGGGCTCATTACCGCGGCTGAGGGGGCGGGGCTCATTAGCGCGCGGCTGAGGGGGCGGGGCTCATTAGCGCGCGGCTGAGGGGGCGGGGCTCATTACCGCGGCTGAGGGGGCGGGGCTCATTAGCGCCCGGCTGAGGGGGCGGGCTCATTAGCGCGCGGCTGAGGGGGCGGGGCTCATTAGCGCGCGGCTGAGGGGGCGGGGCTCATTAGCGCGCGGCTGAGGGGGCGGGGCTCATTAGCGCGCGGCTGAGGGGGCGGGGCTCATTAGCGCGTGAATCATTAACGAGGCGGCGCCGTTAATTGGGGCGCGCGCGGCGCCCCCCGCAGAGCGGCCCCTCCCCCACCCGCCATGCCGCCCCTCCCCCTCCTGCTGCTCCTGCTGCTCCCCGGGCTCCCGGCGGGTGCGGGAAAACCGGGAAAACTGGGGGGAAACTGGGGGGGGAATTGGGGGGGGAATTGGGGGGGATTGGGGAAAAAATGGGGGGAATTGGGGGAAATTTGGGGAAAAATTGGGGAAAAATTGGGGGAAATTTGGGGGGAATTGGGGAAAAAATTGGGAAAAATTGGGGGGAAATTGGGAAAAAATTGGGGGAAAAATTTGGGAAAAAATTGGGGGAAATTTGGGGGGAATTAGGGGAAAAATTGGGGGGAATTGGGGAAATTTGGGGAAAAAATGGGATTTTTTGGGGGGGGAATTGGGGGGAAAATTGGGGAAAAATTGGGAAAAATTGGGGGAAAAATTGGGGAAAAATTGGGGGGGAATTGGGGATTTTTTGCGGAAAAAATGGGAATTTTTTGGGGGGAATTGGGAAAAAAATTGGGGGAAAATTGGGGAAAAATTGGGAGGAATTGGGGAAAAAATTGGGGGAAAAATTGGGGGGAATTGGGGAAAAAAATTGGGGGAAATTTGGGGGGAAATTGGGGAAAAAATGGGGGGAATTGGGGAAAAATTTGGGGGGAAATTTGGGGGGGAATTGGGAAAAAATTGGGGGAAAATAGGGGAAACATATGGGGGGAATTGTGGAAAAAATTGGGGAAAAAATTGGGAAAAATTGGGGGGAAAATGGGGATTTTTTGGGGAAAATGGGGATTTTTTAGGAAGTTTTAGAGGATTTTTTTTATTTTTGGGGGATTTTTTTGAAAAAAAAATGGGGATTTTTGGGTGGATTTTTTTAGAGTTTTTGGGGGAATTTTTGGGATTTTTTTTGGGATTTTGGGGGAATATTTGGGGGAAAATTGGGAAAAATCGGGAAAAATTTGGGGGAATATTGGGGGGGAAATCGGGAAAAATTTGGGAAAAAAGGGGAATTTTGGGGGGATTTTTTTGGGGAATTTTTTTTGGGGGGGGGATTTTTTTGGGGATTTTGGGAAAAGAATGGGGATTTTTTTTGGAAAATTTGGGAAATTTTGGGGAAAAATTTGGGGGAAATTTGGGGGAAAATTTGGGATTTTTTGGGGGGAATTTTTTGGGATTTTTGAGGGGATTTTGGGGGATTTTGGGGGGGGGAAATTGGGGGAGTTAGGGAAAAATTTGGGGGATTTTGGGAAAAAATCGGGTGAAATTTGTGGGAAAATTGGGAAAAAATGGGGATTTTTTTCATGGGATTTTGGGGGGAAATTCGGGGATTTTGGGGGAATTTGGGGGAAATTTGGGGAAAAAAATATGGATTTTAGGGGGATTTTTGGGAAAAAGTGGGGATTCTTTTTGGAATTTTTTTGGGAAATGTTTGGAAATTTGGGGGAAAATTTGAGTGAAAATTTGGGGGAGTTTGGGAAAAAATTTGGGGGAAATATGGGGGAAAATAGGGAAAAAATTTGGGATATTTTGAGGGGAAATTTGGGGGATTTTAAGGGGGAATTTGGGGGAATTTTGGGAAAATTTGGGAGAATTTTGGTTGATTTTGGGGGGAATTTGGGAAATTTTGGGGTATTCGGGGGAATTTGGGGAATTTTGGGGGAAAAATTGGGGGGATTTGGAGAAAATTCGGGGATTTCGGGGAATATTTGGGGGATTTTTTTAGGGTATTTTTCCCCTTTTTAACCAATTCGGGACGAATTTTGCAGCAGATTTTTTTTTTTTTTTTGAATTTTCGGGAATTTTGGGGAATTCCGGGAATTTTGGGAATTCTGACACCCCTCGGGCCGATTTTGGGAGGGTCCGAGTGGGGATTTTGGGACAGAATTTTGGGAAATTTTCGATGATTTTGGGGCTGAATTTTGGGGACTTTTCGGGGAAATTTTGGGGAAATTCGGGAAATTCGGGAATTTAGGAATTCCGGGAATTCTGACCCCCCCCTTCCTCCTCAGCTGACCCTCCCCCGCGGGCGGATTCTGGGGGGGTCCGAGTGGGGATTTTGGGACAGAATTCGGGGGAATTTTCGATGATTTGGGGGCTGAATTTTGGGGAAATTTCGGGGGATTTTGGGGAAATTTCGGGAATTTGGGAATTTTGGGAATTCTAACCCCTCCCTCCTCAGC
>JAVUNC010000053.1:0-166530 GCA_032173965.1 Sitta carolinensis
CTGCTCTCGGAGCCCCACCCAGGCCGGGTCCAGGCAGCAGGCTAAAAAAAAAGATTATTTTCCATTTTTTTTTGCTGTTTCAACCTTTCCAGCAAAAAGGGCCTTGGGAAGTACTGTTTCCTGGAGCAAAGCAAAACTACTCAGCCCAGTTGTGAAATGCCTCAGGGGAATATCTGAGCACCTGGAAATTCAGACCTCAAAGACTTGAACTAAAGATCTGAATGGTTAGATCCTTTAAAACAGTTTGGAGAAAGAAACCGCAAAAGCTTCTGATTTTGTTTAATTGCTGTTTACAAAGTGTTCAAGTTAACCCACTGTCGGCCGTGTTTTCAGCACAACTAATCAGCCGCGGAGGAGTTTTAAAGGGAAGGGGCCCGGGTGCCCCTGTCTCTGGGAGCAGCGCCGGCGGTTTTCTCTCGGCACAAAAGGGGCTCAGTGCTGCTGGGGTGCCCGGGCTGAGGGGGGCGGGGCCGCTCGCCCCCGCGCCCCGGTGCAGAGCTGTCCCAGCCTGCCCACACAGGCGGCATGTGCCCGAGCAGGCCGCGGGAGGCCCCGGCATGTGCGGAGGCCTGGAGCCCCCGTCCTCTCAGCCGGCTGGGAGACCCGGGGGCCGCCCACCCTGGAAGGACCGTGCGGGAGGCCTCGCGCGGCCCTTCCCCGTGCCCGGGGGCAGAGACCACGGGAAAAGGGGCCCGGCCAAAAAAGGGGCGGGGGTTGGCTCAGCTGTGGGGGGACTGTGGGCGTGCTGAACGTTGGAAAGCTGCCCAGAGGAGCGGGAACCCTGTCCAAAATCTGCAGGCCGGCTGGACAGGCCCCGAGCAGCCTAGCCATGGGGGCACGGAACCGGGGGATGGTTGGGGTGCTCCATGGCGTTCTGGAGCCCATGGGGAGCAAAAGGGACACCCTTACCTGGCATGGAATGTTGCCACCGTTTCTGGGGGCACCCTGCTCTCAAGGTTCTTTTGGGCACAGAGTCTGTTGACCCAGTTGATGGTTTGTCTCTGCGCAGCAGACGCAGAGCATCCGCCTCTCTTCTCGGCAGGAACAGAGCGATTTGCTGCATTCCAGCCCAACCTGGACTGACGGTACAGGTGATGCAGACGATTTTTGAAAAGGCTTCTGGTGCTGGGGCTGGCGGGGCTGCAGGATGGCTGCAGTGGGCTCAAGTGCCAGAGTCACGACTTCTCCCTGGCTTGGGCGGGAAAATGGAGACTCCGGGAATGGAGTCTTGGGCATTGGTGTTCAAGAAACTGGCATTCCAAAAGAAATCTCTCCTCTACTTTCCTATAGGTTTTTCAAAGAGCATTTCCTGTACCTCTGAAAAACCTCATGCTACCTAAAGGAACCTAAGGCCTGATCACATCCCTGACATTCCTTTTTTTGGGTGTTTGTCATGTTTTTTTTTCACAAGCACCAGAGCTAATAATTTGCTACCAATGCAAATCAATTCTTGAAACGTTTACCAAGTAATTCTAGGAAGATTGCAAAAGTTTGTACAAATGCCAGAGCAAAACCTTGAAAACATCCTGTAACTTGATGTTCGAATCAAAACTGAATGCTTTGAATCTCTGGCTGTTTTTAGTAGACAGAAATGCTTTACAAGGGAACACAACCTATGGAAGGGGAACTGGTCTCCTCATTTTCAACCATTGCACAGGCTCTTTCTGGTAAGTGGCTTGTGGGAGATCAGGCTGATGTCTTTCCTCAAGGGATGTCTCAGTGGAAATGGCCCAACACCATGTGATCATATTCCAGCCTTTGCAGGAGTGTTTTCTGTATCCTTTGTGCTGTCATTTGTGTTCAAAACCCAGCCCGTTAAATTACTGCCCCCCAGAAAATGCTAAGGCTTTTTTCTCTCTCACGTCACAAAAAACGCCCTGAAAGGGGCCTTGATTCCGACCACTCACAAAACGAGCAGGTGCTGCCCTCCAGCGCAGGTGAAACTTCACAGCACAGCAAATAACCGGAGGAAGATGGTACACTTGCTATTGACCTGGTAAGAAGAACTGCTTTTGGAGGGTTGAAGACTGCCTGGCCGTTGCTTTTGCCATTTCTGCCCTTTACTGGTTGAAGGGGAAACCCTGGGGTTTAGGAACACCTGAATGGCACCCCTAAACAACAAGCCCTTTTGGGCAAGTTTTCTTTCTGAGCTCCCACATTGGGAGCTAGTGGGAGAGGAGCGTGTAGCAAAGGTCCTCAAAGTGCTGCTCCAACCCTAAGGTGTGATCTGACAGCTGGCAGCCCACCGCACTGCCACATGGAGGTGGCAAGCTGAGTTTGGGGGTCTCCCAAGCTGGGGCAAGATGAGGAAAAATTTTCATTAGCTGTGCCCCATCCTTCAGGGGAAAATGTACAGCATGATACTGTAAAATTTGGATCCTCCAGATTCCATTTTGGGTAGGGCTTTTTTTTCTTTCTGCTGCTATACATTCCCCTTTGTGAGATAATCACCTGTTGATGTAAACCTCCCATAAACTGTTGTCGCCAACAAATTTGTGAGGAGCTCACCTCTTCCTCTTGCACTGTCCCTTCAGAGACAGGGGGGTAATGCTCCCGTCACTGCGGGGAAAGCTTGAGAAATTTGGACATTTCCTGAAAAAAGAGACCAAGGCACATGAACCAACCTCACCATTCCACACTAAACCCATTTATTCCTTTGCAATCTCTGGGCTTACTCTAACTTTGTTTTCCAGCTGGTAAGAAATCATCAATTTCACAGGGGAAGAAGACATAGTGCACAAGTGGAGAAGTCATCCATCTCACTGGGGGGATCTTCTGAGCCTAAGTCCTCACTACATGATGAATCTCTGATAAGTAGTGAATGGCACACCCTCTCCATCTTGCAATCAAAATTATTTCTCTTGATTCCCCGGGCCCGTCTTCTGCACATTCTTTCTGAGGGTCACTTGCAAGAGTGGAAGGTAATTAAAAAGCTTTTTGCTTCATGATTTAAAAAAAAGCAAGGGTGAGACAGAATCTTTGATTCCCAAATAAAAGTTTTTTGCTGAGAGGGCCCAAGTGCAACTGCAGCTGACTGGTACAAACTAGTTTTTATTAGTTTATTTTATTACTCCAGGAAATCTTTGAAAATGTCAATTTTTTTTTTCTTTTCATTTTCCCTGCTATTTTAAAGAATAGTCCTTGATCCAGCCCCATGTAGCTTTCCTGTCATTTGGGATGTCACCACTGCCGTAAAAGCAGAATATGCACAGGCATAGCAAAAAGGGGAAAACCTTTTGAAAGCATTTTTCCCTGCACCTTTGCAAGAAAGGCCCACACTTAAACAGAACCTCCTAAATCCACTCCATTCCACCAAAAGCAAGAGCAGTTTGGTTTGGATTTGGGTTCTTTCTTTAGCAACTGCTAATCGAATACAAAATATTTTGGATACCACAGAAATTTGCCAGTTTGGGGGAGAAAGGGGAAAGAAACAGCTCGGCTCAAATGCAATTAGGAAACTGAAAGTGGAAGCACGATAGAGTGTTGGGTGGCTCCTAAAAATTTCCATTTCTACCCCATTTCGGACAGAGCAGAGCCACACAGCCACTTTTTCCGGAGCTTAGAGAATTCAGCTGAGCCACGGGCAAGGGATATAAAAGAATACAAGGATAATATTATAGTATGTGACAATAAATTACTCGCTAAAGTCTAATTTATGATACATAGCACAAGATTTTTTGGCCAATTTTTGGGGTTCTGTTTGAATTCTGTGCCAAAACTTCAAATTGGAATAAGTGCCTATGGAAAATAAGCAATTAAAAAAACAAACCAAAACAACAAAAAAAAATCCAGTAAAACCATTCTTCACTGTCGTGAAGCCATTACTGAATGTTTCTTCAGGATGCTTGAAATGCTTGCAGTATGTAAAAGCTCTGGAATGATTGGTTGCTAGATGGGAATTGCAAAATCAATTAAAAAAGTTTCAATTTTGACATTTGTGTACTGAACTCTTGGTTCACACTAAAATTTAAAATGGCTGTATGTTCTTTCAGTGCTGTCCCCTCTATGCCCAGCCACAGTCCTGCCATCCGCAGCTGGTGAAACCAGAGGAGTCAGGGGTGGGGATCTGCACGTCTCATCATTTCTACTTTATGGAGGGGAAGGACAGAAGGGAGCTCCACAACTCACGGTCTTAGGGGGGGCTATGGGCACTGGCTGGGGGCACGCCCTTGCGGGGAAGATCCAACTTGCCTGTCCCTCCAATCCCTTCCGGGTGTGTCCATAGAGGGAGAAGCCCTTGCCAGGATGGCACTGGCAGATCTGTGTGTTCCTTGTAGTTCTAGCATTGAGCAACAGATTGCACATACCCCGAGTGCTGTTTGCCTGGTGCCAACAGTGCAGCAATCTGGAATTCTTTACTCCCCATGCCTGCTGTGGTCCCCTTCCTTCAGCATTGTTCACCTTTTACTGAGTGTTTATGGCTACCAACATTTGAATTGTCCCGTTTGAGGAGAAAAGGGAAAAAACAGCTCCGCCAAATTGAATTAGGAACAAAACGGAAGGAGGGTGTTGAGGTGGTTCCTAAGCTGCCTCCATTTCTCCTCTCTTGCAGTAGTGAGAGGAGAATCAGCAGCACCTACTTTTTGCTTTCAGGCAGCAGCTCTTTGTGCTACTGCTTTGAATATTCTTAACCAAACTCAAGGCATTACCCTACCCTTCCTCACCTCCCTCGCATTTACTGCTTTCTGAGCTGAGGTTTGCATTCATCTCAGGGCCTCCCCAAATCTAATTGTATCTTCCTTTTCTCCCTTCCCATGTGCATCGATGAAGCTTCTTAAGGTTAGTTGATGTTTTACAGTTGGTAGTTGAATTGTCCTAAAATAATGTTGTTTTTTTGTTGTTGTTTTTTCAAGAAACTCAAGCAGCAGGAATTGAAACTGTCTTTAGCAAACGACAAAGGACAGTGCTTTAATAGAGCAATAGAGCAAATGTTTTGTGTTGGTTGTACAGAAGTCACAATGTCTGAATGGTTCTGCCTTACCATTTGGAAAGTTATTTGTTAAGATTGTTTTTAACCCAGCTGAACAGAGTCCATTTAAAATAGGAACCATTACTGACTTTATATAACTAATTTCAAGGGTACTCCTGGGAGAGAGGACAATAGATCTAACTTCTGATAATTCAATTACAGTGCAGGGCAAGAAGGAAAAATGTTTCACCAAACAGCCACGAACAGGTGGATGCTCTAGTAATGGCACAGGAGCAATGAGCACCTGTGGCTGGCCCAGCCCTGCAGAACAGGGAGCAAGAAGAGGATTCTGAAAGCACAGAGTACGTATGGCTCTTGCCCCACCAAACACGGAATTTTGTGTCTTTTGTTCTTTCTGTGTAGGACTAAGTTATACTGCTATGCCTGGTTTATCTTTGCAGCCTCCACTTACTCTACTTTATTTCCCTCCTTCTCCTGTGTTGCACGATGATCAAATGATGCATTTGCATTTTGGGAGAAAAAGGCAGCCCAAGGCAGATGTTGACTTTGCACACAACCTTAAGATATGTGAGGGTAATGGCAAGGAAGGGGGATGGTCACAGCCACAGCTCACTATTGCAATTGGCTTTTTTCTGACACTCCAGTAGCAACATTAGATGTAAACGCTTCCATTGTTAGCAATGAGGCTTGGCATCATGGGCCCAGCAGGCAGCAGCTGGGCAAATCCCAGCAGAATTTTTCCCCGCTGGAACGGTGCCAACTGCTGCCTTTCTCCTGGAGCTGGAGCCCTTCTTCCCAAGGAGAAACAGACTTGCACACAGGCTGTTGTGGAGGTCATGCTTTTATGGCCAGTGCTGGATGTCACAAGCCCTGATTGGTTGCTTCTGTGATGGAGATCTGGCAGTTTCCATTGCTGCCTGCACAGTAAATCCCATTCTCAGAGAAACAGAAAGTCCTGCTGCAGGAGCACTCCATCAGGACAAGAAAGATGCAATTCATTGAGACTGATTAAGTTAAACCAGCTCTGGTGTCACTAGGAAGGTCAAAGAACACGAGAATTATGGTAAAAGGCTTTCTAAAGTGGGCATGGCGGGGAAAGCACAGGTTTTTCATAAAGCTGGTGTGCTTTGACCTTTTCCAAAAGGCAATGTAGGAGAGAACTTTGATACGAAACTTTCAGGTGTCAGTCTTAAATATGCCACCTAAAGGGCTTCTACTATTCTAAACCATAATGCATGTTGCCAATGAATGTTAGATGTTAAAGTTTTGGTTATTAAGTCTGTAGGTGAACACATCCCCTCACCTGGTTAATATAAAAAAGGAATACCTTGTTCCTTAAGTCTCAAGCTTCTCTCTTACTGACTGTAACTGCTCTGTTTAAGTAAGGCTGAAAGACTCAGTGCTGCAGCATTTCACATAGACCAGAGGCTCCTTCCCAGGCTGATCTTGCCAGAGCCTGTTACTCTGTAGTGTTAGAACTGGGTCCGGAAGAATATTCTGGGTGGCGTAGTTCCCATAGGACAGCTGGATGCGTATTTTACAGAGCTATTTACTGATGACCTGCTGGAAGTCAAAGTTGCCACACAGCAACTGGCCGTTGCTAGAGAACTGCTGTTACTTCAGTCCCACACAGGGGACTGCACCTTTCTCCTATGAAAACCAGGACAACGCTTTCCCTCAGGGCAGGGAGACCCCAAATCCTCATTACGTGCAGGAAACAGAGAGTTAAAGACAGCAGGGTTTTCAAAGGAAACGTGTCATGGCTAATCAGTGCGGTTGTGTGATTTTGAGAGATTTTATGTATCCAATAATCACTGTAGTGTGGTGATACTAACAGCTGCACGTTCTTTCTAGTGCTGTTCCCACTAGTGCACGTCCAGGAGTTGTTTATTCGGTGCCCAATTTGCATGGATTTTTAAACCCTGAGTAAGGATCCCCCTGTTGTCATCCTTTCTGCCTTGTGGAGGAGGGGGAACCAAAAGGGGGACTGCGCAAGTCAGCTGGCTGATGGGATTGCTGTGGGCAGCTGGCTGGAAGCACAGCCCTTGCGTGAAGCCCACAAGTCACTTCTTGGTGGTGAATGCAGAGGAGAAGCCCTTGCCAAGAGGGCACTGGAGATCTGTGGTCCCTCGTTATTCTAACCTGATTCCAGAGGCTCTGAAGTCTCATTTTCCTGTTGCTAATGGAGCAGTAAACTCAAATTCTTTTCCCAATACGTGCTGTGGTTTTCTTTCTTCCAGATTTTGCAAGAGGGACGACAGCTTGTGGGAACCTCTTGGCCATGTCTTCTCAATAGATGCCTCTCTTCAGCCCTTGACATTTATTACACGTGCCCAACCTGCAGAGTGGAACTCTTTCCAGTACTATACCATCCTCTTTATTTATGAGTGCTTCTCAGGACAGACTCAATGGATCTTAGAGAACAGGCGATGCAGAGACTGTTTCTTTATGCATATTGTTCTTCCTGTATTAGTTTCATTTTTTTTCTGAATTCAATTATAATAGAGTTTTGATTGATTTAAATTTAGTCTGTCTGCTCTCTGTCTGGACTCTGATGGGAAGGTAAGAGTTTGTTTGTCAGTGGAAGGATATAAGGCTCTGGGTTTGAGCAGTCAGAAGCTCGTTCTTTTCATCACAACTGGAGTCATTGATTGGGGGAAATGTGCTAAAGCCATAAGCTTTGTATTCTTGTGGCCAGCGGACAAAACCACCCAGTGGTTGTATGGGGAAAAAGAAACAGGCTCTGCCTGGGGACAAGGCCTTGTATTTCTTTTAAGCTCTTTTGTACTAAAACCCTTTAATTATAACTTTGAAATAGTGCTTTGTAAACGTACTTAAATAAACAATACATAAAAAAGAATCTAGAGCCCACCATCTGGATACACACCTACAATATACATCCTAGGAAGAATAGATCAAATAAGCTAAAGAAGACCACACCATCGGAAATACATCCTAAATATATCCTAAGAAAAACTATTCACAATAGAATACAGATTTTAAAGAATAATAATAAAGAATAATATAAAGAAAGATCACAAGAGAATAAAAAGAACTGACCACACCATCTGGATATACATCCGAAGATACACAACCTGACAGAAATAAAAACCAATAAAAATATAAAATTATGACGTAGAAATTAGAAATAACAAACTGCTGAAAAAAACCTATAGATCTCTCAATAAACACCAACAAACCCAAGTACAGTGAGGGGAAAACCACCACTGTACCCAGCGCTGTGTTTGCTCATACTTTACAATATTAATTAATAAAATGGAATTACTTCTTAATATATTGACTGAGTCAAGCTCCTCATTTTTAATGGTTGATTGGTGGCTGTTTGGCTGTTGGTTGGTTGGTTAGCTGGTTGGGTGTTCGGGTTGCCTGCTGGTTTTGGGCTGGTTAGTTGGCTGGTTGGCTGGTTATTGCTGTTGGCTTGTTGTTAGCTGGTTGGGGTTGATTTGCTGGTTGGTTTGGTTGGCTTGTTGGTTGGCTGTTGGTTGGCGGGTTGGGTGTTGGGGCTGTTTTTTGGGTTTGGTTGGTTGGCGGTTTTTGTTGGTTGGGCTGATTGGTTTTGGTTGGGTGGTTGGTTGGATTGGGTTTCTTGGGGATGGTAGGGAGGTTGTTTTTTGTTGTAGGATGTGCTAAGTGGTCGGAAGGTGCTGTGAGTGCCTGTGGCACCACACGCCCCAGCACAGGCAGGGTGGCCCTGGCCTGGCTGAGGGAAGCGGGAGCGGCTGCCCTGTGGCCCACTGCGAAAGAGAACGGCCGGAGAGCACCTCCTTTCAAAGGCCTTACCAAAAACAGCCCTGGAGGAGAGCCCGAGGGGTCGCACACACCCGGATGCCGAGGGGAGCAGCAGGGGCACAGCCTGGATTTGCTGTTACTTTCTGAAATCACTGTGCTTTTTAACAGTTTTAAACAGCTGTGCTGCCTCCCACACCTGCAAACTCTGTTTTCATGCGCAGCTGTTGTTCCCTTTTTAGTGAAGGGGAATTAATCTACTGACCCTCGTCCGCTCAGCCTGACCCCAATGCTTTTATGTAAGAGGTACACTAATAAATCATAGAAATGGGGGAAAGTGGCCAGAGCCTTGCTGGCGGGTATTCTGAGAGCTGTGTGAAACCACACGTGGGCAGCTGCTCTCCACCTGACACGGGTCGCTGCTCTGCCCAGTGTGCCCAAGGAGGGCAGCAGCTCAACACCCTTTGCCACTGCCCACACTGAGTTTAAAAGGTAAGGAACACTCTGGAGCCAAGAGCTCCACCCTGTGTGGCCCCCTGGAGTCCCCAGGCAGGCTTTCAGCCTTTGCTTCCATGCAGGATGCAGCCCCTGACCTCAGCCCTGCCCAGGCCAGGCCAGCAGCCCTCAGGGAGGCCAGAGCCCACCACTGTCCCCCCTGCTGTCCAGCATTGAGCCGGGACCCTTCCAGCAGGGAGGAGCCAGGACAGAGCCCCCACGAGGGCACCTGGTCTAACATAGTAATTGTGGTTTTACGGGGGCTGCATGGGGCCAGCGGAGCGCAGGTGCCTGAGGGAGCTGCAGCCTCCTCTAACTTCATACCTAGTGCTTTTTATACTGTTTTTTCAATTAAAAAATGAAACCTGAGCTTTTTTTTTTTTTTTTTTTACTGGAAGCTCTAGTTTTCTAGTCCTGTCTTTTTACTGGACAGTTTTTGTATGTTGAAGTTGTATCAAAGGCCTTTCACTGAATGTTGGTTGCTGTTATCGTTTAAATGCCCTTTCACACCTCACCTGACGGACTGCATCTCCCCAAACCCAGTGGGAAAACAGTCCTGGCTGGAGGCAAGTTATTTATACACAGAGAACAAATTATAAGTTTTATTTTATATAAATTATTCTCTTAGCAACAGCATTCAATTTATTGCACTATAGCACATCTGCAATACAGACTACAAGACATCATCAGAGAGGTTTGTATTATTCAGTGTAGCACTTCTGACCAGATCAAGAGGCACCAGAGAGGGGAGAAAGGGTGCAGGAAAGCAGCAAGCAGCCACCATTCTCTTCCAGTATTAACATGGTTTGGGTTTTTTTTTTTCCTTTTTAAATAGTAAATAATGCCAAGAAACCAGCAGCAGGGGTCAGGCAGGGCACGCTGCCTTCCTCCTCTGGACCTGGCTGCTGTGGCTCTTTAGCTCCTGCCCAAAAATGTGGTGTCTGGGACCCTGCTCCAAGTCCGGGTGAGGACAGATATGGGGACTTTAAGGCAATTCAGCATGTCCCCTCCAGCTCAGCACAGGCCATCCACCTTTTTTTGGTTTATCAGCTTCATGGAGCTGCCCCCGAGCCCGCGACATTAACAGCCAATCTAACACTCCCCTAAAAACCCAAGTCCCTCCCCTCCTCCCTAAGCTGGGCTAAAAAAACAAAAGCAGTTCAAAAAAACCCCTTCAAACCCACCAAAAAGCACAGCAGATCCTGGCACTGCCCACCAACCCCCGTGCAGCAACACGAACAATACAAAGCTACGGATTCGGCCTCCCCGCAAGGGACCTGCGTCACTGGACACAGAATGGAGGAACCCAGGGAAGGGGTTTTTCTGCATAAAGAGGTTTATCCAAAAAAAGTACTCCTCATGCTGCTATTCCTCCATTCTGTTCGCACTACACGGGAAAGACTAGTTGGTACAGGGTAAAGCAGGTTCTTCGGGTCTCTGCACACAGCGATTGGTGTTTAGGCCTTCATGAGCGCTGCGACCCACGGCCTTGGCGTTAAGGCTTCGCAGATCACAGTAGTGTTGCCGGTACCAACGAAAACGATGGCTTGCTCGTGATGTAGGTCATGGAGATGGCAGCACCCACCTGGGGACAAGCAGCACTGTGAAATCTACTGCTCCCCCCTCAAGGAGCTTGTCCTTCATTCATCCCCATGTTTGGGAAAACCCGACTTCTAAATTTGGGTTCAATGGCTTAAACACAAGAAGTGCAGGAGTGCCCTGGTTTGACAATTCCTCTCTCCCCTCCAGTCGCCATCAGGAAACTGGGCAGTCACACCCAGCACCTCCTTACCCTTTTCATCATGTATCAAACTTGGTGGGGGAACGATTCATCGATGAGCCGTGGTGTCTGGCCATGGAGTGATCAGCCAGGGCCTTGTTGAACTTGACCTGAGGGAGAAAAGAGATCGAGAAATGCATTGTGGTGCTGCCAGCATCCAATTCTCTGGGAAAACCTACAAAAACGGTTCTTTTTTCCCGCTTTGTCTCTCAGGAACAAAACTTCCACACTCACCAGCTGATCCACAGCCTCGTTTCCCACCAGTGCTTCCCCCCCAAACACACCAGGTCAGGAGCATTGACAGCGATGAGTTTGGCCAGCGCGTCATCAGGGGTGCGTGTCCTGCATGCGTCCCCGCCGTGTCCACCACACCAACGTCAAAGCCCTGGTTCCGAGCTGGGATGGCAGGGAGGCAGCGTGAAGGACAGCCCTGCCCCGGACACCCTCCCACCCACTCCGTGCATACCGTAGGAGATGGCCTCCATGGCGATGCCCGCAGCGTCCTTGCCGTATCCCTTCTCGTAGAGCTGCACCATGGTGCGCCCCGCCGTGGCTCCTCCGGGGGGTGCAGCGCGTTGAGGCGCGCGTGTGGTGCGCAGCTGCTCCCACCGCCCCCGCTCGAACGTGTCGCAGGCGGCGATCAGGACGCTGAAGCCGTTCTCGATGAGCCAGAACGAAAATCTGCAGGTGGCGACAGATCACAAAAGCCCGTTGGCAGCTACACAGCCTGAGGCCATCACCCCGTCCTGCGATCCGGATCCTGTCCTACCTCGGCCAGGTTGGTGGACTTCCCGACACCGTTGACACCACAGAAAGCCCACGACGTAGGCCGGGTGATGGCGCTGGGCATCCATGACATCAGGGAGCACGTCCACGCGGCGCGGGGGCTGCAGGATCTGCACCAGGCCTCCTGCAGCCCTGCTTCACCGTCGAGGTGACCGCGGGGAAAAGGGGATGCAAAGAGCCACAAGTCACGCGTGGGCAGTTTACTCCTGAGCTCCAAACTGCACGCAGGATGCCACGTGGACACTTACTGGTGAACGTCCCATCACCTTTCCTTCCAGTTTCT
This sequence comes from Sitta carolinensis, assembly GCA_032173965.1. Classification (NCBI taxonomy): domain Eukaryota; kingdom Metazoa; phylum Chordata; class Aves; order Passeriformes; family Sittidae; genus Sitta; species Sitta carolinensis. The sequence continues at coordinate 12,022 of JAVUNC010000053.1, forward strand.
TGGCCACAGATTCACAGAGCTGCACTGCAACCTCAGCTGCCACGTTTTTAGCTTTGAGAAAGAGCAAGGATCAGTGCTGCTAAAAAGGGTTACACACTTTCCCACATGGGCATCAAGGGGAGGATGGAGTCAGTGTGCAAGATTCCCACTGAAACCGGACTGCAGCCCCCCTTTTGCTGTACTCTCAAGGGGAGACAGGAACCCACCACAGTTCCTATGGGCAAGAAATTTCCCAAACCACGGGCACTACCCACACTGGGGCCCACCTAACAGAGCACAGGGAACTGCCACTAATACCCTCACACCACAGACCCAAAGAACGGGTACCCAATCAAGTGATCCTTCATCTTCTCCAGAAACAGGGCCCCATGTCCTCTCTGGTCAAGCTCTTGAACCCACCAGACCCTTCAGCATGCCAAACATGCCCCCCCGCCACCTTTCTTCACACTGGGGAAAAGCAGAAGAGTTATACTGGGGGTTTGAAGAGTGACCATCGGCAAGGTCAGAGCAGAAGAAGTGTCCAAGGCCAGGCTGAGGACTTGGAGCAACCTGAGATAGTGGAAGGTGTCCCTGTCCACGCAGAGGGTTGGAACAAGACAAGATTTAAGGTCCCTTCCAACCCAAACAGTCTGGGATTCTGTATTAACGTGAAGTGCCCAAAGACCACCCTGCTTTCCAGTGGGAGCTGGAAAGCACCACCACTGCAGGACACCTTTCTACTGGGACCCCAGTCCAGGGGAAGACTCCACCCGCAGCTCCCCAACCTGCCCATCTGTCCTTATCATATTTGCTTATCAACAGAGTTTTACAAACACAGATGTGTGAAATCCACAGGGATGGGCTTGTCTGCCCAGCACTTGAGGTTTACCAGAAATTAAATCCTCCCCTAAATACAAGCTGCCTGTCCTTACCAGTGACAAAAAAGCCCATGAGATACCACCCTGGGATGAGAAGCAGCTGCATGTGCCCTGCAGACTGTTTCAAGACAAACATTCTGGAAAGAGAATGAGAGAGCCTTTACACCACACGCCTGAGCCCTTTTGCACCTTCCCATCAAGGTCATCAAGCAATGGCCATTCAGTGCTTCATCAGCTGAGTCACATGTCCATCAGCATGGAAAAAGGGATGAAACAGGGCAACATTCAAAGCCTCAGGGTAAGACACTGCCTTCAGCGTGGCAACAACACACTGCCCTCCCCACCTGGGCCAGGTGTGCTGCTGTCACCAAACCACAACCAGTCCCAGCAGTGGCACTTGCCCAGCTCACTGCATCCTCCCCTCTGGAATGGGCAGGAACCATACCTGGCATCCCAGCTGCCCTCCCAGCACTCACCACTCAGCTCTGGGGAGGGCTCAGGTAGAAGGCGCAGGAAATGTCATTGGTGCATCTGCAGCCTGCATCCATGGGTTTCTTCAGCAGGTCTGGGATCTTCTCCTCCTGGAAAGGAGTCTTTTCCAGGATGACTACGGCATCTGTGCCCTCTCCCCAAGAGGCCAATCCTCTGGAATACAAATGGATAAAGTCATCAGCAAACACAGATCCAGCACTGGTGCACAGTCTGAGGGGCCCGGGATCATGGCAGACACCTTGTAGCCTCCCAGTCCTCATGCCCAAACCCCCTTGCAGGCCAGACACCCATACCAAAAATAAACAGCACAATTTGCCCAGAAGCACAGCACAATTTGCTCCCCCCCAGGGAACACAGCTGGTTTTTGGGGGGAAAAGGGGATGTGGGGAATGACTCAGCCCATCCGCACCTCCCCAATGCTCCCAGGTTTCCTGCTGAACCCACAGCACCAATTTCATCTCTGACACTTCCCAGAAAAGGGCAAAGGCAGGCATGGGCATTTTTATCATCATCAGGGAGCAGTTCTGGGCAGGGGGCACTTACTGCTGCCCTGCCCAAGGAACCACACTCCCCAATCCAGTGGCCTCAGCACGCTGGTTTTGGGAGGTGCTGTGTGGAACATCCCCCGGCATCACTCCTGTCCGTACAAAGGCCTCACCACACCACCTGGGGAGAGCAATGGGGCTCACCTGGGGCTCCCAACCCTGGCAGGCTTGAGAGGGAAGATGTGTGCTAATGCCTTTACAAACAATTTGATGGTTTCCATGTCTTTGAAAGGGGTCTTAATGTCTCTACTGACTTTGGCAGTTTGGCCCCTGAAAGAGACATGGTTCTGCACAAGCCTAAAATTTCTGAACTTTGGGGAAAACAAGAGGATAAAAAAGGATTTGGGTAGGCAGTTCGGGAGGGCTGTGTACCTTCCTGTACCTCAGCCCAAATGGGAAAGAAGACGGCAATGAGCACCAGGAGTTTGGGATAAAAGGGAGCTGTGCCCCTCTAAAACCCCTCGAGAGAAAAAAGCCGTGGCATTGGCCCAGTGGACTCTCCCCCTTTATTAGAATAAAGTTAAAGACTCTTCTATCTCCTTCTAAACATAAACCTCTGGTGTTCGTAGGTTTTTTCCTGACACTCTCACAGGGCAGAGCAGGAGGTCTGTGCCCAGTTCATGCTACTGCAGCGACCACTGCCTTGAGCCCAAAGCAGCAGCCTGGAACTTCCCTGTCCTCATCTCCTGCTTGGATGCACCTCTTCAGAACAGGCTCCGAGGCAGCTGCATGGCTCCCAATCTCAAGAATTACTACAAGTTTTCCTGTAATGGCTGGACTATTTACAGTCAGCATGCTTACAAATTAAGCATGCTTTTCCTATCGAGCACCAACAACCTGCTCGATCCAAAAGCACGCAATTACACCAATGAGAAGGGCGCAGGAGGGTCTCCAACCGGCAGCTTCGCCTGCTTTGGGCAGCGCCCCGCTGGCAGAGCAGCGGGCCGGGCCCGGAGGAGCGGGGAGCCCGGACCGGCCCGGGGGCCCGGGAGGAGCGGGAGGGCCCGGGACCCGCCCGGGGGCCCGGGAGGAGCGGGGAGGGCCCCGGACCGGCCCGGGGGTGCCCGGGAGGAGCGGGGAGGGCCCGGGACCGGCCCGGGGGGCCCGGGAGGAGCGGGAGGGCCCGGACCGCCCGGGGGTGCCCGGGAGGAGCGGGAGGGCCCGGACCGCGCCCGGCGGGGAAAATGGCGGGGAGCGCCACGCCCCCCCCGGTAAACACCACCACCCCGGGGCCCAATCCGTGGAGGACACGCTTGTCCCGCGCCGCTCCCGGGAGGACGGGAGGCCCCGGGGCCCGGCCGGGGGGGCCCGGGGGAGGACGGGGGGCCCCGGGGACCGCCCCTCAGGGGGAAAAAAGGGCGGCGAGGCCACCCCCCCCCCGGTCCCAAACACACACACTCCCCGGTCCCCTGTGCAGGAACACGATCTTGTCCCCGCCGACTCCCGCAGGACGCGCCGGCACCGCGAAAGGTGGCGCGGGCCCGCCTTGAGTGGCGCCTCGCCATTTTTTCTCCCCTCCCTCCCGCTTCCTCTTCGCTGCGGGCCCTCCGCCATGGCTCGCTGCCCCGCCGCCGCCCTGCCGCCCCGCGCGCCCCGGGCAGCGCTGGGCATCACGCCCCCTGGCGGCTCGGAGGTCATGCACCCCCGCGCGCAAACCCCGAACCGGCAGCGAGACAAAAAACGGACAACCACCAGAATTTAAAACTTCTGCATTTTCGTAGTCGCAACGACTCCGTGCAAAGTCACTGCCTGCCTCATCTTGTCCTGTCCAGCCGCACCTTGTCACTAGTAGGGTGCCGGAGCTCTCAGGACAGAGAAGGACAGCGCAATAAAGAGCTCTCGTGACCCCGAGAACCACCCGACCTCAGAGCTTAGTGTTTGTGTGATGGATGTCCCTGTCCTCGCTGAGAAGATTTTGGCCATCGAGACGGGGGCAAGGCTGTCCCTCATGGGTGGGAACCCCCATCCTTGGGTCCCACGTCTGGTCTAGCAGCTCAGTTTGACCTCAAGGTCAATAGGTCATGCCAACACCCAAACCAACCGTGACACTCCATGATGCCCATGGGGGTGCATCTGTCTGTTCCCAGCACTACTACTCCATCCTTTTTGTGGAGCTCCGGCACAGTTCCTGAGGTCTGCAGAGACAGCACATGAGCTGCTTAGAAACAATTACCCCAAAAATCAACTTTAAATAAATGTATGGCATCTGGTCCCTTCCCCTGTCCCCTTTTCCCAATGGACTGACATTTCATACAGCATCCCACAGGATACTCACAGCGCATGACAGTGTCCCCTGATCTGCTGGAAGCTTTTCTCCTTCAGCGCCAGTAGATGTAGTAGATGTTCCGCAGCTCCCCGGATAATCCTTGCGATCCACGTCCTTCAGCACTGGGGATGGTGTGTCCATTGGCCATCGGAGCGTTCAGCCAAGGCCTGGTGCATCTGGTACCTGCACCAGGGGTCCTGCAGGAAGCTGGGGGTTATGAGCATGACCCACAGTGGCTGTTCTGCACGGCGTCACACAGCTCTGTCACCACCGCGCTTCCCGCCACCAGCATCCCGCAGCTGCAGAAGCAACGGAAGCTCTCAGTTGGCTCTCCAGGTAGGACACCAGCCCTCCACCAGCCCCACGCCCCCTCGCTGTGGCAGATGCAGACGTCGTAGGTCTTGTCCCACCGGGACTGTCCGAGGCACTGATGTCCACTGCTGACACAGGCGACAGGGAATGGAGCTGTGGCCAGGCTCGTGCCAGGAGAAGAGCTGGAGCTCTTGGAAGAGGATGAGGAGGAGGAAGGTGAGGAGAAAGAAGAGTGGCTGGACTTGAGGGTTTCCACTGAGCTGGCTTGGCTTTTGCAGGAGTCGCCTAAACCAACCTGCAAGTGAGGCCACAGTGAGTTTTTGGGGGCTCAGCACCCCCTGGACTTCCCAAGCACAGCATCATTCAATCTGCAGGATGCCCCCAGACGAAGGGGGGTGGGTGGCATCTCACCCTGACCCCCAAAACTATCCGGGTCCCTAAGAGCTGAGCTGCCACTAAGCACCTGAATGCTGTGGCATCATTGCCCATTGGGACCACGGTGTTCTGCTGGGGAGGGGATAGAGCCAGAGGTTTATTCCCAGACTCACCTGCCATAGTGGCAGCACGCTGCTCAGCCACAATTGCCAGCATGACACCTTCTCCTAGAACAAAATGATGGATGGATAAAAAACTGAGAGCAAGAACTGCTTCATGGCAGGTCTCAGCCCCAGAGCTCAGTGTGGTCTTTCCAGGACCCGCACCTCTGGGGGGTCCCCTTACACCCCCAAAAATCACCCCCAGCAGGTTTTTCTAAATTACAAAAATAAAAATCAATCAAAAATAAATAGCAAAAGAGATGGAAAAAGCCATCCCCAAAACTATAAAATTAATCTACTTTTATATGAAATCAAAAAAGACCCATCTGAAACCCCACCACAATTTACTAATTGTTTAAAAGATGCAATGCATCAATATACCCCTCCAGACCCTGCGTCCAAAATAAAGATACAACAACTAGTTAATTTGTTCTTAAAACAATCTACAAAAAATATTAAACATAAACTCCAAAAATTAAACAAATAGAGGCAAGAATCTAAATACCTTACTCTGCCTCCCCAAAATGTGCTGGAAGGAATATTTACCTGTTAGCTGGCTCTCTCCACTTGGATCAGCAGCCAGAAAGGAAAGAGGGAAGGGAAGCTCAACATGTGCTCCGGGCCCTTTTTCCCCCCAAATGCTGTGACAGCAGGAAAAGCCCTGTCACCACACTCAGCTTCTCCCTCTCACACTGTCAGGATGCAACTGTAAGCAAGTAAGTGTGAGCACAGGCCCAGAGCAGCTCCATTGTCACTGGCACCACCCTGGTCATGGCCAGGCCCTGCCTGAGCTCTTCTTGGCTCCTCACATGCCCCTCAGGAGGTGGCAGCGGGTGACACCAACACAGCAGGGCTGCACTTGAGAAGGAAGAGGGAAAGACGAGTCAGAAGGCAAGGGGGTGTCTGGCTGTGCCCCATGGGCTCCTCCCCTGCCTTTTGGCACCCCTCAGTCCCCCTGCCCCAAGGGAGCTCTCCCCAGCCCCCATGTGGCACTGAAGCCACGGGACTGCCAGTCTCACCCTTGCCCTGCCAGCAGATGTCCAGTGGCTGCTTCGGACACTTGGGGCACCTCAGGCAAGGCTGGAGCAGTGGTCACTCTCCTCCTCCTGTGAGCATGTCCCTTCCTTGGCCCGTCAGCCTCCTCTTCTCTTCCTCCTCTCTGATTTTGGGGGTTTGCTGCAGCCTGCAGTGCAGTTTTGAGGCGGGCTGGGGTGACCCGGTGGGCATCAGAGCCAGGGCTGGAGCAGCAGACGTGTCCTTGGAACACAGACATGAAAACTCCATGTTGGATCATCCCCATGAACTCATGAGCACGCCCCAGCAAGGCATGGGCACAGGAGAGCCAGACACAGGCACAGGCGGCTCACCCCTGGGGCTTGGTGCCTCGGGCCTGCCTGCAGCTGAGGGCTCTTCTCTGCCCTGCATGAGGGGAGTGCCCAGGCTAGGTGGGGTGAGAGAGATGAGGCAGAGCCTGCACCCTACCATGGCACAAACGAGCTTGCAGGGATGCTGTCCTGGGTGAGAAACTGAGCTGTACCCAGGGTGCTTGGATGCGGTAGGAAGCCCGGGGACAAATGGCTTCTGTCCCATGGTGCCGACGACTCTCACAGGCCTGTCAGCACCCCAGAGAGAATGGCTTTGCTCCTGCCTGGCTCTTGTGCAGCACAGCAAGAACAGGGCTTCCCAGGCTGCAGCCTCCTGGAGCAAGAGTGAGTCCCACAGAAAGGGAAACTCACCTTTGGGAGCCATGGGGCCAGGCTCTCCCTGCATTGACTGGGCAGTCATTCTGCAGACAGCAGCAGCAGAATTCTGCAGTTACTGCAGTGACAGGGAAACAGCCACATTTCTTTCCCTGGATGGCAGGGGGATCGGGCTTGCTCTGCTCGCCCCGTGCCTTGGGGACTCTGCCATCAAACTCGGTATGTGCAAAGGCCCCAGACACCCGGGCACAGGAGGGAGGAACAGGGCTGTCAGACCACCCCACCGCCCCCATTCCCTCCATCTGCTCCGACTAAATCACCATCCATTAGCTGTCTCGTAAGCACAGCAGGCCCGTCACTTGCATGCCCACAGCTTGATGGCAAGGGACACCCCCAGCCACACCCTGCAGTGGGAGTCTCAGCAAGCAGAAAACAGGCCCATGTCCTCTTGTCTGGGGGCTCCCCCGGTCCAGGGTAACATCTCATGGCCCCACCTGGAAAACCCGCCTCTGTGTCACACAGGGAGCTCATGCCAGGCACCAAGTAACACTGCAGCCAGTCCTTGAAGGCAGCATAATTATCTGAGTGCTCGGCATCCAAGAGCTGCTTCTCTGGAGGGGAACAGGGCAAGGACAGAAGCAAGCAGAAGCTGTGATCACCATGTCAGGGTGCACCCCCAAACCTCCTGATGCTGAGAAGGCAAAGCCCCAGCCTCCCTGCCAGGGGCCATTCCCCAGTTGTCTGTCTTGCCCCCCTCACCTGCCATGATGATCTCCATGGACTGGTGTGGCACAGCTCCGGGAGATCTGGGTTCTCTTGCCTCACTTCACCCTTTTTGCTCAGCATCAGGGAAGGATCCTGCAGGCATGGAGAAGGGCAGAGAAGTCACCTGCCAGCTACCTCTGCTTCTCTCCTCCCATCTTCTCCCCCATCTCTTGCCCTCAGGAGGATGAGTTGCCACACTCCCCACACACAACAGCCCTGAGCTCACCACACACTAGGCTTCCAGCTTAGCAAACAAAGACAGACAGAGGGATAACACACAAAATCACCAGCAGCAGGTCATGTAGTTTGCTTTCAGCTTATTTAAAACAGCCACTTCCTCTCATCCTAGGCCACAAGATCAGCCTTGGGCTTTACTGCAGCCTTCTCCTCCTTAAAATCCAGAGATTTTAAGCTTGCAAGATGTTGTTTCATTCACCCTTTCCTTTTCACCCACCCCAAAAACACTTGTACACTTCCTTAGGGCAGAAGACTGGCAGAGCTCATCATGAAGGGCCATGAGCAAGGAACCCCCTGCTTCTGGCGTCTGTCTGAAACCTGTCGCTTTCTGAGCCTGTAAAAGCACCTGGTATTCCCACCTTCTTCCTCCTCTCCTGCTCCTGATGCCTCGGGGCCTCCAGCTCCGTCCAAGCTCTTTCAAAGGCAGGGGGATCTTCAAACTGAGAGTGTTTACACACAGCCTAAAGCCGGGCTTCTGGCACTTCCAGCGTCTACCAGGCGAGGAGGCACAGCCGCTCAGCCAAGGAGCTGCCCAGCCCCAGCAAGCTCTTGGAGACGAAACCTCATTGGCGGGTCAGCGGTGCTCAACCCCCCTTTACCTGTACAGGATCGCAGCACGCAGGTAATTCCCAATTCCACTGAAACACTGCTGCTTTAAGAGGATCTCAGAGACGGCTTGGCAAAACCCCTCATCCAGGTTTTTCCCAGCACATTCTCCCTGCAAGAGAGCACAGGCCATCAAGAAGAGTCTCCGGCCGTGTGTGTGCAGGGAAAAGCAGCGAAAGCAAGCGGGGCATTCCTCAGGACGCTCACCTGAAGGCTGCTACTCGAGGTGACGCAGGGCCCGCGTTCCGCTGCCAGGCGCCCCCCAGGCGCCAGGGCCCGGCGAAGCGGAGGGGCGCGCGGGCTCCCACAGGTGAGGAAGGGCAGGTGGGCATGGCGGGGCAGCTCCGCGGCGGGGAACAGCCGGAACGACCCCGACGTGCCGAAGCGAAACGCGAGCTCCTGCGGGGAGCGCGCTCGGGGGCCGGCCGCAGCTCCTTGTCCCGGAAAAAAGCCCAAATTGCTGCGGGCCTCGCTGCGGAAGGGCACCTCCGGGGGGGCGGCAACCGCCGAAAAACGCTTTCCCGCCGCCCGCCGAACGCCAAGGGTGCTCTGCACGCCCCGCAGCGCCGATGAAGCGACCGCCGGCGCAGCCCGAGCGCCCCGCGCCGCCGGCAACCACGGCCCCCCCCATTGGCTGTGCCGCGGGCGTGCGTCTGCCCATTGGCTGGCCCGGGCGTGGTCTCCCATTGGCGTGCCCGCGGGCTCTGGGTCAGGCTCCCATGCGGCTGTGCCCGGCGAGCCGTTGTGTGCCTCCTCAATGGCTGTGGCCGCGGGGCCGGTGCTCCACTTGGCGACTGCGCCGCAGGGCGCCGTGTGCTCCCATTGGGCCCCGTGCCGCGGGGCCGTGCCGCCCCATTGGCTGTGCCGCGGGGCGTGTGTGCTCCCATTGGCTGTGCCGCGGGCGTGGTGCTCCCATTGGCTGTGCCGCGGGCGTGCGTGCTCCCATTGGCTGCGCCGCGGCGTGTGTGCTCCCATTGGCTGCGCCGCGGGCCTGCGCGCTCCCATTGGCTGGCCGCGGGGCGTGTGTGCTCCCATGGCTGCGCCGCGGGCGTGCGTCGCTCCCATTGGCTGCGCCGCGGGCCGTCCTCTCCCATTGGCTGTGCCGCGGGCGTGTGTGCTCCCATTGGCTGTGCCGCGGGCCGTGTGCGCTCCCATTGGCTGCGCCGCGGGCCGTGTGTGCTCCCATTGGCTGCGCCGCGGCGTGTGTGCTCCCATTAGGCTGTTGGCGCGGGATGGCGTGTGCGTGCCCCATTGGCTGTGCCGCGGGCGTGTGCGCTCCCATTGGCTGTGCCGCGGGCCGTGCGCGCTCCCATTGGCTGCGCCGCGGGCCGTGTGTGCTCCCATTGGCTGCGCCGCGGGCCGTGTGTGCTCCCATTGGCTGCGCCGCGGGCCGTGCGCGCTCCCATTGGCTTGTGCCGCGGGCCGTGCGAGCTCCATTGGCTGTGCCGCGGGGAGTGTGTGCGCCCATTGGCTGTCTGCGGGAGTGTGGCGCTCATTGGCTGCGCCCGCGGGCGTTGTGCGCTCCCATTGGCTGTGCCGCGGGCGGTGCGCTCCCATTGGCTGTGCCGCGGGGCGTGTGTGCTCTCATTGGCTGCCGCCGCACGTGTGTGCTCCCATTGCTGCGCCGCGGGCCGTGCGCGCTCCCATTGGCTGTGCGCGGGCTGTGCGCGTGATACCGGAAGTTGATGTCCAGCCGAGGCGGTCCCGCCGCGGGCAGACGTCGCCCAACACGGGGACCACAGCGGACGCGGCTCAGCTTTGTCACCGCGACTTTACTGGAGCTGCCCCGAGGGCCCCGGAAACCACGCAGGCAGAGCAACGTCCCACCCTCCTGCCGAGACCCGCATCCAGGGCTTCTGCTGAAACCTGGGATACACTGGGGGGAAGCGCCAGGGCAGCTGGGTGGCAGGAACAAGGCGGCTGCCTGGGATTGCTCATGGCCTCTGACACCCATTGCTCAGGGCTTCCCACCACCCTGGCCACTCAGGGGCCCCCTTTTCCCTTTGTCCTCTCCTGCACCCACTGCCTCACACATCCCCCCCGTCCTTCCCACTGCCTGCTCCTGTCAGGGCATCCACACCCCTCCTCCCATCAGGGCCTCCCAGCGGCCCCGTCCCCTCAGGGCCTCCCCAGCCCGGCCACCCTGCCCGGCAGCACGCCGCAGCCCCACAGAGCTCCAGAGCAGCCCGAGCAAGAGAAACCTCGGAGCCCTGGGCAACCCAGCCAGCCACTCAACGGGCAGCAGGACACAGGGGAGGTTCCTGGCTGGCACAGGGCTCCGTGGCCATCTCCAGGCACCGGTCTCACAGGCATCCCTGCAGCTCTGGCCCCTGCCCACCCGCTCTGTCGGCAGCACAAAGGCTCCAGCAGAAGCACCAAAGGCCAACGGGCTTCTGGCCATTTCCCTGCAACACTTGCACACACCGGGCACTTGCTGAGCACAGGAAAACCATTTTTCCTCGTTCCCCTATGCTCGCAAGCCTGGACAGCAAAAGGAAGATCATGGGATCTGTGTATTATAAACACATCCTATATTAATATCTTAAAGTGAAACATAAAGAAGATAAGAACAATCGAAGAAAGGCAGAATCCCCACTGGCTCAGGTGGCCCCAGCAGACGAGTCTCCCAGAGCAGTTTCTCTGCAATCTCCAGCTGCTCAGACAGCCAAGCCCCAACAACGAGGCCGTGTAATCCACCCCTGTGGAGCTGATCTTGTATGGTCTCGAGAACGGAACACTGAGCTCCTCTACAGCCCTGAGATATGGATTGTTTGAATTGTCAGCATCCAACGGTGACGCTAGATCTCTTCAGCCATGTCTTCAAGGGCCTGCAAGAGAGTGGAATAGAGCCACGGTCCAGATCCCGATCTGCGGGACCAGAGGAGAGCCCGTGCCAGGCCACCCAGCCTGCTCTAGCCATTGGCCAGAGGAGCAGGGACCAACGGGATCAGCCCAAGCTGCTGCCCACGAATCCCTCACGTGCCCCTGAAACTCTGTGCACTCTGCCCACGCTGGCCCTCGTCTGCACAGGGAGCAGAGCCCTCCACAGTCAGGGCAGGGCTTGCAGCCTCCCCCCGCCAGCCCTCGCTGACACCCCCGCTTGCCCTCACTCACCCTTCCTGAGGGCCTGCAGCTTTTTCTTCTTCCCCATCACGGGCAGCCCGGTATCTCCGTGTGCCCCGTCCGCTTTCGGTCCTCCCCCTCCCCAGTGCCCCCTCCCCGGGCCGGCAGGACCCCCCTGCGGGGTTTGGGGTCCTGCCAGCAGCACCGGGGGACCCCGAGAGCTGCTGCCCAGCTCCTGGAAACTCCCCCGCGCGCCCTTTCCCTTCCCCTTTCCCCTTTTCCCTTTCCTTTCCTTTCCTTTTCCTTTCCTTTCCTTTCCTTTCCTTTCCTTTCCGTTTCCTTTCCTTTCCTTTTCCTTTCCTTTCCTTTTCCTTCCTTTCCTTTCCTTTTCCTTCTCCTTCCCTTTCCGTTCCCTTCCCTTCCCTTCCCTTCCCTTCCCTTCCCTTCCCTTCCCCTCCTCCCTTCCCTTCCCTTCCCTTCCCTTCCCTTCCCTTCCCTTCCCTTCCCTTCCCTTCCTTCCCTCCCTTTTTCCCTCCCTTTCCCATTCTTCCCTTCCTCCTTTCCGTTCTTTCTTTCTTCTTTCTTTTCTTTCTTTTCTTCTTCTTCTTTCTTTCTTTTTCCTTCTTTCTTTCTTTTCTTTCTTTCTTTCTTTCTTTTCTTTCTTTCTTTTTTTCTTTCCTCTTTCTTTCTTTTTCTTTCCTTCTTTCTTTCTTTTCTTTCTTTCTTTTCTTTCTTTCTTTCGTTCTTTCTTTCTTTCCTTTCTTTCTTTCTTTCTTTCTTTCTTTCTTTTCTTCTTTCATTCTTTCTTTTTCCCCTTTCTTTCTTTCTTTCTTTCTTTCTTTCTTTCCTTTTCTTATTTTCTTTCTTTCTTTCTTTTCTTTCTTTTCTTTTTCTTTCTTTCTTTCTTACTTTCTTTCTTCTTTCTTTCTTTCTTTCCTTTTTTTCTTTCTTTCTTTCTTTCTTTCTTTCTTTTTCTTCTTTCTTTCTTTCTTTCTTTCTTTCTTCTTTTCTTTCTTTCTTTCTTTTCTTTCTTTTCTTCTTTCTTTTTCTTTCTTCTCTTTTCTTTCTTTCTTTCTTTCTTTCTTTCTTTCTTTCTTTCTTTCTTTCTTTCTTTCTTTCTTTCTTTTCTTTCTTTCTTTTCTTTCTTCTTCTTTCTTTCTTTCTTTCTTTCTTTTTCTTTCTTTCTTTCTTGTCTTTCTTCTTTCTGTTTCTTTTCTTTCTTTTCTTTCTTTCCTTTCTTTCTCCTCTTTTCTTTCTTTCTTTTTCTTTCTTTTTCCTTTTTCTTTCGTTTCCGATGTTCTTATCTTTCTTTCTTCATTCTCTTTCTTTCCTTCTTTCTTTTTTCTTTCCTTTTTTTTCTTTCAGTTTTTTTTGCAGGCAAAGCAAAGCAGCAGCGTAGCACTCAGATAAGGATTCCTGTCTCCTGCTGCCAGCCTCTAAGGCTAGGGTTTTCAACCCCTAAATTGACTCAGTAGTTAAATACACAAATTTAAGACTAGTTTTCTAAACTTTAATAAATTACAAAAAACATTACAACCTTCAACTTTTTTTTTAATGTAAGCGGGTTTTTTCCTCATGTACATTAGAACTTATCATGTTCTTAGACTTTGGTATTACCTGAAGTATTTTAACTTAGTTTTTGGCCTTGCTCCCTATCTGCTTTTTGTAGACTACTCAATCTAAAAATGTAAAACAATATTGTAACCATGTGTTTGTTTATGTTTATAAATATAAACTTTATCTGGATTTTTAGGGTACTGGTCCCTACAGTTACTCAGGCAGCTTCCCATGCTGCTTTTCACAAAAACACTTAGAAAGCCTAAAGATTAATTTCTATCTTACTCTGATTCAATTTTTTTTTTTTTCAGAAAGAAAGAAAGTTTTAAAAGGGAATTTTAACTTCTTATTTCTGACACGGGCCAGGCCCCACAGCCCCGGAGCTCCAGCAAAAAGGAGTTGAAAAACGAGTTTTTTCATTTCCTGAAAAATTTAAAAGGTTTATTAAAGACAGACAATAAGGCCAGACAGTAAAGCAAAAATAACAGGTGTCGGGTGTCTTTGCATTCAGGCTCTAAGAGCACACCTTCAATCTGACAAACACTTCTTTAAACAAAACAACGGTTGCATATTCAAAACCCCCGCATGCATTATTTAAAACATTCCTTTGATTCCCCCCCAACCAGCCCCTCTTCATTCCATTTGTGGTTCCAGCTGTTGCAGTTTCTCTATAACAGATATCAAACATTTCTTTCCTGGGTTCTGGGGTTCGTAGCATCATCTTCATCAGAGAGGATAATCCAAGAGTGTGAAAATTTCCTGATTACCATTCTCTAGTTAGTTTACAAAAACAATAAACTATATTTATAAAAACTACTATTTTAAGTTTTGTAAGTAGCAGGAATGTAAAAATTTAAATATTAATAGCCGAGTTTTTCAACATTATACATAGAGCATTCATTTTAATATTTGCGAAAAGCCGCTTTATCATAGCATTTATAACTTTATAGCATCCACTGCTCCTTGTTAAAAAATGAAATGTATTACAACGTAATATTGGCTTTTGCATTTAAATATATTAGCTCTTGCATATTAGAATTGGCCCATAAGTACTTGGATATAGTAAAATGTTAATTCTGTTTAGCTGTTCGTTACTAGAACACAATCTATCAGTTTAATATGTACGGGATAAAAAGATTAAAATATAAAAAAACAACAGTGTGAAGGGTGTATTCTACCGTAAGGCCTTACAAAACTTTGGATGTTAGGATGCTCCTGTGTAACTGAACAAAAAGTGCAAAACAATTAGCTTGTTTCCTCCACATCTGCTAACTGACCTTTCCTAGTGATAACCGTGTCACAACCAGACACTGGAGAATAATTAGGGAATAATGTTTTCCCAAAATCGAAGAAAACATGTTAAATCCTTATCAGAGGATGTAAAAAAACCAGACCAAAAACATAAATGAAATAAAGAAGAAATAAAACGGTTTACCTGATTCACAGCAGTCCCTGTAATAAGTCAGAATGTAAAGAAACCAAACAGTTCCTGAAAACCCTCAAAAGCTCACAAGAACTGTTTGCACAATGTAATGAAAAAACGTGAAAAATCATGGTACCCTCAGCAATGTAACAGTATATAAAGAACACAGTCTGAATTTACTGGGGTGTTTTTGGGCAAATAGGCAAAACACCCTCAGCCCTGCTGAACACTCCCCCTTTTTTATCCCTTTAAACTTGAAAAAATCTTTCCTCCTCTCTCAAGCACTCACCCAGCCCTGTTTTTTTTGCCCCCACTGGGCCCTTGGGCCCCCCTTTCCCCCCCTCACCCTTTTTGAGCGGTGGGCCCCCGGCCCAAAACCAGCTCCATAAAAAAAATCCTTGCCTGCCCCGAGGGGCCTTCCCCGCCCGGGGGCCTCCCCAAGCCTACCGCCGCAGGGCCCGGCCTCAACCCTGCCCATGGCCTGGGGGCACCAGGGGCCTGTGACACACAGGGTTCCTCTGGGACGGGGGCCTGTCCCCCACCCTGGGGTCTGGCACTGGCCCTCCGGCTTCCCTATGCTGGGCACTTGACCCTCTTTGCTCCTGGGGATCGGGCACTGTACCCGCGTGTTTTCCCGGGGGATGCGGGGCACTGACCCTGCTGTGCTTCCCTGGGGACCCTCACGGGTGACCCTCTGTGCTTCCTGGGATCTGGGCACTGGGACCCCTGCTTCTTCCCGGGGGATCGGCCTACCCCCCCGTCTTCCCGGGGGATCTGGAAAGACCCTCGTTTTCCCTAGGGTGGGCACGTGACCCTCTGGCCCCGGGGGATGCGGGGCATTTGGGGCCCCTCTGTTTTTCCCGGGGGATGCGGGCCTTGCCCCCCTCTTTTTTCCCTGGGGATGCGGGGCACGTGACCCTCTGTCTTCCCGGGGAAGCGGGCACTGTGACCCTCTGTGTTTCCCGGGGGATGCTGGCACTTACCCTGCTGTGCTTCCCGGGGATGCGGGGCCACGGTACCCCCTGTGCTTCCCGGGGAAATGCTGGCACTGTGACCCTGCGTGCTTCCCGGGGATGCGGGGCCCGCCCCCGCTGTGCTTCCCGGGGGATCTGGGCACTGTGACCCGGGGTGCCCCCGGGCACGCCCAGCACACCCAGGCTCCCCGGGGGAAGCCCGGGCCCGGGGGCACGGATCCCCCGCCCAGGATTTTTCAGCCTCGGCTCTCTCCCCAAATCAATCCACAGCCCTCCCATGCCCTCCGCCTAAACCACACCTCCACTCGGGCCCCCAACCGGCCCGGGGGACCTCTCGAAAGGGCTTTCATGCAACTCTCTGCGCCCCAAAACACTTTGGTTTGTCACCTTTTTCTTTTACTTTTCAATCTAACCTAATTAAATAAATCAAAAAAAATAACCCCTTTCTCCTCTCCACTCCGATTTTGTCACCCTTTGCATCTCTCCTAAAGTCACAGTGTCGGGAATCCTCTTCTGACGGGGGCCAGTTGGGCTGGGGGGGGGGCTCTCCAACGGCCCGGCTGGGAAATCGGGACCCTGGCAACGCCAGAACGCGGGAGGGAGCCCCACATGAGTTGAAAGGGGCAGCTCTCCCTGTCCGGGGCCCGGGGGGGGCCCGGGGGGCCCGGGGCTTCCCGGGGGGCACTTTTCCCTCGGGGTTCCCTTTGGGGGGGGCATCCCGGGGCGGCAGCAGTTTTGGGTGTGGCCATGGGGATGGCCGGCAGGGAACGGGGGCCCCCATGGCTGCAGGCACCATAGGCCTTCTCACTGCACACCCACACCCTGTTTACAGCAAAAGCCCTCACTGCCCGGGAAAAAACCCCCCATTTCCCCCCCTCACTCCCACAGATATTCCTTGGGGCCCGGGAGAGCCTCGGGAAAGGGGATAAAGAGGGGTTTGGGGGGCTGGAGCACTTCTGCTAGGGGAAAGGCGTAAGCTACCACCGCCTGAAGAACTCAAACCTTAGAGCTCCTTCCACCCCTAAGGGCTCGGGGAAGCGGGGGAAGGGAATTTTGGGAAACGGGGACTGGGGGACAGCAAAAAGGGGAATGGCTTCCACTACAAAGGGCAGGGTTCATGAACGGGGAAAATCCCCCGGGGAGGAAGGTGAGGAGGGGAAGGGGCCCTGCACGGGTTTTTCCCACACAATTTGCCCTAGGGTTTAAGCGGGCGATGGGGCACTACCAATTTACCTTCGGGTTTTTCCCCAGCAAGAAAACACTCTTCCAGCAGTTCTGCTTGTTCCATTTTCAAATTCTGGGGGTTAAAGATTCCCCAAAGGGGGGAAAACGGCTGGGAAATTCCAAGCTGGCGTAGGTGGGAAACTTTTTGGGCCAATGCCTGGGGGGGTTTCCCCGCAAAGCTTGGTAGCTCACCCGGTTCTTCCAGGTAGCCCAGGGGCGGACGGGGCCACAGTTCCCTTTTTCCCCATTTTCCCCAACAGGGATCCTCCTCAAGGGGCCCAATAGTACAACTGTCTGAGCTGGCTCAAAACCCTTTTTGAAATGGGGCTTGGGGGCAAAAAACCCTCAAGGGGGGAAACTGCTTGGGCAAGGGTCTCCTTGCCCGCCTGGGGTTTTATTCTCTTCCTGATTTCGGATCCCATTTTCCCCAAAAACTTCTTTCCTCTGCTCCATCAGTTTTAAAAACACTTTATGGTGAACACAAACAAATAACCAAACCTATCCTGATCTTTTATTCCATTGGATCACAGCAATACACGTCCCCCAAGCACAACAATTTCTTCGAAAAAAATTGGGTTTTTTTTAGTTTAAAAACAATTTTGAAATTTCTCCCCTGAAAAGAAACATCCGTTTTTGTTATCGCAAAAGGGGGATCGCAAATTTTACTTTGGGAAAGGGCAGGGTACCTGCCCTCCTCTTTGCAGGGTAAAGCAGAGAGGGCATAATCCCACCTGGACTATGAAAAATCATTTTTCCCCAGATCTTTCCCTTTTATTTCTTCTCTTTTCTCCTTTAATTTTAATTTTTTTAAAAGGGTTTTAACATTTATCCAAAGCTCCTAAGTTAAAAGAAGGAAGGGAACTAAATTTAAAACATATTCTTTCAGTCATTTTCCCTTTGCAAAAATCCATTAAAAAAACCTTCCAGGAATCCTCTGGAAACAAACCCCAAACTCTCCTGGGGCTTTAGAAGGGAAGCTGTACAAGCACGGGGAGAAACTTTAAAAATGAAAGGATTAGATTCAACATTAAAAAAAACCTTGGCTGTAGGGGGCACCCTGCAGGGTTTCCCAAGCACTGGGCTGCCCTGGGGCCCTCAGGGGTCCCCGGGCCCGGCTGGACAGGCTTGGAGCACCGGGGGCAGCGAACGTCCCGCCCCTCAGGGGCTGGAATAATGGGCCTTTTGGGGCCCTTCCACCCAAAACACCTGGGATTCTTTTGGAAAACTTTAAACCCCCAACGATCCCCCCTCCCCCCTCCTCTCTCCCAGGCTGGCAGGGGGCAAAGAACACCAGAGCGACCGGGGGCGGCGCAGACAAGCGCCCGCAACAAGGGAGGGAAACCCCGGGGGTGGGCCAGACCCAAAAGCAGGGGCAGCAGAGACGGGACCAACCCCTTTTCCCGAGCCGTCTTTCTCCACATCCCCCTCCCACTCAGGGAATAGAAGCCAGCTGATCTGTCTGATGAGGGGATGGGATTCGAGTCCAAAGCAGCTTTCCCACCCGGGGTTTCCCAGCAGGGTTAGCAGGGTTCCCCGCAGCGGTTCCAGCAGCGTTCCAGCAGGGGTTTTACGCGGTTCCAAAAGCAGCGGCAGCAGTGGCCCCCCCCCCGGCCCCCCCCCCGGGGGCAACCGGGGGTCGGGTGGCCGGGGTTGGGCAGCCCGGGGAGGGCAGCTCGGTGCGGCAGCGCGATTGGGGGCCCCGGAGGTTTAGCCTGGGTAGGGGGCTAAAGGTGTCCCCCCACAGACCCCCACGGAGGCAAAAATGACAGCGGAGCCCCCTGAAAGAAACCCCCCAAAGGGGGGCCCCCGATTTGGGGGGGGAGAGAAGGGACCCGGGGCCCCAAGGGAAATCCCAAAGGTTTGGAGAGGACCCCGAGATGATTTCCCCTAACTGAAAATGTGAATTAGAAAAAACCAAAGGGGGGGAAGTTTGAACTGAACTGAAGAAAGTCGTTTTGTGGTGCTTTTGTCCCAAATTTGTGGGATAATGTGTGAGGAAATTGAAATATAGAGTGAAAAAAAAAGTCCTTCTAATCTAGTTATAGCCCCAAAACCCGCCTCAGTAATTGGGGGTTTTTTCATCTGCCAGAATGTTTTCCTATTGTAAACCCCCAGCCACTTAAAAAATGAGAAAGGAAATGCAGTTTTTTTAGCATGTTCTGCCAAATTATTTGAAGATTTGTCAGTATAGATTTCCGTTCACAACAAAAAATCCATTCCAATTTTTTAAATTTCTGAAGTGATTTTAAAGCAATCAGTTTTATGTAGTCGTGAGTAAATGTTGAGGTGTATCCTTTTAAGGTGTTTTTTTTCCCCCCGTATTTGAAAAGAGCGGGGAGGCAGCCCTTTGGGTCACTAAGAAAAAAGGAGGATTCCCCCCCCCTAAAAAGGAAAGTGGTGAAGGACATGCCAGGAAAGGGGTGAAGGAATTAATTGGGATTGCAGAGTGGTTGGGGAATTAGAATTGAGGGCTGGTGTTAGCAATAAAAAGTTTCCCCCGAAAAAAACCCCGAACATTGGGATTTTCCCTGTACTGATTTTTGTAATGCTGATTTAAAGTCAGTTAATAGATTTGGTTTTCCCCCTGTCGTACAAAAAAAATTTCCCCCCGCAAAAAGGTTATTTGCTATTTTGGGAAAAATTTGGTTTGTTTATGTGGCTTTGCGTAGGGCTTTGCTAAGAGAAAACCCCCGAAATGCCCCCAGAGGGTTTTTCGGCTTGCCGTTGGATTGCTGAAGTTGTCATTGGACTTAAAACTGGGAGTGGCCCTTTTCCCTTTTATTCCAAAAAGGTAAAAAAAAGGGATTGGATCCCGTGAAAAGTCAAAATGGAAAAAAGACGACAAATGCTGGCAGGAAGGGAAACGTTGACGGAGAAAAGAGGAATCAAGAGAAAACCCTTACAGGGCATGGTGTTTAGAAAGGTAACACATTGTTGAAAGGGGTTTACCCCAAAAGGGCCAGGGTTCCCCGCCTGCATAAAGTCGTCAGAGGGTTTTTCAAATATTCGGTTTACCTCCCCTACATTAGATGCACAGTGCTTAGGGGATGAGCCCGAATGGTGTTGTTGGGAGTTGGGTTTCCCAAAAGGGAGAAATTTTGTTTTTTTTCCACAGCCAAGGGAAGAGAGACTATTACCCTGGGAAAATTTTTTCTAAGCAAAACATAAACCCCATGAATTGCCCTTTTGGAAAAAAACTGAAATGAACAATGAAAATGAATTTTTTAATTTTTGTTGTAAAATTTTTTTTCATCGTCACAGTGGAAAGGGGGAGGAGGCAGAGAATTTGACATTGGATGAAAAAAAGATGTGGACCCGAGTGATGCAGTGCCTGTCGTCATGCTTGTTTCCCTTGGGAAAGTTTTAATGATGAAAGAAATTCGTCAATTGTCCCCCCTTTTTAAGGGAGATTTTCAAAACCCCCTTCACTTCGGAATCCCCTGGAAGCCGCTTGTTTTGAGCCTGCACAGATACTGGGGTGAGGTCTGTGAGTTGGGCTCCCACGGGCTCCTTGCCCCCCTTTCTTGAGTTCAGCAGTGACACACCCTTAGGATCAGGTTTCCGACCCGTGGGGTTTGACTGTTGGGTGTGATAGGGGAGAGATACCCCCCCGCTGCTGAAAACGTGAATAACCCCAATGGGGCCCCTCAATTAACCCGGGATTTTGCTCCCCAAAACCCTTTAAAAAAAGGGAAAGGTTTTTTAAAATGGTTTTGCGTTCCCATCTAAAAGGGGGAAAGGGAGGGGTTGTGTAACTCCCGTAAAGCTCGGCTGAACCCTTGAGAGGAGCTTTTTCGCCGGGCCCCAGAGGCTTCTTCCCTGCCCCGCTCCCTTGTTTCCCCCCCCAGGGGCCCCATGGTGGCCATGTCTGTAGTGGGGGAAAAGGGCGGAGTGGAGCCCAGGCCCTCCCCCCAGCTGTATGGAGAAACAGTGGGGGGAGGAACACAAGGGGGGCCCAAGGGTGGGAGGGCCCAAAAGGATCGTGACCCCCGACCCCTGGCCCTGAAAGGGTTTCCCCAACCCCCTGGGCCTGAGTGTGTATGCCTGGAGTTTGGCAGGTTTGGGAGGGGGGGCCCTTTCCCCCAGGGCCCCTTTCCCCGTCCCCTGACCTTTGGGAAAAACCCTGTTAAATACCCAACCTAAACCCCCCCCTGCCCCAAAATTCTGGTACAGCTGTGAGATTTTTTATAAGTTCCTGATGTGACATAGAGGCGGGGATCTTTTTTTTCCCATCTGAAAAACTTCCTTTTCCCTTTTTCCCCTTGAAGCGGGGCCCCTGGAGCCCCCACCCAAATGCCAAATTGTTTTTTTTGGGTTTTTTTTAATCCTTAAACAGATATGTATCATTTCTTGCCTTTTTTGGGTATGATTCAAAAGCCCCCATGGAGAAGTTTTTTTTTGTTCTTTACACCCCTTTTAGAAAGGAAAGGTGACAAAAAAAAGGAGGCCCCCAAAATTGCTGGAAGACCCCGTTACGTGAGACATATTTCGGTAAAGGTTCAGTGCCCCAAGATGTGGAGGGGGTTTGGTGTGAATTTTAGATCAGAGAGTTCGAGTGCCCCGGCCCCCAGCATTCCACACCCCTGTGGGGAATGGGAGAAATGCTTTATTCAGTAGCAAAAATTTTAAATGTTGATCAAAAGGCTGAGAGCCTAAGATTCAAAGCCCGTGAGAGTGGATTTTGGGGGTTTTGGGAACTGTTTTTGGCAAGGGCCGGGACCTTTTTTTCTTAGAATTCCCTTTTTTTTCCAAAAAGTGATTTTTTCAGCTGAAAGGAGTAGGACAGCGGAAAATTTTTTTTTTCCCCCTTTAGATTTAGGAATTATTTGCCCCCGAAAGGTGAATTATCCCGCCGCAGTATTTGATTGGGTTGAAAAAAAAAAGGAGGAGAAAGTGGAAGTTGTGAGAAAATGGGGTTTTCCCGTGTGCCCAAATTGTTAGAATGGTGGTAGGGGGCCCCCCCCAATCCTCACAAAAAGGGGAAGGGGGTTCTCGGGACATTTCCATCATGCCCGGGAGCCTGCTGGCCCCGCCCCTGCCCTTTCATCCCCCTCCCCTTACCCAAATTGCCCAAAGCCCCGGGAAAATGGAGATTTAAAAAACAGTCTTGGCTCTGTATTTATCCTAGGCCAGGGAAAATAAATTTCAGTCCCGGGAAGGGGGGGAAAAAGCAGAAAAATTGGGAAGTGGGAGAAATTTTGGGATCATGGTTTTTGGGCACCGATTTAAAAGGGGGACCCCCTTCCCTTGTAGTGTGTTGGAAGGTTGGGCTTTTGGGGGTAATTCCCGCGTAGTGCTCCATTTTCCCCATGCAGTGCCCCGGCATTAAGAAAAGGGGCCAGGATTTTTGATTCAAAAGATCCCCAAAACCTTAAAGGACCCGGTTTTTGAAAGTCCCCCTTTCATGCAATTTTCTTCCAATCTTGGTATGAATTATTCCTTTCTTATCCAAACCCGTTCCCCACCCTTTTTAAACCCCTAGTTAAAAGACCTCCCCCCCAGAATCCCTAAAGAGTTTCCCGTCTTGTAGCATTTTAGTGATTGAGAGCGGGTCCCCGGGATGAAGCTGTCAGTAACCCTTTTTTATTGTTACAACCCTAAGCCGGTGAGGGTTTCTTGCTCCATCCTTTTGCCACGATTTGGGCAAGTTTTGCCCCGGGGGTAAAATAGACCCAAGGGGGGGAACAATCAATCGCACAAGATGAGAATGTTTTACGCAATTCTTAAATTATTCCCGAAAAAGAAACCGAGTAGAGATCTGGGAAGTCAGTTTTTCTAGAGGCAGTGTGGGGAGAGGTGAGTGCTGGGGAAAGGTGTGTGGGTTTTGGCCAAAAAAATACGAGGCCCGGGGAAGGGAGTGGGTGAGGGAGAACCCCCGGGAAACAAGTGGTCATTCAGTTTTTTGAAGCCCCTTTTCTCTTGGTTTGAGGCCCCCGCGCTGTCCCCGCAGCCCCGCGGGCCCGGCGAGGCTCCGGGGGGGCTGGCTGGCCCGGCCCGGCTCCCCCCCACAGCGGCTCCGGCGCCGCCGCTCCCGCTTCCCGCAGCCCTGCCTGCGCCGGGGCTGTGCCGGCACTGCGGGCACCCACAGCACCTTCCGGCCCCTCGGGAATAAGCGCAGAATTCCTTTAAAGTGTTAACCCCGTTTAAATGTTATAACTGTGCCTTCTTGTACCCCAAAGTTGCTATAACTTGTTGTACGCGGGGTTGTTATGATGGAAGTACCCTACACTGTTACAACCGTAAATGTTTTTCCCTTTTTAACGCCACTCACCTCGTGTCCGTAGCCCTTTTTGGAGTTTATGTCCTTTTCCATGGAGCACCGGCGCCGCTGCTCCCCACCCCACGGCTCATGGCGGCCGTGACATCACGTATGCAAATGAGGAGCTCTCCTGAGGTGACATCACGTGTATGCAAATGAGGAGCTCCATGACACACGTGTATGCAAGAGACCCAGGTGACATCACGTGTATGCAAATGAGGAGCTCCCAGGGGTGACATCACTGTATGCAAATGAGAGCTCCCGGGGTGACACACGTGTATGCAAATGAGGCCCGGGTGACACACGTATGCAAAGAGACTCGGGTGACACACGTGTATGCAAATGAGGAGCTCCCATGAGCCTCAGCGCCGGCGGAATTGGAACAAAAACCCCGAGAGCAGCAAAGTGTTCATCAAACAGGACTGAAAACCGCATTAGAGAGCAGAGCAAACATTGCCCTGCCTCCCGGGCCTCCGCGTCTCCTCACCATAACCTCAACACCTGCTCCCCATGGCCCCCCTGCACCTTCAAGGGGTTAAAGCTTTCCCAGAGTTGCCCGGGGAGCTCTCTGTGCCTCCCCATGGGACATTGCACACCCACGTTCTCTGCGGCCCCCGCAGGTGCAGGTTTGCCACGTCCATTGCCAAAGGGTGTAGTATTTTGGAGAGGAACCAGACCTGTCTGCAGGGACTCGTTCCACTGGATGGGACTGAAACCCACCCAGAGCAGTGCCCGGTGCCTGCCCTGGGGCTCACCCTGCTCCCACGGGAACGCTGCTGCTGTCCTTTGCTCAGGTGAGTGTTGGTAAAACTTCAGCCCACTGGCAGTGGTGCCCAAGTGCTCCCAGCAGCAGCAGCAGCAGCAGCAGCAGCCAGGGACTCCCCAGAGCCCCCAGGGCGGTGACACCTCCGCTCTTGGTGACACCATTGCTGGTGGCCCTGCTGGGGTTCATTGTTTCTTGTTTTGTGTTCGTGGCTTTCTCCTGTGTGCAGATCTTCAGGCCGTGCTGAGGATCCCCTCTGAGCAGGGACGGCACAAAACCTTTTCCACCTGCCTCCCTCACCTGGCCGTGCTCTCCCTGTTCCTCAGCACTGCCAGGTTTGCCTCCCTGAAGCTCCCATCCATCTCCTCCCCATCCCTGGATCTGGCAGTGTCAGTTCTGTACTCAGTGGTGCCTCCAGACCTGAACCCCCTCATCTACAGCCTGAGGAACCAGGAGCTCAGGGTGGCCATTAGGAAACTGATTTTAGGGACCTTTTCTGGTGGTTTTAATCTCTTTTCACAAATCACTCTCATAGTATTGCCCTGGAGACCTGAACCTCCTTGTTTGTTGGGGTTTTATTACTATTACCATTAACTGTGTTGTTATTTGTGTTTATTAATTTTCTCCTAAATGAATATTTAGATTCCTATGACTACCAAGGATGAATCAGACACACTGGTGGAGCCTTCAGAGTGTGTCTAAAAGGGCCCAGAGGTGATGCTTTCAGAGAACTTGGGAATAAAGTGGGATCTCCCCAGTGCACTGACTGAAAGTTTGGCTTTTTCCAAACTCACGTCAATTTGAGCCAACAGATTCCACATCCCCCCCCGCCCCCAAAACGGTCTATAGCTCCATGGATTTTGGAGAGGGAAAGTATTGACATCAGTAGCTGCTAAAGCCCAAGAATTTGATTTGGACGAATGTACTGTTGTATGGTGACAGTGGAGAGGGTGACAGGTCACTGAGGAGCAGACCCAGGACTGTCCCACAAGGCACAGGGCACAGAATGTCCTGCAGGACAAGGATCTGGAGCTGCCTGGACAGCCCATAGTGTCTGCAGGCCCGTGTGAGCCTGGGCTGGGCAGTGACTGGAGCCCCACCGAGGCACAGCCCAGCCAAGGTGGGCACCCCAGAGGGAAAGCACGAGGGAACACAGATGGACACAGCTGACCACACACAGAGCAGCTCCATCCAACAGGGAAGGGAACCTCAACAGCCTCCACACACCTGCAGACCCCCCCAAATCCCAGGAACAGCACGAGTGGTCCCATCCTGCTCCCTCTGCTCTTGTGTGGCAGTCACAAGTGCTGTGAGTGTGCCCTGCAGCACAGACCCACGGGCACACCCACGGCTCTGGCCACTCTGGCATGGGCATTTGGGGCTGCCCAGGGCCCCGTGCCTTGCCCAGGCTTGGGGCTGTTGCTGTGAGTGGCTGTGCTGGCAGGGGCTGGCTCAGGCTGCTTCCAGCCGGCTCTGGGCATTGGCGTTCCCATGGCCACGGCCTGGGCTGGGCGATGTGGGGCCTCAGGGTGAGCAGGGAGCGCTGTGACCCTGCTGGAACCGGGGGGACACTGTGACACCCTGGGCCTGCCCTGCCCATGGGGTGTTTGAGAGCAGAGCCCCTGGCTCAGGAGGCAGCAGCTCCCCGGGACACCCTGGGCGAGTGGGCAGCAGGGGATGGATGCCCAGGGAGGAGAGGGAGCCCCAGGGCCAGATCCCCAAGGGTGGCACTCAGCAGTGACAGGGGCACTGCCCAGCCCTCGGCTGCCCCACACCCGGAGGCTGAGGTGGCCTCTGTGGCCAGCAGTGCCCAGACACAGAGCCAGTGGCCACAGGCACGTCCAGCTGCTGCTCAAGGTGCCAAGGGGGCTCACAGGCACACCCCCGGCACAAGAGGAGCCACATTCAGCTGCTCCTCCCCTGCAGGGCTGCCCCTCTGCTCCTCCTGGCCTCTGCAGCTCCCTCTGTCCTGGTGGTGCCTTTTGGGGCTTACCTAAAACAGAGGCCAAGCAAAATTAAGGGAATAAAATTGGTTATATTTATTGAAGGGCCTTCAGGTACATTTATTTAGGGTAGATGAAGCCCCCCAGGGCTACACCCAAAATGGAAAACCAGTCAGGGTTTTCAGACTTTTATAAGTTTGGTCTGTTTTGCATATTGGAGGTTAATCTCCCAATTACAGTGACAGGTAATGAAGTCATTTACCCCGAGTTTGCTCCCCCCAACTCACTTTTGTTTACATTTCTCAGGGCCTGAGGCAGTGAGGTGTCCTTGATTCCCAGGCCTGGAGAGGAATTGTTTTGTCTGACTAAAATGGGAAAGCTGTAGCTAACACTCTGTATGGAGTTTAGAGTTCTACACTAAAGAATTGCAGGTTTACAAATGCAGACAAATATAAAAGCTAAAATCCTAAGGCACCACTGGCACAAAATCCCTTTGGGCTGATACCTGGGATCTCAGTTCCTTAGTCCTCTCTGTGGCAAATGATTCC
Organism: Sitta carolinensis; assembly: GCA_032173965.1. Taxonomy (NCBI): domain Eukaryota; kingdom Metazoa; phylum Chordata; class Aves; order Passeriformes; family Sittidae; genus Sitta; species Sitta carolinensis. Next base: position 38,092 of record JAVUNC010000053.1, read on the forward strand.
AGGAGAGGCCTGGGAGGAGTCTCAGGGAGATTCAGGTTCACTGCAAAAGTAAAGATTTATCAACGGCAGCTTCCCTGGAGCAAATCTGGGGCTGCCACAAAGGATTTTTTGTTCTGAACTTTGAGGTCAAGACTCTCAGAGGTGTCTGGAAACAAGGTCAGGTAGATCCCAGAAGATCCAGGAACCAGGAAAAGAGAAAAATCATCTTGGGTACCTGCTATGGAGCAGTCTGAGGCTGCTACCCAGGATATCGAGTGCCTAAACCAGAGATGAAAGGACTCTGGCAGGTGCCCACAGGAGTCTCCAGTGGATCCAGGTATAGAGAAATACTTCCAAATGAGCAAAACCACCTTGGGAGTCTTCCCTGGAGGAATCTGGGGCTGCCTCCTGGGAATCAGTTTCTCCAAGGACGTGTGAAGACTCTGGGACATACCTGGGAGAAGTCTTGAGTGGATTCCAGAGAAAAATCTACCTCCAAAGGAGGAAAAACATATCGGGAACCTTCCCTGGAAGATTGTGGGCCCGTTGTTATAAACTCAGGTCTCAAAATCAAAGATCAAAAGACTCCAAGAGAATCCTGGGAGGGACCTCAGGTGAATCCAGAAGGATGTAGTTTCTTGAAAGGGGGAAGAAATCGCCTGAGGCAACTCCCCTGGAGAAGTCTGGGGCTTGTACCTGGGATCTCAGGTCCTTAGAATGGATGTGAAAAGACTCCAGGAGGTGCCTGGGGGAGGCTCATGTGGATCCTGAAAGATTCAGGATGGGCAAGAAAAGAAAAATCACCTTGGGCAATTCCCTTGGGCAGATCTGGAGCTGCTCCTGGGATCTCGGCTCCCCTGAGGAGATGGGAAAACGCTCCCCGAGATGCCTGGGAGGAGTCTCAGGTGCACCCAGGAGGATGCAATTCCTGCAAAAGCAGAATGCCAACTGGAGCAGCTTCCAGGGGAGAGTCTGGGGCTGCACCCGGGGTGGAGTCAGTGCCCCTGGGGTTCCCAGGGGAGCCTGGGGCTGGCACTCGGTGCCCTGGCCTGGCTGCCCTGGTGGTGTTTGGTCATGGGTTGGAGTCGATGATCTCGGAGGTCAAACCCAAAGTAATCGACACGGATCAGAAATCAAGACTCCAGAAAACGCTTGAGAAGGCTCCAGCTGGATCCCAGATGATTTCTTTTCCTTTAAAGAAGAAAATTAATCTTGGGTACCTGCTGTGGAGCACTGTGGGCTGCTGCTCCTTAGAGGAGATGTGAAAAGGCTCCAGGAGATTCCTGGCAAGAGTCTTGGGTGAATCCAGGAGGATACAATTTCACTTCAAAGCAAAAGAGCATCTTGGGCATGTTCCCGGGAAGAGTCCAGGGCTGCTGCCTGGGATTTCAGGTCTCCAAATCAGAGACCAAGACTCCAGGAAATGCTGAGAAGGCTCTCGGCATTTTCCTTCAAAAGAGAAAAATCATCTTCAATTGCTTCCCTGGAGCCATCTCGAGTCACTACCTTCGACCACTGTGTTGTGACACTTGGTGCTGGGAACTGGAATACTGAGGCTTTTCTACCAAGAGACACAGTCTCAAGGAAAAGTGGCATTTTGCCACAGTCCATTCCCCTCTAAGGGTCCCAGCCAGGCTAGCTCCAGTCCCTCAGAGGGGAAACAATGTGGAGAGGACAAAGATAAAAGACTAAAAGGCGCTCCTCCTCTCCAGGTCCAGTCGCTTTATTTCAGAACCTACTCCATGAAAAACCTGGTGGGAAAGAGCGCTGGCCACGTGGCCAGGTGGGTTTGTGTCCCCTTGGAAAAGGGCAGGGGAAGGAGGGGCTGCTGACCAAGAGGAGCAGAGTCCAGGACAGGTAAAGGGCACAGAGGTCCATGGGAAAGTTACATTAACAAAACTACTTAGTGTAATACAACAGTAGGGCTTCATCCAGATCAAACTCTGAGGGTTTTTTCCTCCTTTTATGATTTTCAAGATTCCTTCACCCTCTATTCTACCTAGAATTTCCCCAAGAGAAAGGGAAAATTTTATTTCTAGTGGGCCAATCATTTTCAGCTTTAACAGATTTATCCAGTGGAATTTAAGCAAAATTTAACATTAATTGCATTCTTAAGCCCTTGAAATGAAGCCTGCCCTTATGTACTTAAATGAGCAAAAATGCTTTTCTAATGAAGAAATAAATACACAATTAAGGCATAAGAAGTGATCTGGGATTGACTGATTGGATCTACTGTGAGTAGCAGTAATAACACTAATAATTACTGAATAATACATCGTGCTTGGGTGGCATAAATGCTCTAATTTCACTCTTCAGATTTTTCTAGGGAGATGAAAGACTCTGGGAAATATGTAGCTCCTATGAGAGTTTTATTTTGCTGGTATTTTGCTTAGGTACAGAACACAGAACAGAACTTCAGCTCTTCACACAGACTTGAAAAAGCTTTCCTATGCTCCTGCAATTGTTTTAGGATTTTAAATATTCAGTATTCTACAATCATTTATTCAGAACACGAAGACTGTATGAAATCCAATAGAAAAGCAAGATTCACAATGAAAGGCAATATGATTGAAAAGATCATTGCGAGTCAGGAGGATGAGTTTCCATTGTAGATTCTGTGGGTTTGTTCTGCTATCACCTGATTATTTAATACATCAGAGGAAATCTGTGTGGCTCTTTCTGGCTCTGAATTGAAGGAGAAGTCAGCGGTGTCAGCCGTGACCCACAGAAACTGCTGCGGGTTGTTAGAAAGCCCTGGGAGGGGATACCTGGGATCGATGCAGTTTCACTTCACAAGCTCCACAGAGATGTGACAGAAATTGAATTTATGGCAGCAGGAGGACGCTGCCGAGCTGCTTGGTCTGTGTTTGTGCCTTTTTGTACAGTTCTGCTGACTGTAAGAATCCTCCCAAATGGCACAGAACTGCATTTGTTCAGTTTGTAACAACAGTAGCTATTGAGCCCGGTCGGATTATTAGATCAAGTTTTGATTCTTACCATATAAAACCAGGTAAATTGGGATCGTTATGCAAGTTATTTCCTCTTTGTAAGCCAGCTACTGGCAGTTTTAAAATTTCATATCATTTATATGTGATAGGTCAGCGAAATATTTTGCTATGATAAATGTACTAGTTTGAAATCAAACCAGCGGGAGATCGTAAGTCAGAATTATAATTTTATAGGGAAAAAAAATTAAAAGAAAGAAAGAAATGCAGTAGTACAAGAACACTGATAAAGACTGGGGATTCTGGGGTTTGAGGATTCTGGGATTTGGGGATCCAGGATTTGTGGACTCTGGGATTCCAGGATTTAGGGTTTCTGTGATTTTAGAATTTGGGGATTCAGGGATTTGTGGATTCAGGGACTTGGGGGTTCTGTGATTTTGGGATTCAGGGATTCTGGAATTTGGCAGTTCTGGGTTTCTGGGAGTCCAGGACTCGGGGTTTCTGTGATTTGGGCATCCAGGGATTCCAGGATTTGTAGATTTGTGGACTCAGGGATTTGTGGATTCTGGGATTCCAGGATTTGGGATTTCTGTGATTTGGGGATTTTGAGATTCAGGGATTACGGGAGTTTGGGATTTGGGGATGCAGGGATTCCAGAATTTGGGGGTTCAGGGATTCTGGAATTTGAGGATTCTGGGTTTCTGGGATTCCAGGATTTGGGTTTCCACGATCTGGGGTTCTGGGATTCAGGGATTTGTGGATTTAGAGATTTAGGAATTCTGGGATTTGGGGTTTCTGTGATTTCCGGATTTTGGGGATCCAGGAATTCCAGCATTTGTGGATCCAGGGATTCAGGGATTTGGGGTTTCGGTGATTTTACGATTTTGGGATCCAGGAATTCCAGGGTTTGTGGATTCAGGGATTTAGAGATTCAGGGATTTGGGGTGTCTGCAATTTGGGGATTCTGGAATTTGGCAATTCTGGGTTTCTGGGATCCCAGGACTCGGGGTTTCCGCGCTTTGGGGCATTCAGGGATTGTACGGCTCCTCAGCGGCCGCACCGCCCGCATTCCGGAATTCCCGAGCCTGACCCTCTGCTCCCGCATTCCCGGGAATTCCGCGGAGATCGTGACCCTCTGCTCCCGCATTCCGGGAATTCCCGGAGCTGACCCTTGCTCCCGCATTCCCGGGAATTCCCGGAGCCTGACCCTCTGCTCCCGCATTCCCGGGAATTCCCGGAGCCTGACGCGCCGCTCCCGCCCGCATTCCCGTGGTGCTGGAAGCCGAGGCGCCGCCGCTGGATCCGGGATGCTCGGGAGCCGCTGGATCCCGGATGCTCGGGAGCCTGAAGCCCGCCTGGACCGCTTCCCGGGACGCTCGGGAGCTGCCGGATCTCGGATGCTCGGGAGCCGCTGGATCCCGGGATGCTCGGGAGCTGCCGGATCCTGGGATGCTCAGGAGCCGCTGGATTCCGGGATGCTCGTGACCTGCTGGATCCCGGGATGCTCGGAGCCGCTGGATCCCGGGATGCTCGGGAGCCGCTGGATCCGGATGCTCGGGACGCTGATCCCGGGACGCTCGGGAACTGCCGGATCCGGGATGCTCGGGAGCCGCGGATCCCGGATGCTCGGAGCTGCGGATCCGGGATGCTCGGAGCCGCTGGATCCGGGATGCTCGGACCGCTGGATCCGGATGCTCGGGAGCCTGTCGGATCCCCGGGATGCTCGGGAGCCGCTGGATTCCCAGGGATGCTCGGGAGCCGCTCGGATCACTGCGGGATCCGGCTCGGGACGGACCGCTGGATCCCGGATGCTCGGGAGCCGCTGGATCCCGGGACTGCTCGGACCTGCCGCTGGATCCTCGGGACGCTCGGGAGCCGCTGGATCCCGGGATGCTAGGAGCCGCTGGATCCCGGGGACGCTCGGGAGCCGCTGGATCCCGGGATGCTCGGAGCCGCTGGATCCCGGGATGCTCGGGAGCCGCTGGATCCCGGGGACGCTCGGGAGCCGCTGGATCCCGGGATGCTCGGGAGCCGCTGGATTCCGGCCGGAGCTGCCGGGAGCTGGAGCCGGGCCCGGAGCGGTGCCGGGCGCTGGGATCCCCAGGGGGAACCGCCGGCGGCACTGGGGGATTCCCGGGGGATTCCCTGGGAAGATCCCCCGGAGGATCCTCGGGATTATTCCCGAGATCTCTGGGGTGATCCCCTGGATGATTCCTGGGATGATTCCCGCGATCCCCTCATTGCTCCCCGGCTGCTCCCCGGGCTGATCCTCGGATGATCCCCTCGATCCCGGGCTGATCCCGGCTGATCCCCTCGATCCCCGGGCTGATCCCCGGCATGGCCCCCGGCTGATCCCCTGGATGGTTCCTGGGATGATTCCCGCGATCCCATGGAGGATCCCCGGCTGATTCCTGGCTGATCCCCTCGATCCCTAGGCTGATCCCTGGGCTGATCCCCCTCCTTGGGGGCCCTCGGTGCCCCTCCATCTTTGGGGGTCCCTCTGTGCCCCCCAGGGGGGTTTGGGCGGGTCCCCTCTGTGTCCCCAGGAAGATTTAAGGGGGTCCCTCGGTGTCCCCAGGTGAATTTTGGGGCCCCTCTGTGCCCCCAGGTCGGTTTTGGGGTCCATTGATGCTGCCAGGGGGATTTTAGGGGGTCTCTCTGTGCTTCCAGGGGCTCGGGGGGTCCCTTGGTGCCCCCAGGGGTATTTTGGGGGGGTCCCTCTGTGTCTCCAGGGCTGTTTTGGGACCCCTTGATGCTCCCAGGGGGGTTTGGGGGTCCCTCTGTGCCCCTAGGTGGATTTTAGGGGGTCCCTTGGTGTCCCCAGGGGGATTTTGGGGTCCCTCTGTGCTCCCAGGTCGATTTTGGGGTGCATTGATGCTCCCAGGGGGGTTTGGGGTCCCCCTGTGCCCCCATGGGACACCAAGGGACCCAAAAAATACCCCTGGGGGCACCAAGGGACCCCCAAACAGCCCTGGAAGCACAGAGGAAACCCCAAAATGACATGGGGGCACCAAGGAACCCCCCCCCAAAACCCCAAACAAGCATCAAGGGACCCCAAAATCAACATGGGGACACGGAGAGAACCCCCCCAAACCCCCAAAAAAGCCTCAAGGAACCCCAAAATCCCCCTGGGGGCACAGAGGGACCCCCCCCAAACCCCCAAACAAGCATCAAGAGACCCCAAAACCCCCTGGGTTGATGCCCCCTGGTGAATTTTGGGGTCCCTTGGTGCCCCCAGGTGGATTTTAGGGGTCCCTTCGTGCCCCTAGGGGGTTTTTAGGGGATCCCTTGGTGCCCCCAGGTGAATTTTGGGGTCCCTCGATGTCCCCAGGTGGATTTTGGGGGTCCCTTGGTGCCCTCAGAGAGGTTTGAGGGGATCCCTTGGTGCCCCCAGGGGTATTTTGGGGTCCCTCGATGCTTCCAGGTGGATTTTGGGGGGTCCCTTGGTGCCCCCAGGGGAATTCTGGGGTCCCCTGTGTCCCCAGGGGGTTCCGGGGGTTGCCCCCGTGCCCCAGGTGGTTTTGGGGTCTCTTGGTGCTTTTTGGGGATTGGGGTGGTTTGGGGGGTCCTTTGATGTCCCCAGGTGGATTTTGGGGGGTCCCTCTGTGTCCCCAGGGGGATTTTGGGGTCCCTTGATGCCCCAGGTGAATTTTGGGGATTTTTGGTGCCCCAGCGGGGGATTTTGGGGGGTCCCTCTGTGCCCCCAGGGGGATTTTGGGGGTCCTTGATGCCCCCCGGGGGATTTTGGGGTCCCTTGATGCTCCCAGGGCTGTTTTGGGGTCCCTTGATGCCCCCAGGTGAATTTTGGGGTCCCTCGGAGTCCCCAGGGGGATTTTGGGGGACCCTCTGTGTCCCCAGGGGATTTTGGGGGTCCCTTGATGCTCCCAGGGCTGTTTTGGGGTCCCTTAATGTCTCCAGGTGAATTTTGGGGTGCCTCGGTGTCCCCAAGGGGGTTTGGAGGGGTCCATTTGTGCCCACCGATGGATTTTAGGGGGTCCCTTGGTGCCCCCAGGTGAATTTTTGGGGTCCCCCTGTGCCCCCCCCCCTTTAGGGACCCCCCCCCCCTTTAGGGACCCCCCCAGCCGCTCTCTGAGGGGCGTGGCTTTCCCTCCAGCCCCGCCTTCCCCCTCTCCTCTCGTTCCCATTGGCTCCTGGCTTTGTCAATCACTCCCCAGAGCTCACCCGAGCACGCCCCGCCCACTCGCCGCTCTCGCTCTCCCATTGGCTGCCCTCGCCGTCAATCCCCGCAGCCCTGTGGGCGTAGCCTCGCCGTGATTGACAGCGCGCTCGCCCAATCAGGGGCGGAGCTTCGCCGCCTCCCCGACGTACGGCGGGGCCGGGGGGGGCGAGATTTGGGGAGGGGGGCGGAATTTTGGGGGTCTCGGGAGCCTTGGGGCCCCCCCGGGACCCCCGGGACCCCTCGGGGGCGGGGCCGGGCCCGGGCGCTGCCGCCCTTTGTGTCGGCGAGCGGCGGGCGAGCGGCGGGAGCGGCTCGGGGGGGCCGCGGGAGGGACCCCCAGGTCTGGATGGGGACCCCCGGGGGGGGGAGGGGGAGGGAGGGGCTGCGAGACCCCCAGGGTGGGGGGGTTCAGGGATAGGAGGGGCCGGGGGCGCCTCCGAGACACCCAGGTTGAAATGGGGGGGTGGGGGCAGGACCCCAGGGTGGGGGGAGCTTTGGGACCCCCAGGTTGGTGGGGGGGTTGGGGGGGCTATGGGACTCCCTAGGCCCGGGGGGGCTGCGGGACCCCCAGGTTGGGGTGGGGCTTAAGGGCCGGGAAGGGGGGTCGGGACCCCCATGTTTGGGGGGGCTGCGGAGTCGGGACACAGATCTTGGGGGTTTGGAGGTTGGGACCCCAGGGGCGGGGGGAACGGGACCCCCAGGGTTGGGGGTTTGGGGGGTCGGGACTCAGATCATGGGGGGTTTTGGGGGGATGGGGTTGGGACCCCAGGGGCGGGGGTCGGGGGGGTCGGACCCATGTTGGGGGCTGTGGTCGGGACCCAGATCTTGGGGGGTTTGAGACCCCAGGGCCGGGGGCGTCGGGACCCCCCCAGTTCTGGGAGTGGGGGACGTTACAAAGACCTGGGGGGTTTCGGGGGGCAGGGCTGATTGCGGGGGGTGGGGGTCCTCAAGGCGAGACCCCCAAGATGAGAATTAGCGGGGTGGCAGGAGACCCCCAAGATGAGAATTGCGGGGTCGGCAGCGAGACCCCCAAGATGGAATTAGCGGGGCGGCAGAGACCCCCAAGATGGGAATTAGGGGTGGCAGCGAGACCCCCAAGATGGGAATTAGCGGGGTGGCAGCGATGATGGGGGCGGCTCCTTCTTTACCCCCCCCTCCCCATCCCCAGCTCCATCTCAGGACAAGCGGGCGGGATGGCCATGGAGCGGGCGGGGGTCCCGCGGGGGGCTCCGGGCGGTGCCGGTACCGAGCTGCGGCGCCTCCGCTTCCGCCAATTCCGCTCCCAGGAGGCGCCGGGGCCGCGGGCGGCGCGGCGGCGCCTGCGGGAGCTGTCGAGGCGCTGGCTGCGGCCCGACGAGCGCAGCAAGGAGCAGATCCTGGAGCTGCTGGTGCTCGAGCAGTTCCTCAGCATCCTGCCCGAGCACATCCAGAGCTGGGTGTGGGTGCGGCACCCCGAGTCCGGAGCGCAAGCCGTGGCCTTGGCCGAGAGCTTCCAGCCGGGCTGCGGAGAGCCCGGGGGGATCTGGGAGCAGCAGGTGGGAGCGGGGACCCCCGAATTGGGGGGGGTGGGGGTCCTGCTATTGTTCTGGGAGCAGCAGGTGGGAGCGGGGACCGCCGGAGATCGGGGGGTGGGGGGTCCTGGTGTTGTTCTGGGAGTGGGGACCCCTGGAGTTGGGGGGATTTGGGATCCGGGTATTACTCTGGGAGTGGGGACCACCAGAGTTGGGGGGGTTGGGGGTCCGGGTATTGCTCTGGGAGTGGGGACCCCCGGAGTTGGGGGTCCTGGTATTGCTCTGAGAGCAGCAGGTGGGAGCGGGGACCCCCGAATTTGGGGGGTGGGGGTCCTGCTATTGCTCTAGGATGGGGACCCCCGAGATGGGAGGGGTTGGGGGTCCTGGTGTTGTTCTGGGAGTGGGGACCCCCGGAGTTGGGGGTCCTGGTATTGCTCTGAGAGCAGCAGGTGGGAGCGGGGACCCCCGAATTTGGGGGGGTGGGGGTCCTGCTATTGCTCTGGGAGCAGCAGGTGGGAGTGGGGACCCCCGGAGATGGGAGGGTTGGGGTCCTGGTGTTGTTCTGGGAGCGGGGACCCCGGAGATGGGAGGGGTTGGGGTCCTGGTGTTGTTCTGGAGCGGGGACCCCTGGAGTTGGGGGATTGGGATCCGGGTATTACTCTGGAGTGGGACCACCAGAGTTGGGGGGTTGGGGTCCGGGTATTGCTCTGGGAGTGGGGACCCTCGGAGTTGGGGTCCTGGTATTGCTCTGAGAGCAGCAGGTGGGAGCGGGGACCCCCGAATTGGGGGGGGTGGGTGTGGGAGACCAGGAAATCCTTCTGATTGTCCTGGGAAGATTTATAAGTCACAAGAATTTGGATAGCATGATAATTAGTATGTCACACGGTGAAAAAGTAGAATTTGTGGATTTCAGATGAGAGATCAGGGGCAAAGATGGAGGCAATGGGGTGTGTCCCTGGGCTTCTTCTTCTTCCTCTTGTTCTCCATCTTCTGTGGTGGTGTGGCACATTTGGATTGGTTTGGAACAAAAGTACACTGTACAACATAGTGGACAGATATTGGAGAATTGTTATAAATAAAGTACACGTCATTTTCAGTATAAAAGATAGTGCCGTGCCAAGGGCAGGCAGAGGACCGAGACCACGGACAGACGAAGGAAGACGACGAAGATGACAGACGAAGGAAGGACAGACGATGAGGGGAGAGAGCACTGGCCTGCAGAGAAGCTGTGGCAGGCCAGGGAACGAATATGAGATAAGCAAAGAATAAACAAATTCCTGAACACGAGAAAACAGACGACTCGACCTCTTCTTCACAGAGCCAGAGAGAAACAGAGACACAGCCGAAACAGAGACAGAGAACAACAACAAGACAAAAGAAAAAACATATATCTATTTTAGCAAACCTAAGTGGGACGCTAACACTTCCTATTCAGATTTTTCCCGGTTTTTTATAACTTGGAGTGGTTTTTTTTCTACTGAGTTGCTCCCAGTTGCAAATTACTCTCTAAGCAGGAGTACAAACTAAATAACCTCCTAGTCAATAAAAATGGCCACCTTTAGAATGACTGGGAGCCTCATCTCAGAAGGACATGGAGCTGCTGCAATGAGTGCAGAGGAGATGCTCCAAGGGCTGGATCCCCTCTGCTCTGGAGCCAGGCTGGGGGAGCTGGGGGTGTTCACTCGGAGAGGAGAAGGCTCCAGGGAGACCTCAGAGCCCCTTCCAGAGCCTAAAGGGGCTCCAGCAGAGCTGGAGAGGGACTGGGCACAGGGGATGGAGGGACAGGACACAGGGATTGGCTTCCACTGCCAGAGGGCAGGGCTGGATGGGATATTGGGCAGGAATTGTTCCCTGGGAGGGTGGGCAGGCCCTGGCACAGGGGGCCCAGAGCAGCTGGGGCTGCCCCTGGACCCCTGGCAGTGTCCCAGGCCAGGCTGGATGGGGCTTGGAGCAGCCTGGGCTAGGGGAAGGGGTGCCTGCCCACGGCAGGGGGTGGATGGGATGAGCTTTAAGGTCACTCCCAAGCCAAAGCACTCTGGGATTCTGTGACTATAAACCCATGGCCTGGTACAGTAGAGCTTCTCTGTTCATGGCTCTGATGCAGCTCTTTGGTGAATGGCTAATCCTGGGTGTGTTCTCCCTCTCCCATTAGCTACACCGTTGGATCAGTGCAAGAGAACAAGGACCAGGTGTGGAAGTTCCAGCGTTTTTTCCTGGTGCAGGAATACTGCAGTCGCCTGACCATGCTCTTCCCCTTTGTCATCTTTGCCTACATATCCATGTGATGAGGAAATGCTTCAAGTGCTGCTGTAACAAAGAAAGCAAAGAGCCGTGGATTTGCTGTGAGTTGGATTTTTCCTTGTTGCTGGAAAGTCCCCTCTGCAGCAGGTGCACTGCAGTTCCTGCATGGCATCCTGTGCTTATTCCAGGCATTTTGTGCTGTGCTGGGAAATTTCCAGGGGCCATGTAGACCTTTGTCATGCAACTCCCCTGTGTGCTGCTGGAAATCTCTCCAGTGAGATTCAAGTTTTCAAGGGAGATTTAGCCAGTCCTCTCTTGCCCAAGCCATTTCCATGTAAAATTGCCTGGTGTGTGTAAATCAATGAAGACTTCAGATTAATAAGCCCTAACTCTTTAGGGCTGCCTGTGCTGTTTCCCAGCTTTGCAAGGTTGTGGGTTTGGCTTTTTTGTAATTCATTCTGCTTGCTAGGGGCTGACTGAAAGAGAATAAACAGTTTGCTGGCCCTCTGGATGTAGGCAAATGAGCAAACCAGCTCCGAAATGTGGCAAGTCAGTTCTCAGGCTATTTCTGCTTTAATTTCTCTGTCAGAGGACACCGATAGGAATTATTTGAACAAGCTTTCCCCCCAGCCCCAGCAAATGTAGTGTTTTCTCAGCTGGGAGAGCATAAGTTGAGTTAATTGACAGGCTTGTTGCCATCCATCAGCAACCTGCCCGTTGCCCTGCAGCAGAAGCTGGATTTGTTAGCAGTTTAGGAGAAAGAGCCTGCTTTGGGCTCTAAAATTGCTTAGCACTAAATCATTTTGGCTGTCCAAATCACTGTGTGGATTCCTCGCTGGGGAAACTTTCTGATGGCAGATATTTCTGCTCAAATGGTGCACAGCTGATGTTGCAGCTCTGAAAGAAGGGAGGGTTAATTAGAGCCAAAAAGTGATGGTGGTTTTGCTGATGATAGGAGCTGAGAACTGCATGGAGGAAGCACATTGATGTATTGAGTGTTATAAAATCCTGCCTTCCCCAATTAACTCCTATGGTTGGGGTGCTCCAATGCTTGTTGGAATGTGGGAGAACAGCTGAGGGCTGTGGCCCTGGGTGGAAGAAAGGGATCTTCAGCCGTTTGCCAGCTCTGGGCTTCTTTTGCCTCAGTTAATTTTATTTCTTTGTTAAACCCCCGTGGTTTATGCTATCCTCTTGGAACAAGATAAAATGCTGAAGTACTACCCTGGAGGATGTGGTGGTTTGAAAAGGAAGTGAGTTTTTTGGATTCAGTGGTCAAACCAATAAGTGCTCAGGTTTGAATATTGGCACCTGGTGTGGCCACTGAGGACAAGGCTCCCCTCTGAGAACACAGGGGGTTCAAAGCAGAGGGCTCCCAGGAGAACTCTCTCTTGGTTCCGCTCCCTGAGGACGGGCGGATCTCCCCTGCCCAGCTGGGCGGGCAGGGGAAGCCATGCGGCCTGGGCGAGGTAGGAGCCTTGGGCAGAGAGGGGAGAGGAAGATCCTGCAGGATGGAAGGGTGGAGAGAGTACAAGAGCCTTGAGAGGCATCAGGCAGCCTCCTTCCCCCCTCCGGAGAGAGAGAGAGAGAGAGAGAGAGAGAGAGACTGTGTCTGTGCCACCTTGAAATTTGGTATCGGCAGCCGGGCAGCACGGCCCAAGGAGTGAAGAGGAGGAGGCGCGAGAGGTGCCGGCAACTTGCTGTGGGAGTTCTGGGCAGGCACAGTCCAAGGTTTGAACCCTTTTTGTAGATGATGGAAACTTTAAAATGCTAATCCTCCGGAATTTGAAGAAGAAAGATAGAGAACTGAGCAAAGGCGATGAAAGTTCGTGCAAGTAGAAGATTGTCAGAGAATGCTGAAAAGAATCCTAGGTGGGAGGAGATGATGGAGTGGCCTTTGGCTGGACTGTTCTTGTACAGCCATGGCCGGACTCATTTCTTTCTGTGACGCAGAGACTGCATCTGGGGAGAGGCATTGGCTTGGAGCCAAGAGTGGACAGTAGTGTGAACAGAGATGAGAGGAAGAGCTCTGTTCTCAAGGCCCCTCGGCCCCAGGGGGTGAAATTGGGGGGGGACTGGTGTCCCAAAATTTGAGAAGCTGTCGTTTTTTGGAACTGACCAAAGCATCTTTAAAAAGAGAAACCCTAGAAACAGTTCTGGTCCATGCACAGTGCTGAGAGCACTGGACATGGAAGAAGAGGCCACGAGATGGTGCAAGAAGGACTCTATCTCTCTTTAATGAACTAAGTACTGATTATCAGAAGGGTGATAATGGATTGAAGATTAATTATCTGAAAAGTGGTAACTTGACTGGAAATTTTTAGTTGTGTTGTACTGTGTTGAGAACTGGGTGGGGGGGAGGAAGAGTGTTTTTTTTAAAGTTTGTGTGTCTTCTTTACATATTATAAGTAAATAAAGTTCTTCTTTCCTTTTGTTTCTAAATTCGAAACTGTTTTGCTCTGGTTTTGGTCACATCTCACAGCAAGCACCAGGGACAGTATATCTTCATGGGGGCACTGGCCTTGTGCCAGCATCAAACCATGACAGAGGATTTTGATGCCTCCAAGTGGGCTCTTCTGTATCAACTCTTGAATTTACAGCACTACCAGAAAAGGCTTTTTAGAAAAGACAATTCATCATTCTGGAGTGTTTCAGTTCAATGAGAAATCATACCTCCTGGTTCTTAAAAGTGTAACTCTTAATGATGCAGTATGGGATAATGTAGAAACAAATGGAAAGCACAAACCCAGATGGGAAGCTGCTGGAATGTCCTGTACCTGTTGAAGAAGAGGCACCTGTGTTAACCAAGACTCCAAAAAGTCCAGAAAGACTTGGAGCTTGTAAGGTTGAGGGGTGGGGTCGGGGTTGTGTTTGTCTGGAGGTTTTTGGGGTTTCTGTTTGCTCACAGTTTGTATTTTTCAGTGACTCTGGTTGCCAGGAGCATTCAGTGAGGGCAGTGTCACATCTGTCCGAGCTGAGTCCCTGGCAGGCAGTGGGGCTGAGAGTGCTCAGGATGTGGCGAAGGGAATCGTTCACTCGGGATGCACACACTGACCCAGCCTTTCTGCAGCTCGCCTTTGCAAAGGCAAAGCCAGGATCTGCTCTTCCCATGCATTTCCCAGGCTCCAGAAATGAGCCCAATGAACTCCTGGCGTGGGAAGCTGTCAGGAAGGAAAATGACCTCGTCAGAATCAATCCCAAAGCAAATGAGCCATCAGAAGAGGAAGTGTGCCCAGCTTTGTCTTCATTCTCTCCGTTTGCTCTGGAACATTTCCCCCTTTGGAAAGCTCCGATTTTCACCCCAAAAAATCGGATTTGTTTGGGGAAAATTTCCTTTTTTTTGCCCGTTTTTTTGGGGTAAAAAAGGTAAAAAATGGTAAAAAAGAAAAAAATAAAAATCCAACTGCTTTTTTTATTCTCGTCCCTGGTGATGCAAAAAGGGAAAAAAAAGGGGAAAAAATGGGAAAAAATTGAATTTTTTCCATGTTTCAGTGCCTGGTTTTTGTTATTGGGGGTGGGGGAAAAGGGAATTTTGGGGGAAAAATGGGAAAAAAATTTGGGATAAAATGGGGAAAAAATGGGAATAGAATGGGGGGAAAATGGAAAAAAATGGGGGGAAAGTGGGGAAAAAATGGGCGAATTTAATTGCTAAAATTTCCGACTTTCTTCCCTTTGAGGTCGTTGAGGAATCTCCAAATGTTGGGATTTGGGGATTGAGGGAATTTGGGATCCTGGAGGAGCTGGGAGAGGTTCGGGGGCAGATTCAGCGTCTGGTCCTGCTGGGGCTTCTGGAAGGTTCTGAGGAACTGGAGCTCGCCCAGGGGCTGGGAAAGGGGCAAATCCGAATATAATGGGGAAAAATGGGATTATAATGGGGGAAAACTGGGGGGAAAATCAGATTATAATGGAGGAAAACTGGGGGAAAATCAGATTATAATGGGGGGAAAATGGGGGAAAATGGGGGGAAAATCAGAATAAAATGGGGGGAAAATCAGATTATAATGGGGGAAAATGGGGGAAACTCAGATTATAATGGGGGAAAATGGGGAAAAATCAGAATAAAATGGGGGGAAAGTCAGATTATAATGGGGGAAAATGGGAATATAATGGGGAAAAATGGGGGGAAAAATGGAGGGAAAATGGGGAAAAATGGTGGAAAATTCAGAAAAAAAAGTGGGAAAAAATCAGAAAAAAAATGGGAAAAAAAAGAGAAAAAATGGGGAAAATTGGGGGAAAAATTGGAATAAAATGGGAAAAAAATCAGAATGAAATAGGGAAAAAATGGGAAAAAAATCAGAATAAAATGGGAAAGAATGGGAAAAATCAGATAAAATGGGGAAAAAATGGGGAAAAATCAGAATAAAATTGGAAAAAAATCAGAAAAAAATGGGAAAAAATTGGAATAAAATGGGAAAAAATGGGAAAAAATGAGAAAAAAATCCGAATCCAATGGGGCCCAAACTGCGCCTGTTCTCCTCCCTTCAAGGCTCGTGCCAGGCCATCCTCGGGGCTGCAATGCAAAGTTTCCGGCAGGCTCCGGCTGTGCAGGGGCCGCGCGTGCAGAGGAAGAGCAGCAGCAGCAGCGCCTGCGGCCCCGCGCTCTTCGCCCGCTGCAGGCGGCTCGGGGCAGCACGAAGAGCTGGAACCGGGAGCGGGAGCGGCGCCGAGCAGGCGGCAAAGAGGATCCGCACCCAGCCGTGCCTGGAGGGAGAAAAGGAAAGGAGGTGGCATCCTTTGGGCCATTTGCTTCGCAAGTTTGCGGGATTTTGGGGGAATTTTTTCGGATTTTATTCCGAATTTTTTCTGATTTTTTTGCTTTTTTGATTTGGGGGGATTTTTTTCCTGATTTTTTTTCCAATTTGTTCCCATTTTATTCTGATTTTTTCGGATTTTTTTCCGATTTTTTTTTCTGATTTTTTCCCCATTTTATATTGATTTTTTTCTGAATTTTTTACGATTTTTGGGGGGATTTTTTCGGATTTTTTTCTGATTTTTGGGGGAATTTCTTTCCGAATTTTTTTTTTCTGATTTTTTTCCCGAATTTTTTAGGATTTTTTTTAGGATTTTTTTTTTAATTTTTTTCTGAATTTTTCGGGATTTTTTTCTGATTTTTTAGGATGTTTGGGGGGATTTTTTTCTGATTTTTTGGGATTTTTGAGGTTTTTTTTACGATTTTAATTTTTAACTATTTTTTCTGATTTTTTTCTGAATTTTTTTTTTGATTTTTGTGGATTTTTTGTGGTTTTTTTCCGATTTTTTTCGGATTATTTTGTAATTTTGGGGGGGATTTTTTTCTGATTTTTGGGGTTTTTTTTCTGATTTTTTTCCGATTTTGTTCGGATTTTTTTCGGAATTTTTCCCGATTTTTTTAGGATTTTTTTCTGATTTTTTTAGGGTATTTTTTTCTGATTTTTTTACGTTTTGGGGGGGATTTTTTGGGGATTTTTTTCCGATTTTTTTCGGTTTTTTTTTTTTTTTTTTCTGATTTTTGGGGGATTTTTTTTTTTTTTTTTTTTTGAAAAATGGGATTTTTTTTCGAAAAACAAGTGACTTTTCCCTTTCCCTGGCTGCCGTAGCCGCGCTCATCAGCATCGAGGGTCCAGCAGCAGGCTCCGCCCGAATTCCCGCCATTCCCAACGCGCGGATTGCCGGGAAAAATCCGAATAAAGTGGGGAAAAAATGGGGGGAAAATGGGAACAAATGGGAAAAAAAATCAGAATAAAATGGGGGGAAAATGGGGGAAAAAATGGGAGGAAAATTGGGAAAAAATGGGGAAAATGGGAATAAAATTGGGGGAAAAAATCAGAATAAAATTGGAAAAAATCAGAATAAAAGGGGGGAAAAATGGGGAAAAATGGAAAAATATCGGAACAAATGGTAAAAGAATCAAATAAGAATGGGGGAAAATGGGGGAAAAATGGGAAAAATTGGGAAAAAATGGGAAAATGGGAAAAAATGGGAAAAATAAAAAAGGGGAAAATGGAAAAAATGGGGAAAAATGGGAGAAAATGGGGGAACAAATGGAAAAAAATCAGAATAAATGGGGGAAATGGGAAAAATGGGAGAAAATGGGAAAAATGGGAAAAGGAAAAAGGGAAAAAATGAAATAAAATTGGGAAAAAAATGGGGAAATGGGAAAAAATGGGAAAAATTGGGAAAATGGAAAAAATCAGAAAATGGGAAAATGGGGGAAAAAATGGGGAAAATGGGAAAAAATGGGAATAAATGGGAAAAAATGGGAAAAATGGAAGGAAAAATGGAAAAATGGGGAAAATGGAAATGGAATAAAATGGGGGGGGAAAGGAGAAAAATGAAGAAATGGGAAAAATGGGAAAATAAAGGAAATAAATGGGGAAAATGGAAAAAAGGGAAAATGGGAAATGGGTGAAAATGGGAAAAATGGAAGAAATGGGAGAAAAATCGGAAAAAATGGGATAAATAAGGGAGGGCGAAAAATCAGGAAAGAATGGGATTTATGGTTCGACAAGCGCGGGGCAATTAGCAGGCCTGGCTTTTTCGCAAGCGCGGGCTTTGCGGCCGCAGTGTGCCGCGCGGGCCTGCCCGTGCCCGCGGCGCACGCGTCCTTAGCGCGGAGGTGCCCGCGCTCGGCCGCCGCCCGCAGGCTCCGCCCGAACGCCGCCGCGGCCCGGGCGCTTCAGGGCCCGGCCGCGGAGCCGCCCGGCCTGGCGGGGCCGCAGGGCCGGCAGGAGAGGCTGCGCGGGAATTCCCTGCCGGGCACGGCGCCCATGGCCCGGGGCGCTGCCCACGGCCCCGCCCGGCCGCCCTTGCCCGCCGCGCCCACTTGGGCCGCGCTTGGAGGCCCCGCCTTTGCCGCTTTTGGCCCAAATGGGTCCCCTTTTGTTCCCAATATTTTCCCCAATTTTTTCCCATTGTTGCCCCATTGTTCCCACAATTTTTTCCCATTTTTTTCCTAATTTTTTATTCCCCAATTTTCCCATTTTTCCCCATATTTTCCCCATTTTATTCCCATTTTTTCATTTTTTCTGATTTTTTTCTGATTTTTTCTGATTTTTCCTAATTTTTTTCTGATTTTTTTCCCCAATTTTCCCCATTTTTCCCACTTTTTTCCCCATTTTTTCCCATTTTTCCTGATTTTTCTTCATTTTTTTCCGATCTTTTTTTCCATTTTTTTCCCATTTTCCCCCCATTTTTTCCCCATTTTTTTCCGATTTTTTCCCTTTTTACCAATTTTTCCCATTTTTTCCGATTTTTTCCCATTTTTTCCCAAATTTTTCCCCATTTTTTCTCATTTTTCCATTTTTATTCCAATTTTCCCATTTTCCCATTTTTTCCGATTTTTTCCCCAAATATTTCCCATTTCTCTATTTTCGTTTCCATTTTTTTTTATTTTTTCGATTTTTCCCATTTTCCCATTTTTTCCGATTTTTTCCCATTTTTCCCATTTTTTCCCAATTTTTCCTATTTTTTCCTCCATTTTTTCCCATTTTTTCCCATTTTTTCCAATTTTTTTTCGATTTTTTCCCAATTTTTCCCATTTTTCCCCATTTTTCCTTCGATTTTTCTTCCCCATATATTTCCCAATTTTTTTCCCCATTTTTCCCATTTTTTCCCATTTTTTCCCATTTTTTCCCATTTTTATTCCAATTTTTTCCTCATTTCCCATTTTTTCCATATTTTCCCATTTTCCCCCATTTAATGTTTTCCTCCATTTCTTCCCCTCATTTTATATATCTGATTTCCCCATTTTTTTTCCCCATTTTTCCCCTTTATAATTGATTTTTTCCCCATTTTTTCCCCATTTTATCCTGATTTTTCCGATTTTTTCCCATTTTCCCCCATTTATAATCTGATTTTTCCCCATATTTTTTTCCCCATTTTCTCCCCCATTATAATCGGATTTTTCCCCATTTTTCCTCCATTTCCCATTTTTCCCATTTTCCATTTTCCCCCATTATAACTCGATTTTTCCCCATTTCCCCCATTATAATCGATTTTTCCCCATTTTTCCCCCATTATAATCGGATTTTTCCCCATTTTCCCCATTATAATCGATTTTTCCCATTTTCCCCATTTCATTTTCCCCATTTCCCCCACTATAATCTCATTTTTCCCCATTTTCTCACCTTTCCATCTTTCAAATGCAGCAGGAACTGAATTTCCCTTCCCCATTTTTGCCTCCTTATCCCGAGGGGAATTTTTGGAAATTCCCGAATTTCCCCATTCCAGGAAATTCCCCAATTCCCGAGCTCAGCCCCAGGCCAGCAGCCAAACCAGGAAGATTTTCAGCAGAGAGCGCCGGGAATTTTCGGAGCTTTTCCCAAGGATTCCTAAAATTCCAAAAAAAAAATTCTAATTCAAATTTTCCCCCATGTTTTCCCATTCTATTCTCATTTCCCCATTTTTCCCCATTTCTCCCCATTTTATTCTCATTTTCCCAATTTTTTTCCCAGTTTTTTCCATTTCTTTCCCATATTATTCCTATTTTTCCCATATTATTCCTATTTTTTCCCCAATTTTATTCCAAATTTTTCCCCATTTTTATTCCAAATTTTTCCCCCATTTTCCCCCCAATTTATTCCCATTTTTTCCCCATTTTTCCCCATTTTTTTTCCCATTTTTCCCAATTTTCCCCCATTTTTCCATTTTTTCCATTTTCCCATTTTTTCAATTTTCCCATTTTTTCCCATTTTTTTCCAATTTTTTCCCATTTTTTCCTATTTTTCCCCATTTTCCCCATTTTTATTCCCCATTTTATTCCCATTTTATCCATTTTCCCATTTTTCCCCATTTTTCCCAATTTTATTCCAAATTTTTCCTATTTTATCCCCATTTTATTCCCATTTTCCCCCATTTTTCCCCGAATTTATTCCAAATTTTTCCCAATTTTCCCCCATTTTATTCCCATTTTGTCCCCATTTTTCTTTTTATTTTTGGTGATTTTTTTAGGGAATTTTTGGTGATTTTTTTTTTTTATTTATTTGGGGGATTTTTTTTTGTATTTTGATGGATTTTTTAAGTAATTTTGGGTATTTTTTGGAATTTTTTAAAATGTTTTTTTAATTTTTGGGGAATTTTTCTGGAATTTGGGGGGTTTTTTCGATTTTTTATCTGATTTTTTTTTTTAATTTTTTTTTAATTTGGTCAAATTTTTTCGGAATTTTTTTGGGAATTTTTGGGTATTTTTGGGAATTTCTTGGGGAAATTTTTGTGATTTTTTAAAATTTTTAATTATTTTTTAAAAGAAATTTGGGATTTTTTTAGGAATTTCAGGAATTTTTGGAATTTCAGGAATTTTGGGAATTTTTTGGGATTTTTTTTCGGGAAATTTTGGGGATTTTTGGGAAATTTTTTGGAATTTGTTGAGATTTTTTTTCGATTTTTTTGGTATTATTTGGGAATTTTTTGGAATTTTTAGGAATTTTTTTGGGAAGTTTTGGAAGGTTTTGGGATTTTTTGAGGATTTTTTGAGAATTTTGGGGAATTGTTTGGGAATTTTTTTGAATTTTTAAAGATTTTTTGTGGATTTTTTTCTGATTTATTTTTAATTTTTTAGGAATTTTTTGAGATTCTTTTTCAAAATTTTTGGAATTTTCTGGAATTTTCTGGAATTTTTCAGGAATTTCAGAATTTTTGGAATTTCAGAATTAAAATTTTGGGAATTTCAGGAATTTTAAGAATTTTAATTTCAGAATTACTAGGAATTTTTTTTAATTTTTGGAATTTTTGGAAGCTTTTGGGAATTTTTAGGGAAGTTTTTGGGGATTTTTTGGAATTTTTTTGAATTTTGGGGAATTTTTGGGATTTTTTTTTTAATATTTGGGATTTGGGGGGATTTTTTTTTCTTTTTTTGGGAATTTTTTAAAGATTTTTGTGAATTTTTTTAATTTATTTTTAATTTTTTGGAATTTTTTGAGATTTTTTTTTCAAGTTTTTGGGGAATCTTTGGGGATTTTTAGGGGATTTTTTTGGGATTTTTTTAGAGTTTTTTTGGGATTTTTTAGGAATTTCAGGAATTTCAGGAATTTTTACCTCTCTGCTCTGTTTCCCTCCTGTCTCCATTTCCAAGGCCTCGATTTCCATCTGGGGGGGAAAAAATTCCAAAATTTTGGGGAATTTTAGGGAAATTTGGGAAAAGGGAAAATTTGGGGAAAAAAATTAAAATTTTTGGGAAAAATTTGGGAATTTTTTGGGAAAAAAAATCGAATTTTTAGGGAAAAAAATGAATTTTAGTGGGAAAAATTGGGAATTTTGGTGGGAAAAAAGGGAAATTTTAGGGGAATTTTTTGGGGTAAAAAATGGAATTTTTAGGGAAAACAGATTTTTAAGGAAAAAATGGGAAATTTTGGGGGATAATTTGGGGAATTTTTTGAGGAGAAAAAAATCGGATTTTTAAGGCAAAAAAAAATCGAATTTTTTGGGGAAAAAGAGGGAATTTTTAGGGGAAAAAAAGGATTTTTTTAGGGGAATTTTTGGGGGTAAAAAAGGGAATTTTTAGGGGATTTTTGGGGGTAAAAAATCGGATTTTTTGGGGTAAAAAAATCGATTTTTTTCGCTGTACTCACCCTCGGGAATTCCCCAGTTGTGCTCGGAGCCGTTGCAATTTCAGGGCAGAGTTTGAGGAAGTTCCAACCCCAAAAGCCTCAAATTTCACTTCCTGATTGCATCAGAAATTAGAGGAGGAAATAAAAATAAAAAAGGGAAAAATTCAATTTATTTCCCTTAAAAAAATGGGATTTTATTTCCTAAAAAACATTATTTTTTTCCCTTAAAAATTGGATTTTTTATTAAAAAAATTTCGGATTTTTTAATCCAAAAACCTCAAAATTTCCCTCCCCCCCCCAACTGGATTTTTTTGATCCAAGAAAATCGGATTTTTTCCCCTAAAATCCAGATTTTTTTCCCCAAATATTCGCATTTTTTCCCAAAAATTCCCATTTTTTTCCCATCAAAATTTCGGGGTTTTTTCCTTAATAATTCTCAATTTTTCCCTAAAAATTCCCATTTTTCCTTTAATAATTCCCATTTTCCCGTAAAAATTCCCATTTTTCCCCAAAAAATTCCCAATTTTTTCCCCTAAAAAGTCCCATTTTATCTCTATAAATTCCCTCTTTTTTCACAAAAAAATTCCTATTTCTCCTCAAAATTCCCTTTTCCCTCAAAAAATTCCTATTTTCCCCCCAAAAAATCCCATTTTTTCCCTAAAAATTCCCATTTTTTATCTCAAAAAATTCCCATTTTTTCCCTATCAAAATTTCGATTTTTCCCTAAAAATAATCCATTTATTTCCCCTAAAAATTCCCAATTTTTCTCTTAAAAAACCCCCATCTTTCCCTTAAAAATTCCCATTTCTTCCCCCAAAAATTCCCATTCCCCCCCCACAAATTCCCCCAATTTTTCCACCAAAAAATCGGAAAAAAATCCCGAAAAAACAAAAAAATCCCTGAAAACCGAGAAAAATTTAAAAATCTAAATTTAAAAAAAAAAAATTAAAACCCCACCAAAATTAAAAACATAATAAAAACATAAATTCCTTACCTCGTCGCTCGAATACCAAAAATAAATTTCCTTATTTCCCCTTAAACACCAAAATAAAATTCATTTATTTCCGCTCCAATATTAAACCAAAATAAATTTATTTCCGCTGCAGTATTAAAAAATTAAATTTAAAATTAAATTCCCCTCAGAGGCGCCGCCATTTTGTGCCCCTCCCTCACGGCTTTTCCCGCGCTTTTTCTCCTCCCTCCTCCTCCCTCACGCAGCACAAACGCGGCGGCGCTGCCGGGCTGAGGAGGGGAAATGGCGGCGCTCGTGCTCTGGCGGCCCTCGGACAGTTCAGGTCCTAGCGCTGCTTTGGAGGAAAAGCGGCCGGAAAGAAACACAAGGAAAGGAAATTTTGAGGGTTTTTTTTATTTATTATTTTCGGGGAGATTTAGTTTGGAAATTTTGGGTTCTGGGGTGCGGTTTTTGGAACACGCGATGGGGGGGGGGTCCCGCCATGATTCCCTCAGGGGTCCCGCCATGGCTCCCCCCTCAGAGCTCCCGCCATGGTTCCCCCTCCTCAGAGATCCCGCCATTGCTTCCCTCAGGGCTCCAGCTCTGTTTCCCCTAGTTACAAATGCATATTTTAGTATTGGCTTTTTGCAAATGTTGGAATTAATGTTATAATCATGATGGGGTTTTTTGCTTCTCTCTAGTAGACTTTTACTGTCAGAATAGATGTATAAGTTTTTCTTTGCTGTAGTTCTGATTTTTTCATTTGTTCCCATTTTCCCCCATTTTTTCCCCACTTTATTCGGCTTTTTCCCGGCAATCCGCGCGTTGGGAATGGCGGGAATTCGGGCGGAGCCTGCGGGCGCGCGGCTGACGCGGGGCGCGCTGCGCATGCGCAGCCCGGCGCTGCGGGGGCCGCGCTGGACCCTCGATGCTGATGAGCGCGGCTACGGCAGCCAGGGAAAGGGAAAAGTCACTTGTTTTTCGAAAAAAATCCCATTTTTAAAACAAAAAAAAAAATCCCCAAAAATCAAAAAAAATTAAAAAAAAATCAGAAAAAATTCGGAAAAAATTCCGCCAAAAATCCAGTGATAGAAGTGCTTAGTGGAGATGTAGACTCCAGGCCTCATGGCTCTGGCGCAGCCATTTCCAAAGCTGGTTATTCCAACCACCCACCAGTACTCAGCGTTGTTGTCCTGGCACATGAGAGGACCACCACTGTCACCCTGCAGCAGAGAAGAGAGGATTAAGGTGCTGTTGGTGGCCCCTGGCAGCACTGGGGCTGTCTCCTTCTTTCCTACAGCCCCTGCCAGAGCTGTATTCCAGGCAGAGGAAGGCTCGGCTCAGGGGCTGCAGCCTCCAGAGTCTCAGCCGTGAATGGCTTGGGGTCCTGTAAATGAGCACTATCTGTCCTCTCTGCACAGGGCTCCTGGCTGTGCAGAGGATGGACATTTGGCACGTGGCCCTCTGGGCTGCCAAGAGCACTAGCTAGGCTTGTTGGGCTTGCTGGGCTTGCTGGCACAGGGGTAGCCCTGGGCAGGCAGGTGTGGATGGGGAGTGTGCAGGAAGCCGCCCCCAGAGTGTCCGGCAGCCCGTCCCGCTGTCCCTTTCCCGGTCTCCCGTCTTGCTGTCCCTTGTCCTGTCCCCTCCCTCTCCCCGTTCCCGGCCGGAGCCGCCCCCTCCCCTTCCCCGCCCGTCCCGCCGCGCTCTCGCCTCCGCCCGGCTCTTGCCGTGCTGGCGCTGGCGCTGCCGGGCGGGCATCAGTGCCTGGGGCCGGGCCGGCATCGCCGCCCTTCGGCTGCGCCTGTGCCGAGCCCGGCCCCGGCCCCGGCCCCGGCTCCTCCCGGGGCCCGCGGAGCACACAGGCGGCGCGGCCGCTCCCGCCGCCCCCGCTTGCCCGGCCCGAGCTCCGCCGCTCGGCAGCGCGGCCGCCGGCCCCGAGCCGCCGGGGCCCGGCACGGCTGGGGATGCCCGGCCCGGGGCGCTCGGGCGGCGCTCGGGGGCCGGGGGTGGCCCCGGGCCGGGCGCTGACGGCCGCGTGTGGCCCGCAGGGAAGGCGCAAACTGGGAGGGACTGGGACAAACTGGGATGGACTGCGACGAACTGGGATCAAAGTGGCAGAGGGTCTGGGCCTTACTAGGAGTTACTGGTTTGGACTGGGAGGGCTTTGACGCTTTACTGGGATGAACTGGGATCAAATTAGGAGGGAACTGGGATGAACTGGGAGGGACAGGAATGAACTGGGAAGAGGTTTTTGGGGTTAATGGGAGTTACTGGTTTGGACTGGTTTGTATTTGGACGCTTTCCTGCGATGCACTGGGATGGACTGGTTTGTACTGGGAGAGGGTCTGGGCCTTACTGGGAGTTACTGGTTTGGACTGGGAGTGGTTTGACGCTTTACTGGGCTGGACTGGGATCAAATTGAGATGGACTGGGAGAGCATCTGGGCCATACTGGGGTTTATTGGTTTGGACTGGTTTGTACTGGGAGGGGTTTGACGCTTTCCTGGGATGAACTGCGATGGACTGGCATGGACTGGGAGGGATTGGGAGGGACTGGGAGGGACAGGGATGAACTGGGATCAAACTGGGAGGCAACTAGGATGGACTGGAATGAACTGGGATCAAACTGGTGGGGGTTTGGGGGTTACTGGGAGTTGCTGGTTTGGACTGGGAGGGGTTTGACGCTGTACTGGGATGAACTGGTTTGGACTGGAAGAGGGTCTGGGTCTTACTGGGAGTTACTGGTTTTGACTGGGAGGGACTGGGAAGGGTTGGAGGCCTTACTGGGAAGGACTAGGATCAAACTGGGACGAACTGGGATCAAACTGGGAGGGGTTTGGGGGTTACTGGGAGTTACTGGTTTGGACTGGTTTGTACTGGGAGGGCTTTGACGCTTTATTGGGATGGACTGGGATCGAACTGGGAGGGACTGGGAAAGGGTCTGGGCCTTACTGGGAGTTACTGGTTTGGAATGGTTTGTACTGGGAAGGGTTTGGCGCTTTACTGGGATCAAATGGGAGGGAACTGGGATGAACTGGGAGGGACTGGGACGAACTGGGATCAAAGTGGGAGGGACAGGGACGAACTGGGATCAAACTGGGAAGGGGTTTGGGGGTTACTGGGAGTTACTGGTTTGGACTGGGAGGGGTTTGCTGCTTTCCTGGGATGAACTGGGATGGACTGGGAGGGACTGGGAGAGGGTCTGGGCCTTACTGGGAGTTACTGGTTTGGAATGGTTTGTACTGGGAAGGGTTTGGCGCTTTACTGGGATGAACTGGGATGGAATGGGAGGGACTGGAAGAGGGTCTGGGTCTTACTGGGAGTTACTGGTTTGTACTGGGAGGGATTTGGCGCTTTACTGGGAGGGAACTGGGAGGGACTGGGATGGACTGGGAGGGACTGGGAGAGGGTCTGGGCCTTACTGCTTTTTACTGCTTTATACTGGGAGAGGTTCCAGGCCTTACTGGGATGTATTGGGATGAACTGGGAGGGGAGCAGCAGGGGTTTGGGAGTTACTGGTTTATACTGGTTTATATTGGTTTATACTGGTTTATACTGGGAGGCCCTGCTGCCCCTTTTAGGCCGCTCCAGGCCGGCCCCGCCGCCTCCCAGTCCCTCCCAGTACAAACCAGTAACTCCCAGTAAGGCCAAACCTGCTCCCAGTCCAAACCAGTATAAACCAGTAATCCCCAATCCCCTCCCAGTTCATCCCAGTAAGGCCCAAACCCCCTCCCAGTTTACCCAGTATAAACCAGTAACCCTCGAACCCCTCCCAGTCCAAACCAGTATAAACCAGTCCAAACCAGTATGAACCAGTAGAAGGAAAAGGGGGTGGGGCCAGAGGTGGGCGGGCCTCTGGAGGGGGCGTTGCCGAGTCACGTGTTGGGGGAGGGGGGGAAAAAACACAAACCAGTATAAACAAGTATAATCCAGTCTAAACCAGTATAAAGCAGTGATGCCGAGGTGTGAGCTGCCAGACCTGGTATGGGAAATGGAATGCGGATTGGGGTGTTGAGCTGCCAGGACCTGGTTGGGAAATGGGAATGGGATTGGGTTTGAGCTGCCAGGACCTGGTTTGGGAAATGGGATTGGGGTTTGAGCTGCCAGGACCTGGTTTGGGAATGGGATTGGGGTTTGAGCTGCCAGGACCTGGTTTGGGAAATGGGATTGGGGTTTGAGCTGCCAGGACCTGGTTTGGGAATGGGATTGGGTTTGACTGCCAGGACCTGTTTGGGAATGGATTGGGTTTGAGCTGCCAGGACCTGGTTTGGGAAATGGGATTGGGGTTTGAGCTGCCAGGACCTGGTTTGGGAAATGAGATTGGGGTTTGAGCTGCCAGGACCTGGTTTGGGAAATGGGATTGGGGTTTGAGCTGCCAGGACCTGGTTTGGGAAATGGGAATGGGATTGGGGTTTTGTCGCTGTGGGCGATGAACAGACGACATGAGACCTCGTTCTAAAAACTGCATCTGACTCCCCTTTATTCACAGACTGACCCCCTTTATAGAGCTTCTCGAGCAGGCCATCTCACTGGTCAGAAGAGTGCCAGAACTCTTCACCCCACTGGCCCAAAACTGAAAGACAGAGAGAAGTCCATCCCACAGAGAGGAATCCAAAACATCACTCTTGTTACAAGAACACTCGTGATGTTTCTGCCAAGCCTGTGAGAACACAAGGTCTTCCTGAACCAAAACCCCAGGAAGAACCTGAGTTCAGAAACTCAGCACCTTCAGGCCCAGGAGCCTCAGACTCCACCGGTGTGCCAGGGGGAGCCCCGAGTCACAGGCGGGCAGAGAACTGCAGAGCAGAGCATTGCCGCAATTACAGGGGTCGCCTGCAAGGCACCGAATGCGCACTTGGGCCTTGCAGGACGGGCAATCACTGCACCGTGAGGAGAATGCAATCTGAGGAGGGCGTGTGCTGGACATTGGGGCAGATACATTGGATTCAGTGATCTCAAAGGGACAAATTTTCTTTGCAGGAAAAGTCTGAGGTAATGTCTAGAGGGCACACACAGAATTTTGTGACAAAATCTGAGGTAAATTTTAGGAGAAAGGAAGGAAGAAAAAAAGAAAGAAAAAGAAAGGAAAGAAAGAGAAGAGAGAAAAAGAGGAAGGAAGGAAGAGAGGAAGGAAGGAAGAGAGGAAGAGAGGAAGGAAGGAAGAGAGGAAGGGAGGGAGGGAGGAAGGGAGGAAGAGAAAGAAAGGAAGGAAAGAAAGAAAGCAAGAAAGAAAGAAAGAAAGAAAGATTAATTTTGGGAGTGAAATGTCAGGTTCTCTGAGTTCCCACTACCTTGTCCTGTCGCCCAGCATGGGAGCCTTGCCCTCCCTGTCCCCAGCCAGCCCAGCCAAGTCACCTCGGGTCTGTCCCCACCCTCCTGCTGAGGCCCCGCATCCAGGGCTTCTGCGGAAGAGCTGGGAGACGCTTTGGGGAAGCTGCAGAGCAGCCGGGTGTCCGGAACAAGGCGCTGCTCATGGCCTCTGACACCCCATTGCTCAGGGCTTCCCACCACCCTGGCCACTCAGGGGCCTCCTTTCCCTTTGTCCTCTCCTGCCACCCACTGCCTCACACATCCCCCCCGTGCCTTCCCACTGCCTGCTCCTGTCAGGGCATCCACAGCCCCTCCTCCCATCAGGGCCTCCCAGCGCCCCGTCCCCTCAGGGGCTCCCCAGCCCGGCCACCCTGCCCGGCAGCAGCGCCGCAGCCCCACAGGAGCTCCAGAGCAGCCCGAGCAAGAGAAACCTCGGAGCCCTGGGCAACCCAGCCAGCAGCTCACGGGCAGCAGGACACAGGTGGAGGTTCCTGGCTGGCACAGGGCTCGTGGCCATCTCCAGGCACCGGTCTCACAGGCATCCCTGCAGCTCTGGCCCCTGCCCACCCGCTCTGTCGGCAGCACAAAGGCTCCAGCAGAAGCACCAAAGGCCAACGGGGCTTCTGGCCATTTTCCCTGCAACACTGCACACCTGGGCAGTTTGCTAAGCACAAGCACTCTATTCCCCTTGTTCCCCTTGCCCTGCAGAGCCTGGGCAGCAAAAGAAAGAGCCTGGGAGCCTGTGTATTATAACACATCCTATATTTATACACTAAAGGAAAACCAAAAGAAGAACTTTCGTAAAGAAATGGAAATTCCCTGCTGGCTGAGGGGGTCCAGCGTATTTGAAAGCCTCTCAAGTCAGCTCTCTGCAGAGCTCCAGCAGCACAGCCTGCCACCGCCCCACAGACAAGGCCGTCTCCTGCTTGCCGAGCGGAATTGATCGCGCAGCCTCTGGAAGATGGAGTAGCGACTTCTCTGTACTGCCTGAACGATGTACAGTGCTTGAACTGCCATGAGTCTGAGAGCAGGGCTGCTGTCATCTAGCATATTTTCAAGGGCTGCAGGAGACAGAAACAGAGCCACGATCGGATTCCAGATCTGTAGGGACCCGGGGAGAGCCCCGGGCCAGGACCATCCCAGCCCGCTCTAGCCATGGCCAGGAGGGAGCGGGGACCAACGGGATCGGCCTGAAGCTCCTGGTCAGGATTCCCCCACGTAGCCCTGAGATCTCCCCGTGCTCTGCCCATGCCGCTGCTCGTCGGCACAGGGAGCAGAGCCCTGTGCAGCCGGGGCAGGCATTGCAGTTCCCCCCGCCAGCCCCGCTGCCCTCACTCACCCCTAGAGATGCGCTGGAGCCTCTTCCTGCTGCCCGCTCAGGTACCACCCGGCCATGCCTGCGAACACAGAGCTCTGTGTCAGGGCGCCAGCGGCACAGCTGCGAGCCAGCGGCGCTGCCAGCCCTGTGGCCACAGGCCCCCGTGGCCCGGCAGGGCTCAGCCCGGGCGCTGGCCGCAGGCTGAGGCCCCAGGGCACGGCTGTGAGGGGCGGCAGCAGCGCCCAGGGCAGCCGGGGCTGCACGGCGCCGGGCCCGCCTGGCGCTGCCGGGGCAGCAGCCGGGGCTGGGGCCGAGCTGCGGCGGGGCGGGCAGGGAGCCCGGCCTCGGCAGAGCTCACCCAGGAACCTGACGGCCGCCTCTCGCAGGGGCTCCTGCGGGCTCTCCAGGTACGGCAGCGCCCGGTGCAGCTGCTCGGCCGCTCGGCTCCTGTCCTGTTCCAGCTGAGAGAGCAGCAGGAGGGAAGGGTTGGTGCTGGCCCTGCCCCTGGGCCGGGCTCTGCCCGCACAGCCCTGCAGCCCGGCCAGCCGGGGCTCCATCGGCACCCGGCTCGGGGCCACGGGAGCCTGGAGCAGAGCCCCTGCGGCCCCCGGCTGCAGCACCGGGCAGGGGCACAGCTGCCAGCCCAATACACTGGGCACCGGGGGCAGGGGGCTTCTCCAAGCTTGGGCTTTGGTTTCAAGGCCATCCTTACCAGCCACGTAGAAAACTTGTACATCTTCTCCTTTTGAAGTATTTTCAGGAGCTTTCTCCTCTTCAGGAACCTGGCCACACAAATCAGCAGTTCCCGAGAGGCCTGGGAGCAGCAGAGATGCAGAGATGGCCCCACAGACCAGAGAAAAGGACTTGCATGTCTGTGGCCAGCCCAGGAGACATTCAGGCCCCCTGCCAGAGATGCACCAACATCACTCAAAACCTCACCTCTGCC
Source organism: Sitta carolinensis (assembly GCA_032173965.1). Taxonomy (NCBI): domain Eukaryota; kingdom Metazoa; phylum Chordata; class Aves; order Passeriformes; family Sittidae; genus Sitta; species Sitta carolinensis. Next base: position 67,993 of record JAVUNC010000053.1, read on the forward strand.
ACACGCTGGTTCTCCTCATGGCAGTGGAAGAAGAGTGGGAGCAGGCTCTGGCTCACAATTCTCTTCAGTGGCTTTTTTCCTTTGTCCACTACCAAGTCCATCACCTTGCTGAAGAGGTTTAGGGAGAACAGCTGCACATGGATGTCACCCTGGAACATAAGAAGTTACCTCAGCACCAACTTCCTGAGGCCCACCTGGGCAAAGCCCTGAAAATGCATAAAGTTTCTGGGCAGCAGCCACTGCCCGTGGCTGGGCGCACTGAGCCTTACACTGTCAAAGAGCGGCAGGAGTGCCTCAGCCAGCTTCGGGGCAATGGTGCTGGATATCGGGATGTGGTCGTTCTCAAATATATTTGTGAACACAGAAAGGGTCATGCTGACAACATATCCATGTGCATCACCCAGCAGCTCCACAAATCTCTGAGACAGGTTGCACACTTTCCTGGCCTGTGTGGAACACAAGGCAGTGCTGGGAAGCCAGGAACAACTACATCCCACAACACTGCCCTGGCACTGCAAGCCCACCCTGCTGCCACAGGGCCCAGAGGCCAAAGGCCTGTCCCAAAGCACTCAGGGGGGGGAGGCAGGAGAGCTGGGAGCAGCTGCCTCAGCTCCTGAAGCCCAGCCAGCCCAAGGGGCTGCTTTGCCCAGTGCAGCATCAGCTGCTGCCCCCTTCTCACCATCGAGGGATCCCTGCTGAGCACCAGGAGGCCTCTCAGCACCAGGCAATTCCTTTCCCTGCTCTCACTCTGCAGGTGCCTTGACATGATCTCAAGGACGTTGTCCCCATATTCAGTCAAATCCAAGCACTGGAGGACCTGAAAGGCACAGGGCAGTGACAGGGGTGCCCAGCTGGCAGGAGCTCAGAACCGCACAGGCCTGGGCCCAGGCAGCAGCACAGGACGTGGGCACCGTCCCAGGGAGCTGCGGCTGCGAGAGGGCAGAGAGCTGGGAGGCAGCTCAGCTCAGCAGCACTGCCCATCAGGCTCACCTCCACGAGGAATGCCAGGAAGGGCAGATCCCAGCTTGGCTCCTCCCTGCTCAGCAGCCCAAGCAGGTGGACTGCAATCCCAGAACACAAGGAGAGCCAGGCACGGCACATCACCCTGTCAGGGGGAAAAAGTTACCAAGACCCTGAGATGGGGGCGCAAACCTCTGCCAGGACTGACTCACTAAGGTCTGGTCTTTCCCCACCACCCTGCAAGGGGACCTGGGCCATTTAGGAGGTGGCTCGTTCTGGGCACCCTTCTCTCCCAGCCTTTTCCAGTCTGCTCAGCCATCCCTCAGTGACATGGCTCACTGGCCCATGACCAAGAGGAATGTGTGGGGCACCCCAGGCACAGAACACACGTGCCAGGGGCAGTGGGGAGAAGGGGGTCTCACCTGGCCAGCAGACCCACGGCATAGTGCTGGGTGTCAGCGCACAGCAGCGTGTCCCAGACACCGTCGCGTGCCATGGCCATCACCTCCTTGTCACACCCCAGTCGGCAGAGCAGAGCCTTCATGGTCTGCACTGCAAACCTGTGTGCAGAGCAAAGCCCAGGTCACTCCGGGAGCATTGGGGATGGCCACAAGGGTGTGGGAAGGGCAGGAGGACTGGGACCTGTTGGGGGTGCTGGGAAGGCGGTGTTCCTCCTGGCATGCTCTCCAGAAGTTATTAATGTCCTCTGGTGGCATGTGCTGAGTGGTGATGACAACTTGGAAGAGCAGAGGCACAAAGAGTCGCCCAGCATAAAGGGTCACTGCCTTGGGGCATTCGGACAGAATCTCCCAGAGCACCAGGGTTGCCTGCAAAAGAAGCAGCCCGAGACAGCGCTCAGTGCCCTGGTGTCCATGTGGCAGGGCCTGAGGGGAGACACAGGGGGGCAGCGGGGCTGGTGCCCCCTGAGCCTCCCCCTAGCCCAGGTTTCAGCCCAGCAGCTGAGGCACAGAAAGGATGGAGAGGTGCTGGACAGGCAACCTGGGAGTGAGCAAAGCTTAGTTCCTGAAACTCACCGCCAGGGCAAAAATATCCTTCTCGTCTCCATCACAGGTACAGCTCCTGTAAAGTGGCCAATCCTCCATCACACGGACCAGCACTGGCAGCACCTTCTTCATGGCTGGTCCCGAGGAGCCTATGGCTCTCCAAATCATTGCAGCCGCTCTGTGGGATGGGAGCTCTGTGTCAGGGGTGTCTCAGTCCCAGCACCATGCCCTGTGCAGCTGTGGGGGCCCAGGTGACAGAGCCCTGGTGCCCTGAGGGGCAGGGAGGCAGCATGGCAGCAGGCTCTGGAGACAGAGGGGCCTGAGGCTCCTGCACCTCTCTGCCTGTCTGTCTGTCTTGGCAGAGCCCACTGGACAGGCTGTGCAGGGCACTGGGCCCTAAAGGCTGGAGAGCCCTGAGCTCTCAAGGCAGGTGGGCCCCGTACCTGTCACAGGATGGAGCACAGTGCAGGAGAGTCAGCACCACGTCTTCAGGGTGCTCACCAGCCAGCCTCAGGATGGTGCTGGGCACCCTGGCATCCACAGTGTCATGGGATGCCAGTTTGGTGGATATTCTTCACCATGGCTGGCACCTGGAGGAGGCATGAGGAAAACTCTGAGTGCTGTGCAAGGGAGTAACTTCCCCAGCTTCCTGCAAGCACTGCTTCCCTTCCTGCCACACTGAGATGGCCTCAAAGGCTGAGGGGGCACAGTGGCTGTGGCTTGAGGGGGCACGGAATCCTGGGAGGCCTCCAGGCCTGGCCCCAGACTGCTCACCTGCTGCCGAGATGGAAACCCACTCTCCTCCAAAACCTCTGCACTGGCAGGATCCATGACAGTGGCAGTGGCCGTGGTGTCAGCACTGGCCATGCCCTGAGTCTCCCTGGTGTCCACATCTGTGGTGGCCACATCCTCAGCCACTGCCAGCTCAGCGTTTGCCCTGCCGTCCTTCAGTGCAGGCTCAGCCTCTCCTGAGCACTCAGGCGAGCCTGTGCTGACATGAGGCTCTGCCTGGAGCTCGCTCAGCCCCGAGTCAGGCTCGGCTGTGCCCCCAGGGGCTGTGGGCTGATCCTCCTGTGTCGACGGGGCACAAACTTCCGGAACATCTGCAGGAGGACAAAGGGCAGGGAAGAGAGGGATGTTCCATGCAGTGCTCCAGGCGCTGTGCTGGGCTGAGCAGGGACAGCAGGCCCAGCCCAGGTGGGGATGGCTGCAGGTACCTTCAGTGCTCTCTGGAAGCGGCCTCGGGTGGGTTTGTGCCCCTGTGTCCGGTCTGTGGCTGCATCTGGCAAAGAGAGAGCACAGCCAGAGCTGAGGGGCTGCGGGAGAGGCCGGAGAACACAGCCCAGCCCTGTGCTCCTCAGGCAGGGAGAGCGCTGGGATGGCCCAGGGATGGAGCATGGCCACTGTGGGGGGCAGCCCTGGCCCCTCTGCCATCCTGTCCATGGGCATGTGCACAGCGGGAGGGATGGGATGGGATATGGGATGGCATGGCATGGCATGGCATGGCATGGCATAGGTTGGGATGGGGCCAAGCTGGGAGGAGCCGTCAGCCCTGTGGCCCAGCTGCCACTCACCATCCTGCAGTGGCTGGAGCTGATCCAGCTCTTCAGGCTGTTGTGCTGGCGCACCTTCAGAGCCTTTCTTATTTTCCCTCCTCTGCACCTTGAAGCAGCTGATGAGTCTGCCTGCCATGCTACAATCTGAGCTTGAGGGCACCTTCTAGAGTGGGTCCTCAGGAAAGCTCAGAGTTGCCAAGTGCTGCAGTCTGGCTGCGAGGTCAGCTGCAGGAAGAGCACCTCGTCCTGTCCTGTCCCACCGTGTGCTCTGAGCACTCTGGCATTGCTGTGGCAGCCTCCAGTGCCTTTGTCACCTCGTGTCCCAAAGGGTCCTGTGACATCTTGCCCCGTTGCCATCCCGTTCCCATGGTGACCATGCTGCACCGTGTCCCCAAGGGCCCTTCTGATTTGTTTTAGTATAGTGGAGTCAGTTCTCATGAATTGGAAGATAAACAAGAATCATGTTTGCATTCCTTTGTAAAAGATATCACCTGATGGACTTCTCAAGTGACCAGTGAAGATGGAGAGGTGGTAACCTCTCTGTCCAATCTCTGATCACTGTCCAGAAACTGAGAGATACGAGGTCAACAATAAACTAGAATCTTCTTCCTTTCTTCTTCTCTGCCTGAACCCCTGTTGTGTGTGTTGCTGTGTGTTTCTATCTGCGTCACAGTAACATTTTCCTGTCTCAATGGGGGAGCCACCTTGGGTGGAAAACCATGCCTTCACTGACATTTCCATCACTGGCATTATCTCAGGCAAATCATTTCACATCTTTGGAACAACCAAAGTGCATCTTTTCAATCACATAAATTCAGCTGGCTTTTTTAGGAATTCTGCCTCTCTTTGGCAGGTGAATGACACAGCAAAAGCACCTTGGGAGAAACCTATTTTTTTTTACTTTTGTCCCAGGAATTATTTTATTGCTGATTAAAACATTCCATGGCACCATGATTAGGCCCAGCTCTTTACATTAGTTGGCCTGCATGTGGGGCCTAATTTTGTGTCTCTGCAGCTGCACTGAGGGAAATTAAACCTGAGAACTCACCTGTGCACTGCACGAATGACAGCAAAGTGAATTTTTCAGCCCTTCCTTTCCCTGAGATTGCTCAGGGAACGAGATTGCTTTGGATCTTCTTCAAGCATTTAAATTTAACTTTTTATGTAAAATCTGACTGTTGTCAGGAAAGGCTGCTGCATATTCCTACGGCATCCCTATAATTGCAAATATAAAATTCCGCAGAGCAATAAATAATCTAGCTTCAGAGTTAAATAGGGTGAATAATTGAGTGAGAAACACAGGGTCCTTAAAACCTGCACTGCTGGCACACACTCCTGAGTGTGTTCATCATTCAGTTTGTCACTTGGAAGGTAAGGGATAACAAATCCAGGGATAATGCAGGCTGCTGTGGCTTTGGAGTGGGGCTTCCACAGAGGCTGCAAACTGTGCCCAGCCCCTGCCTACCCAGGGCTGTGAATCCTGTGGGTCAGGGCAGTGCTGGGCACAGTTTGGTGCCAGTCCAGTGCCAGGGCACCCCAGGGCTGGGGTTTGCAGTCCAGATAAGGCAGGGCTGTGCTCAGCCCAGGGCTGGTGCTCTTCCCTTGGGTCACTTCTTGCTCCTGGCCAGTCCAGGTGTGGCTGAGCTGGACAAGTGTCCTTATTCCTCCTTCCAGCTGTCCTGGGGCTGCGCGGGCTCACCAGGAGATCACCAGGGGCTTGGACAGGGACTGTGGGCTCTGTGGCTGCTCCATGGGCTGCTTGTGCAACAGTTCCCAGGCTGCCAGTCCTTTCAGACATTTGTCAAGGTCAAAATTCCATCCAGGCCAAGGTGATTGGTTAGTCCTGTGTGCTTAATAATTATCATACGACAGTGAAGTAACTGGCATCATAAGGAGTTGTGCTTGATTACCTGGTGCTGATGACCATCCTCAGTTTACAGCTGGGTGGGAAAGCAGCCATCAACAGGAGAGAAAAGGGTAGCCTGAGGTCATCAGTTTTGAGTTATAAGAAAAAGGTCAAACGGATCTCTTTGTATAACCCTTCAAAAAATAGGTAACCCAAGGAGTTTTAGCCTAATTTTTAAGGAAGCAGGGTTTAACAAATGCTCTTCCCATTCCATCTAGTAATTTTTGAGCCTAATCAAAAATATGTCACAATGAAAAAGATGTCTTAAAATCGTTATGTCCTTTTAGGCTCTCCAAGGCCTTCTCCAGGTGTGAAAATGCAGGGACAGCGCCAGGGCCAGCGGCTTCCCACTGACAGAGGGCGGGCTCAGGCTGCAGATGGGCCAGAAATTCGGGTCCCTGAGGCTGCTGAGGCCCCAGCCCGCGCTGCCCACAGAAGCTGGGGCTGCCCCATCCCTGGCAGTGCTCCAGGCCACGCTGGATGGGGCTCGGAGCGACCTGGCCTCGTGGAAGGTGTCCCTGCCCGTGGCAGCAGGGTTGGAACATGACGATTTCTAAGCATCCTCCTGTCGCTGTGGGCGATGAACAAACGACACGAGACCTCGTTTATAAAAGCTTCATCTGAGTCCTTTTTTATTCACAGACTGACCCCCTTTATAGAGCTTCTCGAGCAGGCCATCTCACTGGTCAGAAGAGTGCCAGAACTCTTCATCCCACTGGCCCAAAACTGAAAGACAGAGAGAAGTCCATCCCACAGAGAGGAATCCAAAACATCACTCTTGTTACAAGAACACTCGTGATGTTTCTGCCAAGCCTGTGAGAACACAAGGTCTTCCTGAACCAAAACCCCAGGAAGAACCTGAGTTCAGAAACTCAGCACCTTCAGGCCCAGGAGCCTCAGACTCCACCCTTCCAAGCCCAGCCTGTCTGCGATTCTGCGATCTGCGGGGCTGGGGGCAGCTGGGCTTCCTTTCTGATTAGAATCCCCTGAGCACCGTTGTGGGAACCCAGGACATCCCTCTGAGTGTCCTGGAAAATTTATAGGTCACAAGAATTTAAGGGGAATGATAGTTAACATATCACGGGGTGAAAAAGTAGAATTTTGGGGGTTTAGAAGGTGAATTTAGGGGACAAAGATGGAGGAATCAGGGTGTGTCCCTGCCCTTCTTCTTCGTCTTTTGTCCTCCATCCTTTGTCCTGCTGTGGTTGTGGCACTTTTGAATTAGTTTAGAATAAAGACACATTGTTTAATATAGTTGATAGGTATTGGAGAGTTATTATAAATAAAGCATACGTAATTTTTAGTATAAAATGTCAACACCGCCCAAAGGGCAGGGAGTTCTGACAAAACCTGGCCTGCAAGAAAGATCTCTGCAGGCCACAGCCACAAATGTAAGAAGATAACAAGAATAAACAATCCTTGAACAAGAGAACAGAAAATCTCGGCCTCTTCTTCAGAAACTGGGCTGGGAAAACAGAGACTTTCACAAATTCAGGTTCAGGACAACAACAACAAAAAAAAAAAAAAATATATATATATTATATATATATATATATATTTTTTTTTTTTTTTTTTTAAACCTGACACACTGTAACTTTGGTTGAGCTCAAGGAAACAGTTCCCGAGCCCACATTCCCAACTCATGAGATTTACCAGTACTAGAGGTCAGGCTGAGATCAATAAAGCCTTGCACGATCCAGATTCTGCAATATTTATTTTATTGAAGCAAGAGCAACTATAATCAAGGAGCAAAGCCCAATTCCACATTTGATGTATTTCACAGGAAGAGCTCTGTGGTTAGTTATCTAACTAGGAGAAAAATCTACAAGATGAGCTGTGCAAGTACACTTTTAAAAGTCATTGTAATTAGAGATGCTCAACAAAACACAACTGAACAAAAACAGAAAGGAGAGGAAAAACAATGTTTAGCTGGCTTTCAGAGAAATATCAACCTTTTGACATTTCCACACTTTTTAAACTGTAATTGTGATATAACCACATAAAATGCATTCCAGGTATTACAGAGCCATCATTCTTAAACCCATATGCATTTGACTCTCTGAACTGCACTGACTCCCAGCATTAAAGTGGAATTTGTTATTATTTATAGATAATCAGGCCAACTGTTGAGGCTATTGTAATATTTGCTTGGGACATCATAGCCATATTTTGACAACAAAGATGAATGGAGCAAAACCTCCATAAGAGAGGAAAAACATAACACTTACTAATACATTACATTAAAGGATTGAATAAAATAATTTGCACTTATTTTTTCACACCCACACATTTCAAGCACAGAAACACCTGCCCTGAAGTGGTCTGCCCTGTAGTTATACCTATCCTGTCATGGAGCAGAGGAGACACCAGCTCGCAGTGTTTCCTTTCTCCAGGGCTGTTCTTACAAAGGAGAGGCTACTGTTGCACATTTTCAGGTATTTACTGTCTTCTCCTCCTTTATTTGGATGCCTCAGGGTTGCAGTCGTGTTCTTTATCTTCCCTTTATGAATCCCTAACAGTTCCTATCTGCTCGTTATTTTGCCGTGTCCTTTGTTTCCCCATCTCAGTGCCTTTCAAGCCTTTTCCTTGCTGCTCTGTGTGCCATTGAACCTTGCCTCATTTACCATGTTTTCCTTCTGGTGTTTCCACAGCCTTTCCTTCCTCTTCATATTTTACTCATGCAAGTCTTACAATCTGTATTACAGATTTCTGCTACAATGTGTTTTCACAGGAGTCCAAATCTCAAACTCTGGAAAACACTCTACATTAGGTAGTTCTTATCTACAGAGCTGCCTCAAAGACTGAATATCCACCCCCAGGACTTGAGTCTACAAAATCATCTGCATGCTTTTAATTACACAAGTTACAGAGTGGCTCGGTGGGTTTTTCTTAAAAGCTCACAAAATAGAACAACAGTGAAAGAAAACCCAGAGGCGTAACCAAGTTTACTTCTACACAAAAGAGAACTCAATTTGTTCCTGCATTTGGGGGATTTGTGCTATAATGAACTTTTCCACTCTTCTCTTGTCCTGTGATGGTATAATTACCTTTAGGGATGTTCATGTAGAACTGGCATTTTATCTGCTGAATAATTTACAGGTTGGCAGAGTTTAAATACATATAAATGACACGCTCACCATTAATGTCAGATAGAACAAGTAGGATCCAAGGAGGTGCCATGCTGCTGCTTCACCACCTCGTGCAGACAAGATTAGCAGGGCCTCTCAATGCGCTTGCCTACATTTTCCAAACATCTGATCTCATACTAATCAGCCAGATTGATTTTAAGAACACCAGCAAGGAAATTCTGTGGATACCACAATCAGTGCCCTGTGCAGCACCTTGCCAGCGAGCGTGGAAGAAGCAGATCAAAGCTGACGTGCTGATACTGATCAAACTGGAAAAGATCAAGTGTGAGATGACCTTGTCCACAAAGATGAGTTGACCGAAAATAATTTGTACAAGTTTCAGCTATTACAAACCGTCCTTAATATAATAAAACTTACAAAAAGGCACGAGATATGCTTTAGCTGCGATAAATCCCACTCGGTCTAGAATGTCTGAATGCCATGGATTTTATCTATAAGAATATTATAGATATTAAATATTTAGCTGTACATCAGTCATGGACAACCTAGTACCCCGTACTTGCCTTGAAAACACTGAAATTTCTAGTACACACTGTCACCCTTAAAAAACATAAAATATGTTTGTAAACTGCAAGCAACAGAAGTTAGTAAAAACCAAACAAGTGGATTAAGGCCAAAGCAATCTCTACATCAGTCTCACTTCATCCATGTCCTGGGAACCTGATGGATTGATACAGGAAACATCTAATTATTATGGGAGCTACAGACTGAAGACAGATGCCTCTTTAGGAATTCCCACTTTGTATCCATTTCTTCCAGTGGATCCAGCCCACAACACAGTGAAAAGATTGCCATTGTCTCCAAAGGAGGGATTAAACTATGGCAAATTTTCAGTAACATGCTGCCTGGAATGCTAATTATAACACTCTTTTTATGAATATTCAATTTTATGTTGGGTCTTATGTCCTTGAGCTAAAGCTCATAACTTCTATCAATATTAATGCCAATTATGCATTCAGATCCATAGAGATCAGAGAATTTACTCAGAGATGTTAATATGCCCAGTCTTGTTTAACTATATTGATTTTCAACTTCATTTCTAGCTGGTGCTGTATGGCAAGGATGATGACAAGGACCAAAACCACACAAGTTTTCAGCCCCTTTTAAAGAGCACAAATGATGATGATCACAGGAGGTCTCATCAGCATCTAATACCATTTAAAACATCACTGAGTTTGAAAACACTGATTAACTACTGTTATTAAAAGAGGAGAAAAAGCTAAAGAATCTTAAATTTTAAAATCTAAAATTCACATCTGTAAGATTATCATAACTACCCTGCCTAATGTCATCTCAAAGAGATGCTTTTCCTGGGAAATAGACTTTTGAGGATACAATTTTCTGCCCCATAAGTAACTCAAAAAATGTGTCTGCAGGTTTGAAATAAAAAAAAAAAAAAAAAAAAAAAAAAAAAAAAAAAAAAAAAAAAAAAGAGAAAGAGACGTGACAAAGGGAGGAGAAGGCAGGGCAGGGACACGGCTGCCCAGGGACCAGAGGGACCCCACACCTCGGGACTCTGGGCCTGTGTTGCAGGCTCACCCACCTCTCCCTTGCCAGAATCAGCCGACGAACAGCCAGAGGAGACAGCGGAGTTCCTCGACGTGGTGACGGGAGAAGGTGGACAGGAGCAGGGCTGACACAGGGCTGTGCAGGGATTCGTGCCCTCGTGGCCCTGGGCCTGTTCTGCAAACTGCCCACACTTTTCTTTCCTCCCACAGGCAGGGACGAGTCACACCCTGAGGAGATCGCGGTGTTCCTGCAGAGGGACTCACTGTGACAGCTGCCATGTTCACAGCGAGCAGGAGGGCCTGCTGCCAGGAGCCAGGTGAGGGCAAAGCTGACCTCCCACAGCCTGGCCCAGGGCTCTCAGGGCAGCCAGCGTGGGGCCCAGGGCTCTCAGGCAGCCAGCGTGGGGCCCAGGGGCTCTCAGGGCAGCAGCATGGGCCCGGGGCTCTCAGGGCAGCCAGCGTGGAGCCCAGGGTCTCAGGGCAGCCAGCGTGGAGCCCAGGGGCTCTCAGGGCAGCCAGCGTGGGGCCAGGGCTCTCAGGGCAGCCAGCGTGGGCCCGGGGCTCTCAGGGCAGCCCGTGGGGCCCAGGGGCTTCAGGGCAGCCAGTGGGGCCCAGGGGCTTCAGGGCAGCAGCATGGGCCAGGGGCTCTCAGGGCAGCCAGCGTGGGTCCCAGGGGCTCAGGGCAGCCAGCGTGGAGCCAGGGCTCTCTGCACAGCTGCGCCACACGGCTCTCCAGGGCAGCCAGCGTGAGGGCAGGGACCTCACACCCTGGGGCCAGGGCTCTCAGGGCAGCCAGCGTGGAGCCAGGCTTCAGGCAGCCAGCGTGGGCCAGGGGCTCTCAGGCAGCCAGCGGGGGCCCAGGGCTCTCAGGGCAGCCAGCGTGGGGCCCAGGGCTCTCAGGGCAGCCAGCGTGGGGCCCAGGGCTCTCAGGGCAGCCAGCGTGGGCCCAGGGGCTCTCAGGGCAGCCAGCGTGGAGCCCAGGGGCTCTCAGGGCAGCCAGCGTGGGCCCAGGGGCTCTCAGGGCAGCCAGCGTGGGGCCCAGGGGCTCTCAGGGCAGCCAGCGTGGGGCCCAGGGGCTCTCAGGGCAGCCAGCGTGGGGCCCAGGGGCTCTCAGGGCAGCCAGCGTGGGGCCCAGGGGCTCTCAGGGCAGCCAGCGGGGGCCCAGGGGCTCTCAGGGCAGCCAGCGTGGGTCCCAGGGGCTCTCAGGGCAGCCAGCGTGGGGCCCAGGGGCTCTCAGGGCAGCCAGCGTGGGGCCCAGGGGCTCTCAGGGCAGCCAGCGTGGGGCCCAGGGGCTCTCAGGGCAGCCAGCGTGGAGCCCTGAGCAAAGGCAGGGGGAGGCAGGAGCTGCTCAGCCATTGCAGGGCTGGGAGGCTCCTTCCTGCCCAAGGGGGGCCCAGCTGTGCCAGGGGGCAGCTGTTGGCACACCCGTGCCCGCAGTGGCCCCTGCTCCAAAGGCCTCCAGCCCTGCCCATCCGCCCGCCAGGCCCGCAGACAGGCACAGGGCAGCCCTTGGGGCTGATGCTGCAGGCTCAGAGCCCTGCAGAGGGGCTCATGCCCGGTGCCATTGGCTCTGTCCCCTGCAGCATGCGTGCTGTGTCGCAGCACAGAGGTGGACCTGGACCTCTGCGGCGACAAACGTGAGAAGAACGGGCTCTGTGCCCATTTGTTCTGCCTGGTGAGTGGCCCTGGCCTTCCTCCAGTATTGCAGTGGGCAGGCCCTGTCACTCTGCCTTCATCAGCTCCTCCCCTCTTCTATAGTATTTTGCCACTCTACTCATTCCTCAAGAAGATAGACGTCTCGGACTCATGGGCTTTCTCCCTCGAGATATCCAACTTGCCGTCAGGCGGGCGGCACAGAAGGTGAGAGCCTGGCAAGAGCAGGGATATTTGTACCTGGCGAGGTCTGGCAGAGCTTAGCCCAGACCCAAGGAAAGGAAGGCTGCCCCTTGCTGATGGCTGTAGGACAAAGTCTCAAAGTCTGGCTCCCAGCAGTTCCATGGAGGCTCTGGCACAGGAGCCTCCTCCACCAGGCAGCTCTGTGGGCTGAGCGCCTGCAGCAGCCACATCCTGTGCCCTGCCTGGAGCCGTGGGGCTGTCAGGGGAGGCCCTGAGGCTGCTGCTGATGGGGCTGCTTTGCTCTTCCCAGCACTGCTGCGTCTGTGGCCAGAGCGGGGCCACCATCGTGTGCTGCATGGAAGACTGTGGCAGATGGTTCCACCTGCCCTGTGCCAACAAGGGTGGCTGTGTCACGCAGTATATTCCCCCATACAGGTACCTCCTCCTCACTCCTGGCCACCCCTGAGGAATTAGCCACTACATCTCACTTTGACCATCATTTGCCCCCAGATCCTACTGCCCTGAGCACTGTCTAGAACAGAACGTGCAGGTGACTCCTGAGCCGGGCACCAAATGCCTCATCTGCTTGGAGCCAGTGGAAGACAGAAAGAGCTTCAGAACCCTGGTGTGCCCAGTGTGCAAAATGGCCTGGTTCCACAGGGACTGCATCCAGGTCGGAGCCATGCCCTCAGCCCCGGGCCACAGCAGGTGCTGAGCAGCACCAGGGCCTCGCTCACACTGCTTCTGTTTGCCCTGCAGGGACAGGCCATGCACGCCGGTGTTTTATGCCTCAAGTGCCCCCTGTGCAGAAATGTTGGCAGATTTGGTTTTGAAATGTTTGTTGTGGGGATCCGAGTCCCTTTCAGGTTGGTGTCCTTCTGCCTGGCTCTCAAGGCAGGAGGGTGCCAGTGCTGTGCTGGGCCCTGCCCTGACCTGCAGTCCTGGCCCTGCTCTCTCCGTGTGTCTCGGCTGTGTGGGCTTCAGCTTCACACACGACTTGGAAAAGCCCTGGAGGAAGAGCAGGGACACCCTGCAGCTCCGTGAGGGCAGGGCAGCAGAAACTCAGCAGCTTTTCCTTCCTCCATCAGACTGCCAGCATGGGAGAACAGCAGTGGGTATGCAGAACTCAGAGAGAGGCACAGCTCGTGCAGTGCCAGGGAATGCCTTTACCCAGGAGGCAGGGAGGAGGCAGAGGCAGAGGGGTAAGTTGGGAAGCTGCGCTCAGGGCTCTACTGGGAACCCGTGTCTGGACAAGGGCTGGAAGTGCAAAGAACTGAAAGAGCTCGGTCAGTCTCGTGCTGTGGACACTTTGTCTTGAGAGCCATGAACCTGTTTGCTTCCCCAGGCCCTGGCAACTGCTGCTGTGCTCCTCCTGTGCTGCTGAGGGCACCCACAGGCGCTGCTCTGGCCTGAGCAGCAGAAGACGCAGATGGGAGTGTGAGAGCTGTGCTGGTCCTAGCACGGGTATGAGGCGAAGCACCCGGGTGTCCCTGGGCTGGGGGCAGAGCCCAGGCTGGGCTTCGCAGAGCCTGTTGCTCCTGGAGGGCTGTGGGAACTGCTCTGGCAGGGCCTGGCCCAGGCCTGGGGGACTCTTGACATTCCTGATTCCCCTTACAGCTCCCAGGGATGAGCCAGAGCTCAATGGCCATAGCCTGGCCGGACAGCAGTCACTGCCAGCTTCCTCACTGGACACCAGCAGCACAAGGATGTCAGGCTCAGGAAACAGCAGCTGCACAGAGCCTGAGCGCAGGGTCCATTCCAGACGTGCTGGGCCTGACTGCAGGCGAAACCGCTCTCGCCAGCGTGGTCAGGCCCAGAGTCCACCGGTCCGGTCACTGAGGCAGACTGGATAGCAGCCACAGGACAGGACCATGGGCCGAGAGGCTTAGGCCAAGGCAGGGACCAACACAGGCGTCCCCCAGATGCAGGAGCTCCCACCAAGAATGTCAGACCCAGAGTCCACCTGTCCAGTCACTGAGGCAGACGGATAGCAGCCACAGGACAGGACCATGGGCCGAGAGGCTTAGGCCAAGGCAGGGACCAACACAGGCGTCCCCCAGACGCAGGAGCTCCCACCAAGAATGTCAGACCCAGACTCCACCTGTCCGCTCCAGGAGCGGCCAGGACAGGAAACGGAGGAGAACTGCAAGTGCTGAGAGGCCCAGGCCCAGGGGGACACCGTCGGGGCCATCCCGCAGGAGCAGCCGCTCCCAGCACCAACGCTGGGCCTCAACCCGGACCTCGAACGGCAGCAGGTAGTGTCATCTTTTCTTTCTAGTCCGTCTCTTCGCTGCCTGAGCAAAGGTGAGAATGCTCAACACAGGGACCTTGAGATTTGCAGGTCTGGGAGAAAACCCTATTAGCTCTTGGCATTTCTATTGGCAGGAAAGAAGTCTGTGCTAAATACCTCGATTTCTCTGTTACCGTGTATTAAGTGAGAAGTCCCTTAAGGATGTGGCTAATTAAAGAGGGCACTTGCTGCTGCCTTTAGACTCCAACCTCAGGCGTTTCCCCACTGCTTAGCCTTGAAAGTGAAGCACTCCTAACTGGGCTTGGACATGTTTAGGGAGACATGAAGAGCAAGGTGGCTCTTGGGGAAGGTGTCTGTGGAAAGGATGTGTGCTGTGTTGCTATCCTTGAACAATCTCATTTCAGTAAAGCCAAAAGGCAGAAGAAAGAAGAGCATGAGACTCTGCCTTGAGTGTCTGACAAAAGCGATGACAAGACTGCTGCTGATTTAAAAGACTTGGACCTTCAAAGAATGAACCAGAAAAGACTGTGGAAATATGTTGTCTTTAAAAATAAGCTTTCTGATTTGTTTTAGTACAGTAGAGTCAATTCTCATGAATTGTAAGATAAACAAAAATCATGTTTACATTCCTTTGTAAAAAATATCACCTAATAAACTTCTCAAGTACCCAGTAAAGATAGAGAAGTAGTAACTTCTCTGTCCAATCTCTGATCACTGTCCAAAACCTTATATATACAAAGTCAACAATAAACAGAGACTTCCTTTCTTCTTCTCTACCTAAACACCTATTGTGTGTGTTACGGTGTGTTTCTATCTACGGGACAAAGAGGATGCACAGGACTCTGCCCCAGATGACCATTTGCCTGAGAATGACACAGCTCAGGAGTTGAGTGCTTTCAAGGATTCCTTCTATGGAGTCACACAGGAGTTGGCCATTAAGGAAGCTAATGGCAGAAACCTTCTTTCTAACAGTGCCATTTCTAAGGGACAGCTTCTGGCAGGCCCTGTAGAGCGATATGGTGTAAAGAAGGACAGGATGCAGGGGATTTTCAGCAGCACAAGTCAGTAGTCAGGCAGAAGCATTTTGAGCTTCATTTCTACTGGCCAAGGGTATGCTAGATTAATGAGTGGTTACTCATGCTTGCATCTCAGGGATTTTGAAAGGCAGCCTTTGAGAAGGCATTGGGGTTTTCCACAGAGTGGTGAAAAAGCTTGTTGTCCTGCCCTAAATTTCTCCAACAGGGAAAAGGTGACACACCAGTCATATCAAGTTTCATAGAAGCCAACAAGATTTTATAGGAAATGTGTGTTAATGTAGAGTGAGGAGCAAAATCCTGGAGTTGAGCCCAAGATCCAGGAACGTTCAATTAGATCCTACCCTAAACCCTAACCCCAAACCCTAACTGCAACCCTAACCCTAACACCTAACCTCTAACAGCGACCCTAATCCTAACTCCGAACCCCTTAACCCTAACCCCTAAATCCTAACCCTAACCCCAACCCTAACACTAAACCCTAACCTCTAATGGCGACCCTAATCCTAACCCTGAACCCCTTAACCCTAACCCCTAAATCCTAACCCTAACCTCTAACAGCGACCCTAATCCTAACCCTGAACCCCTTAACCCTAACCCCTAAATCCTAACCCTAACACTAAAACCTAACCTCTAACGGCGACCCTAATCCTAACTCCGAACCCCTTAACCCTAACCCCTAAATCCTAACCCCAACCCTAACACTAAACCCTAACCTCTAATGGCGACCCTAATCCTAACCCTGAACCCCTTAACCCTAACCCTAACACTAAACCCTAACCTCTAACGGCGACCCTAATCCTAACCCTGAACCCCTTAACCCTAACACCAACCCCAACCCCTAACCCTAAACCAATCAACCCATAATGCCTCAAAGCATCAGAAGTATCACCTACACAAAAACACAATCCCAAAAGATAAATTTAACCCTAAACAATAGCTCCCTAATTACCCCAACTATAAAACAAACTTTTAAGTAAAATACCTGCAATGCAACAAACAATAACGCAATCATAAATATTTTAAAACCCTCACAAATTAACTGCATGACACTACCTTAAACCCTTCAAAACAAACGCTGCACATCCACAATAATAAACCCCACCACATAATAATTCAAACCCTACCCTGTACCTGATACCTGCACAGCCCCTAACGCCATTGCAAACCTCAACAAACACATCCTTTCCAAACAGAACCCAACAACAAAACTCAATTTGCAAAAAACACTCATCAACTCCTAAACTAAAAAATATACCATTAAATAAACAGACCATATCCCTTACCATACACCATCTACAAACAAAATAGAAACATACTATCAAATACATCAAACCACTAAGTAGAAAAACTTTCAACACTTAAAAACTGCATCGAACAAAAGCCCATGTTAATAAAATAACCCCCAAAACTCCTTCCAGCAGAGCTGGCCCTACTCTCTCTGAACCCCTCAGCACAATAAATAAAACCAAAACCCCAATATGACGTGACAAAAGTCTAAAAAATCCCCAACTTTTTATATTATTTCTGTAACTCAAATACAAACACACCCACCCATTAAATTACCTTCACTCAAAAACCAAATTACACACAGAAAATAATATCAAAAAATAAAATGACACACTGTACCCCCAAAAATTGAATACAAACCACATAGAAATAACACCACTAATTCAAGAGCATTGCCACCATCTTGAGCTAATCATATGTACGTATAATTAAAACTTATTAACAAGCATTAAGCAAACAATACAAAAAAATCAAGACAAAGTACTAAGACTATATTATAATAGAACACCCTCTCTCATTCTCCCCCAAATTTCCTCTCAACTATATTGCCTACCAGAAACAAACAAAAATCCATTCATTACTTTTTTTTAACTGACTACTCAATTATTAGACCAAATGAAATGCTTTGCCAAATCTGTAACAACAACTTCTTCTAAAACTTCTAAAACTGTTCAACTTGAAACACTTCAAAAGCTGGGAAAGCCAGAGTTTCTTTCAACTGACCCCTGAAACTGAGGCCACAGGGAGTGCTCACCCCACCTGGAACAAACATAACTGCGAATAAAGGTGTACTCCCCTTCAAGAGCAGGAAATTTTCCTCAAACTAAATCCCTCAGAGAACGGGAAAGGGAAGATTTTTACTTCAATTCAAACCCTGATGAAACAGGGACAACAGTACCCACCCACCCACCCCCAATGTCAGCCTTAGGATGATGAAAATGGGGCAGGCAGGGCTGGCCTCAAATCAAACCCATAAAGCAACAACAGAATTCTTCCCCCATTTTTCTTCTGGGGACACCAGGGAAGGATTGGCAAGATAACATTGAAAAGGAAAAGGAGAAAAGTCCCTCCTACAAACCCGGAGTGGCTCACCCGTTCAGTTTCTACTGCCTGGCACGTAGGCTTCTCCCTCAGCACCTCCTTTAAGCAACGCTCCACATCCAGGGGCTCCCCCACAGCCTGGGAGAAGCTCTCCCTGCCGCTCCATAGACACCCCCAGGGTGCACCACAACCCCAGCTCCTCTGGCAGCTCCAAGCCAAAGAGAGCCCAGCGAACCCTGCCCTAAAACAGCCCCCAGCAGGACCCGCCCCTCCTCCTCCTCCTCGTTATTGCTAACACATGGGGCTCCTCCGGCCCCTCCTCATCCCAAGTGTTCCCACCTTATTTATTTCACACTTGGATATATATTTGTATATTTATATTTATAAAGAAAGCCTGCCCCACCGTAATAAAAACGAAAAACCTTTATTTCTACATTAAAATATTTTTAACATATGCATTTTAAAATATTTATATTAATATCTAGAATTTGTATTTCTGTGTTACATATATTTTATATTGTAACAATAATAGTATATGCACATTATTTTATATACTCTATACATTAGATATCAATTTATATTCCTTCTATTTTGTATCTAAACTCTACATTTATTATATATTTGCATATTTATATTTTAATTTTATTTACAATTATATTATCGATTCCAAAATCCTGCCTCTAAGCAAGTCAAAACCAAATAAACTTTATTTAAAACTATATTTATAATACATTTATATTCCTACTGTATGTTTTTATATTAGATATTTATTTTATATATAATATTAATTTTAATTTGTGTTTAGATATATTTATATATTGATAATTTAATACATTTGTTGGGGGTTGGGTTCTCTTGTAGAATTTTTTTTTTTTTAATTTTTTTTTTTTTTTTCCCCATAAGTTGCCAGGGAACGAATCTCTGGGTACTTAAGGACAGTTAAGAAAGACAAAAGAAGTGGCTGAGGTGGAGGGAGGGGAGGAGCACGTGGACTTCACTTTTTGCTGGGGGGTGGGCTTGTGGGGGGAAGACACAGGAGGCCGTGGCTGTCAGACTGCGCGGGGGAGATCTCGTTTTCACCGGCACCACTGGAGTGGAGTTCGGGGTTTTCCTGCCACCGTCTCTTGGAATGTGTCCCGGCAATCCTGACCCTGGCCCCTGTTTGCCCCGCCGGGAGCCGCTGCAGTTCCTGCCCCCCTCGCTGTTCCTTCGCTCCTGCTCCGAGTGTTCTCCCAGCCCAGCATCCCCTGCCCTGCCGGGACTCGTGCTGCAGCTCCAGCCCCGCCAGGGAGCTCCTGATCCATCTGCAGCATCCCGGGACTCTGCATCCCCTGTCCTGCTGGGACTCGTGCTGCAGCTCCAGCCACCGCCGGGAGCTCCTGATCCATCTGCAGCATCCCGGGACTCTGCACCCCCTGCCCTGCCGGGACTCGTGCTGCAGCTCCAGCCACCGCCGGGAGCTCCTGATCCATCTCAGCATCCCGGGACTCTGCACCCCTGCCTGCCGGGACTCGTGCTGCAGCTCCAGCCCCGCCGGGAGCTCCTGATCCATCTGCAGCATCCCGGGACTCTGCACCCCCTGCCTGCCGGGACTCGTGCTGCAGCTCCAGCCCCGCCAGGGAGCTCCTGATCCATCTGCAGCATCCCGGGACTCTGCACCCCCTGTCCTGCCGGGACTCGTGCTGCAGCTCCAGCCACCGCCGGGAGCTCCTGATCCATCTGCAGCATCCCGGGACTCTGCACCCCTGTCCTGCCGGACTCGTGCTGCAGCTCCAGCCCCGCCAGGGAGCTCCTGATCCATCTGCAGCATCCCGGGACTCTGCACCCCCTGTCCTGCCGGGACTCGTGCTGCAGCTCCAGCCCCGCCAGGGAGCTCCTGATCCATCTGCAGCACCCCGGGACTCTGCACCCCCTGTCCTGCTGGGACTCGTGCTGCAGCTCCAGCCCCGCCAGGGAGCTCCTGATCCATCTCCAGCATCCCGGGACTCTGCACCCCCTGTCCTGCCGGGACTCGTGCTGCAGCTCCAGCCCCGCCAGGGAGCTCCTGATCCATCTCCAGCACCCCGGGACTCTGCACCCCCTGTCCTGCCGGACTCGTGCTGCAGCTCCAGCCCCGCCGGGAGCTCCTGATCCATCTCCAGCACCCGGGACTCTGCACCCCCTGTCCTGCCGGGACTCGTGCTGCAGCTCCAGCCCCCCGGGAGCTCCTGATCCATCTCCAGCACCCCGGGACTCTGCACCCCCTGTCCTGCCGGGACTCGTGCTGCAGCTCCAGCCCCGCCGGGAGCTCCTGATCCATCTCCAGCATCCCGGGACTCTGCACCACAGCTGCCTGTGTCGGGAACTGCACCAATGGGGAAAGGGTGCCAGAGGCAGAGAAAACTGGGACTGTTTCCCTGGTTCTGTCTGTTGTTCATCTCATAGTTATTGTTGTTCTGTTTTGCCTTGCTAAACACAAGTAAAGAACTGTTATCCATATCCTCACATCTTCGCCTGAGAGCCCCTTAATTCTAAAATTATAACAAGTATTTTAGAAATTACTTCTTACACAAAAGCTGATAGTCTATGTACTCATTTGTACCTCTATTTAGAATAAAACATAGCCATGAACCTGCATAAATAGGCCACCACACATGTGCACATTTAGAGTCAATAAAAGCAGGACCGACACATCAAAAGATTGAGAAATCATTTGATGACAGTATAACAATTTTCAGACTCAGAGGAAAATATAATGAATTTGCTACTTTCCTAATGCTGCTGTTTGCTACCCCTGAATCTGTTTTTACTGCTCATGACTCACCTCTCACTATACCCCAGGCCTTTAGTATCTCATACACACAAATAAATTGCCTCATAAGTAACATTTAACATGCATCCACATTGGCATTTTAATTTTGATTGGGAGTGGATTTTCGAAGTTTGTCTCATTATCATAGTTAATTCTTACACTTTTCTTTCCATGACAGAAAAGTCTTGGTGCATTCAAAATTAAACTAGAAAGCGTGCTGGAGAAAAGCACCAAACACATTCCAAATGTACCAGGTATTCAGACCAAGCTGGTCTGAAGTAAAACTGGACTGTAGGTAGTGTGAATGTCAGATTCAGATGTCTGGCTTATCTTTCTATTCAGCCATTAACTTTCTGAAACCTAAAAGGACATAACGATTTTAAGACATCTTTTTCATTGTGACATATTTTTGAATAGGCTCAAAAATTACTAGATGGAATGGGAAGAGCATTTGTTAAACCCTGCTTCCTTAAAAATTAGGCTAAAACTCCTTGGGTTACCTATTTTTTGAAGGGTTATACAAAGAGATCCATTTGACCTTTTCCTTATAACTCAAAACTGATGACCTCAGGCTACCCTTTTCTCTCCTGTTGATGGCTGCTTTCCCACCCAGCTGTAAACTGAGGATGGTCATCAGCACCAGGTAATCAAGCACAACTCCTTATGATGCCAGTTACTTCACTGTCGTATGATAATTATTAAGCACACAGGACTAACCAATCACCTTGGCCTGGATGGAATTTTGACCTTGACAAATGTCTGAAAGGACTGGCAGCCTGGGAACTGCTGCACAAGCAGCCCATGGAGCAGCCACAGAGCCCACAGTCCCTGTCCAAGCCCCTGGTGATCTCCTGGTGAGCCCGCGCAGCCCCAGGACAGCTGGAAGGAGGAATAAGGACACTTGTCCAGCTCAGCCACACCTGGACTGGCCAGGAGCAAGAAGTGACCCAAGGGAAGAGCACCAGCCCTGGGCTGAGCACAGCCCTGCCTTATCTGGACTGCAAACCCCAGCCCTGGGGTGCCCTGGCACTGGACTGGCACCAAACTGTGCCCAGCACCGCCCTGACCCACAGGGATTCACAGCCCTGGGTAGGCGGGGGCTGGGCACAGTTTGCAGCCTCTGTGGAAGCCCCACTCCAAAGCCACAGCAGCCTGCATTATCCCTGGATTTGTTATCCCTTACCTTCCAAGTGACAAACTGAATGATGAACACACTCAGGAGTGTGTGCCAGCAGTGCAGGTTTTAAGGACCCTGTGTTTCTCACT
Organism: Sitta carolinensis; assembly: GCA_032173965.1. Classification (NCBI taxonomy): domain Eukaryota; kingdom Metazoa; phylum Chordata; class Aves; order Passeriformes; family Sittidae; genus Sitta; species Sitta carolinensis. Next base: position 89,585 of record JAVUNC010000053.1, read on the forward strand.
CAATTATTCACCCTATTTAACTCTGAAGCTAGATTATTTATTGCTCTGCGGAATTTTATATTTGCAATTATAGGGATGCCGTAGGAATATGCAGCAGCCTTTCCTGACAACAGTCAGATTTTACATAAAAAGTTAAATTTAAATGCTTGAAGAAGATCCAAAGCAATCTCGTTCCCTGAGCAATCTCAGGGAAAGGAAGGGCTGAAAAATTCACTTTGCTGTCATTCGTGCAGTGCACAGGTGAGTTCTCAGGTTTAATTTCCCTCAGTGCAGCTGCAGAGACACAAAATTAGGCCCCACATGCAGGCCAACTAATGTAAAGAGCTGGGCCTAATCATGGTGCCATGGAATGTTTTAATCAGCAATAAAATAATTCCTGGGACAAAAGTAAAAAAAAATAGGTTTCTCCCAAGGTGCTTTTGCTGTGTCATTCACCTGCCAAAGAGAGGCAGAATTCCTAAAAAAGCCAGCTGAATTTATGTGATTGAAAAGATGCACTTTGGTTGTTCCAAAGATGTGAAATGATTTGCCTGAGATAATGCCAGTGATGGAAATGTCAGTGAAGGCATGGTTTTCCACCCAAGGTGGCTCCCCCATTGAGACAGGAAAATGTTACTGTGACGCAGATAGAAACACACAGCAACACACACAACAGGGGTTCAGGCAGAGAAGAAGAAAGGAAGAAGATTCTAGTTTATTGTTGACCTCGTATCTCTCAGTTTCTGGACAGTGATCAGAGATTGGACAGAGAGGTTACCACCTCTCCATCTTCACTGGTCACTTGAGAAGTCCATCAGGTGATATCTTTTACAAAGGAATGCAAACATGATTCTTGTTTATCTTCCAATTCATGAGAACTGACTCCACTATACTAAAACAAATCAGAAGGGCCCTTGGGGACACGGTGCAGCACGGTCACCATGGGAACGGGATGGCAACGGGGCAAGATGTCACAGGACCCTTTGGGACACGAGGTGACAAAGGCACTGGAGGCTGCCACAGCAATGCCAGAGTGCTCAGAGCACACGGTGGGACAGGACAGGACGAGGTGCTCTTCCTGCAGCTGACCTCGCAGCCAGACTGCAGCACTTGGCAACTCTGAGCTTTCCTGAGGACCCACTCTAGAAGGTGCCCTCAAGCTCAGATTGTAGCATGGCAGGCAGACTCATCAGCTGCTTCAAGGTGCAGAGGAGGGAAAATAAGAAAGGCTCTGAAGGTGCGCCAGCACAACAGCCTGAAGAGCTGGATCAGCTCCAGCCACTGCAGGATGGTGAGTGGCAGCTGGGCCACAGGGCTGACGGCTCCTCCCAGCTTGGCCATCCAACCATGCCCAACCATGCATGCCATGCCATGCCATGCCATGCCATCCATCCATCCATCCATCCCATATCCCATCCATCCCTCCCGCTGTGCACATGCCCATGGACAGGATGGCAGAGGGCTGTGGCTGCCCCCCGCAGTGGCCATGCTCCATCCCTGGGCCATCCCAGCGCTCTCCCTGCCTGAGGAGCACAGGGCTGGGCTGTGTTCTCCAGCCTCTCCCGCAGCCCCTCAGCTCTGGCTGCGCTCTCTCTTTGCCAGATGCAGCCACAGACCGGACACAGGGGCACAAACCCACCGAGGCCACTTCCAGAGAGCACTGAAGGTACCTGCAGCCATCCCCACCTGGGCTGGGCCTGCTGTCCCTGCTCAGCCCAGACAGCGCCTGGAGCACTGCATGGAACATCCCTCTCTTCCCTGCCCTTTGTCCTCCTGCAGATGTTCCGGAAGTTTGTGCCCCGTCGACACAGGAGGATCAGCCCCACAGCCCCTGGGGGCACAGCCGAGCCTGACTCGGGGCTGAGCGAGCTCCAGGCAGAGCCTCATGTCAGCACAGGCTCGCCTGAGTGCTCAGGAGAGGCTGAGCCTGCACTGAAGGACGGCAGGGCAAACGCTGAGCTGGCAGTGGCTGAGGATGTGGCCACCACAGATGTGGACACCAGGGAGACTCAGGGCATGGCCAGTGCTGACACCAGGCCATGCCACTGTCATGGATCCTGCCAGTGCAGAGGTTTTGGAGGAGAGTGGGTTTCCATCTCGGCAGCAGGTGAGCAGCCTGGGGCCAGGCCTGGAGGCCTCCCAGGATTCCGTGCCCCCTCAAGCCACAGCCACTGTGCCCCCTCAGCCTTTGAGGCCATCTCAGTGTGGCAGGAAGGGAAGCAGTGCTTGCAGGAAGCTGGGGAAGTTACTCCCTTGCACAGCACTCAGAGTTTTCCTCATGCCTCCTCCAGGTGCCAGCCATGGTGAAGAATATCCACCAGAGACTGGCATCCCATGACACTGTGGATGCCAGGGTGCCCAGCACCATCCTGAGGCTGGCTGGTGAGCACCCTGAAGACGTGGTGCTGACTCTCCTGCACTGTGCTCCATCCTGTGACAGGTACGGGGCCCACCTGCCTTGAGAGCTCAGGGCTCTCCAGCCTTTAGGGCCCAGTGCCCTGCACAGCCTGTCCAGTGGGCTCTGCCAAGACAGACAGACAGGCAGAGAGGTGCAGGAGCCTCAGGCCCCTCTGTCTCCAGAGCCTGCTGCCATGCTGCCTCCCTGCCCCTCAGGGCACCAGGGCTCTGTCACCTGGGCCCCCACAGCTGCACAGGGCATGGTGCTGGGACTGAGACACCCCTGACACAGAGCTCCCATCCCACAGAGCGGCTGCAATGATTTGGAGAGCCATAGGCTCCTCGGGACCAGCCATGAAGAAGGTGCTGCCAGTGCTGGTCCGTGTGATGGAGGATTGGCCACTTTACAGGAGCTGTACCTGTGATGGAGACGAGAAGGATATTTTTGCCCTGGCGGTGAGTTTCAGGAACTAAGCTTTGCTCACTCCCTGGTTGCCTGTCCAGCACCTCTCCATCCTTTCTGTGCCTCAGCTGCTGGGCTGAAACCTGGGCTAGGGGGAGGCTCAGGGGGCACCAGCCCCGCTGCCCCCCTGTGTCTCCCCTCAGGCCCTGCCACATGGACACCAGGGCACTGAGCGCTGTCTCGGGCTGCTTCTTTTGCAGGCAACCCTGGTGCTCTGGGAGATTCTGTCCGAATGCCCCAAGGCAGTGACCCTTTATGCTGGGCGACTCTTTGTGCCTCTGCTCTTCCAAGTTGTCATCACCACTCAGCACATGCCACCAGAGGACATTAATAACTTCTGGAGAGCATGCCAGGAGGAACACCGCCTTCCCAGCACCCCCAACAGGTCCCAGTCCTCCTGCCCTTCCCACACCCTTGTGGCCATCCCCAATGCTCCCGGAGTGACCTGGGCTTTGCTCTGCACACAGGTTTGCAGTGCAGACCATGAAGGCTCTGCTCTGCCGACTGGGGTGTGACAAGGAGGTGATGGCCATGGCACGCGACGGTGTCTGGGACACGCTGCTGTGCGCTGACACCCAGCACTATGCCGTGGGTCTGCTGGCCAGGTGAGACCCCCTTCTCCCCACTGCCCCTGGCACTTGTGTTCTGTGCCTGGGGTGCCCCACACATTCCTCTTGGTCATGGGCCAGTGAGCCATGTCACTGAGGGATGGCTGAGCAGACTGGAAAAGGCTGGGAGAGAAGGGTGCCCAGAACGAGCCACCTCCTAAATGGCCCAGGTCCCCTTGCAGGGTGGTGGGGAAAGACCAGACCTTAGTGAGTCAGTCCTGGCAGAGGTTTGCGCCCCCATCTCAGGGTCTTGGTAACTTTTTCCCCCTGACAGGGTGATGTGCCGTGCCTGGCTCTCCTTGTGTTCTGGGATTGCAGTCCACCTGCTTGGGCTGCTGAGCAGGGAGGAGCCAAGCTGGGATCTGCCCTTCCTGGCATTCCTGTGGAGGTGAGCCTGATGGGCAGTGCTGCTGAGCTGAGCTGCCTCCCAGCTCTCTGCCCTCTCGCAGCCGCAGCTCCCTGGGACGGTGCCCACGTCCTGTGCTGCTGCCTGGGCCCAGGCCTGTGCGGTTCTGAGCTCCTGCCAGCTGGGCACCCCTGTCACTGCCCTGTGCCTTTCAGGTCCTCCAGTGCTTGGATTTGACTGAATATGGGGACAACGTCCTTGAGATCATGTCAAGGCACCTGCAGAGTGAGAGCAGGGAAAGGAATTGCCTGGTGCTGAGAGGCCTCCTGGTGCTCAGCAGGGATCCCTCGATGGTGAGAAGGGGGCAGCAGCTGATGCTGCACTGGGCAAAGCAGCCCCTTGGGCTGGCTGGGCTTCAGGAGCTGAGGCAGCTGCTCCCAGCTCTCCTGCCTCCACTCCCTGAGTGCTTTGGGACAGGCCTTTGGCCTCTGGGCCCTGTGGCAGCAGGGTGGGCTTGCAGTGCCAGGGCAGTGTTGTGGGATGTAGTTGTTCCTGGCTTCCCAGCACTGCCTTGTGTTCCACACAGGCCAGGAAAGTGTGCAACCTGTCTCAGAGATTTGTGGAGCTGCTGGGTGATGCACATGGATATGTTGTCAGCATGACCCTTTCTGTGTTCACAAATATATTGAGAACGACCACATCCCGATATCCAGCACCATTGCCCCGAAGCTGGCTGAGGCACTCCTGCGCTCTTTGACAGTGTAAGGCTCAGTGCGCCCAGCCACGGGCAGTGGCTGCTGCCCAGAAACTTTATGCATTTTCAGGGCTTTGCCCAGGTGGGCCTCAGGAAGTTGGTGCTGAGGTAACTTCTTATGTTCCAGGGTGACATCCATGTGCAGCTGTTCTCCCTAAACCTCTTCTGCAAGGTGATGGACTTGGTAGTGGACAAAGGAAAAAAGCCACTGAAGAGAATTGTGAGCCAGAGCCTGCTCCCACTCTTCTTCCACTGCCATGAGGAGAACCAGCGTGTGGCAGAGGTGAGGTTTTGAGTGATGTTGGTGCATCTCTGGCAGGGGCCTGAATGTCTCCTGGGCTGGCCACAGACATGCAAGTCCTTTTCTCTGGTCTGTGGGGCCATCTCTGCATCTCTGCTGCTCCCCAGGCCTCTCGGGAACTGCTGATTTGTGTGGCCAGGTTCCTGAAGAGGAGAAAGCTCCTGAAAATACTTCAAAAGGAGAAGATATACAAGTTTTCTACGTGGCTGGTAAGGATGGCCTTGAAACCAAAGCCCAAGCTTGGAGAAGCCCCCTGCCCCCGGTGCCCAGTGTATTGGGCTGGCAGCTGTGCCCCTGCCCGGTGCTGCAGCCGGGGGCCGCAGGGGCTCTGCTCCAGGCTCCCGTGGCCCCGAGCCGGGTGCCGATGGAGCCCCGGCTGGCCGGGCTGCAGGGCTGTGCGGGCAGAGCCCGGCCCAGGGGCAGGGCCAGCACCAACCCTTCCCTCCTGCTGCTCTCTCAGCTGGAACAGGACAGGAGCCGAGCGGCCGAGCAGCTGCACCGGGCGCTGCCGTACCTGGAGAGCCCGCAGGAGCCCCTGCGAGAGGCGGCCGTCAGGTTCCTGGGTGAGCTCTGCCGAGGCCGGGCTCCCTGCCCGCCCCGCCGCAGCTCGGCCCCAGCCCCGGCTGCTGCCCCGGCAGCGCCAGGCGGGCCCGGCGCCGTGCAGCCCCGGCTGCCCTGGGCGCTGCTGCCGCCCCTCACAGCCGTGCCCTGGGGCCTCAGCCTGCGGCCAGCGCCCGGGCTGAGCCCTGCCGGGCCACGGGGGCCTGTGGCCACAGGGCTGGCAGCGCCGCTGGCTCGCAGCTGTGCCGCTGGCGCCCTGACACAGAGCTCTGTGTTCGCAGGCATGGCCGCGCGGTACCTGAGGGGCAGCAGGAAGAGCTCCAGCCATCTCTAGGGGTGAGTGAGGGCAGCGGGGGCTGGCGGGGGGAACTGCAATGCCTGCCCCGGCTGCACAGGGCTCTGCTCCCTGTGCGGACGAGCAGCGGCATGGGCAGAGCACGGGGAGATCTCAGGGCTACGTGGGGGATCTGACCAGCAGTTTGGCCGATCCCGTTGGTCCCCGCTCCCTCCTGGCCATGGCTAGAGCGGGCTGGGATGGTCCTGGTCCCCCTTCGCGACCGAGGGCTCGTTTGTCCCGGGCCCTGACAGATTGAGCAAGTCCGTCAGATCTGGCCTCCATGTTTACTGTCGATCCTGCACCCTTTCAGATGGGAATAATGCTGGCATGAGCAGCGCCTTGCTCTGCCTTGAAGACATCAAATGACGCAGCTGCCGTCAGAAGGGCTCAATACTGTACATCGTTCAGGCAGTACAGAGAATCGCTACTCCATCTTCCAGAGGCTGCGCGATCAATTCCGCTGGGCAGCAGGAGACGGCCTTGTCTCTGGGGCGGTGGCAGGCTGTGCTGCTGGAGCTCTGCAGAGAGCTGACTTGAGAGGCTTTCAAATCGCTGGCCCCCTCAGCCAGCAGGGAATTTCCATTTCTTTAAGAAAGTTCTTCTTTTGGTTTTCCTTTGTGTATAAATATAGGATGTGTTATAATACACAGGCTCCCAGGCTCTTTCTTTTGCTGCCCAGGCTCTGCAGGGCAAGGGGAACAATGGGAATAGAGTGCTTGTGCTTAGCAAGCTGCCCGGTGTGCAGTGTTGCAGGGAAAATGGCCAGAAGCCCCGTTGGCCTTTGGTGCTTCTGCTGGAGCCTTTGTGCTGCCGACAGAGCGGGTGGGCAGGGGCCAGAGCTGCAGGGATGCCTGTGAGACCGGTGCCTGGAGATGGCCACGAGCCCTGTGCCAGCCAGGAACCTCCACCTGTGTCCTGCTGCCCGTGAGCTGCTGGCTGGGTTGCCCAGGGCTCCGAGGTTTCTCTTGCTCGGGCTGCTCTGGAGCTCCTGTGGGGCTGCGGCGCTGCTGCCGGGCAGGGTGGCCGGGCTGGGGAGCCCCTGAGGGGACGGGGCGCTGGGAGGCCCTGATGGGAGGAGGGGCTGTGGATGCCCTGACAGGAGCAGGCAGTGGGAAGGCACGGGGGGGATGTGTGAGGCAGTGGGTGGCAGGAGAGGACAAAGGGAAAGGAGGCCCCTGAGTGGCCAGGGTGGTGGGAAGCCCTGAGCAATGGGGTGTCAGAGGCCATGAGCAGCCGCCTTGTTCCGGACACCCGGCTGCTCTGCAGCTTCCCCAAAGCGTCTCCCAGCTCTTCCGCAGAAGCCCTGGATGCGGGGCCTCAGCAGGAGGGTGGGGACAGACCCGAGGTGACTTGGCTGGGCTGGCTGGGGACAGGGAGGGCAAGGCTCCCATGCTGGGCAACAGGACAAGGTAGTGGGAACTCAGAGAACCTGACATTTCACTCCCAAAATTAATCTTTCTTTCTTCTTTCTTTCTTGCTTTCTTTCTTTCCTTCCTTTCTTTCTCTTCCTCCCTTCCCCTCCCTCCCTTCCTCTCTTCCTTCCTTCCTCTCTTCCTCTCTTCCTTCCTTCCTCTCTCCTCCTTCTCTCTTTCTCTTTCTTTCTTCCTTTCTTTTTCTTTCTTTTTTTCTTCCTTCCTTTCTCCTAAAATTTACCTCAGATTTTGTCACAAAATTCTGTGTGTGCCCTCTAGACATTACCTCAGACTTTTCCTGCAAAGAAAATTTGTCCCTTTGAGATCACTGAATCCAATGTATCTGCCCCAATGTCCAGCACACGCCCTCCTCAGATTGCATTCTCCTCACGGTGCAGTGATTGCCCGTCCTGCAAGGCCCAAGTGCGCATTCGGTGCCTTGCAGGCGACCCCTGTAATTGCGGCAATGCTCTGCTCTGCAGTTCTCTGCCCGCCTGTGACTCGGGGCTCCCCCTGGCACACCGGTGGAGTCTGAGGCTCCTGGGCCTGAAGGTGCTGAGTTTCTGAACTCAGGTTCTTCCTGGGGTTTTGGTTCAGGAAGACCTTGTGTTCTCACAGGCTTGGCAGAAACATCACGAGTGTTCTTGTAACAAGAGTGATGTTTTGGATTCCTCTCTGTGGGATGGACTTCTCTCTGTCTTTCAGTTTTGGGCCAGTGGGGTGAAGAGTTCTGGCACTCTTCTGACCAGTGAGATGGCCTGCTCGAGAAGCTCTATAAAGGGGGTCAGTCTGTGAATAAAGGGGAGTCAGATGCAGTTTTTAGAACGAGGTCTCATGTCGTCTGTTCATCGCCCACAGCGACAAAACCCCAATCCCATTCCCATTTCCCAAACCAGGTCCTGGCAGCTCAAACCCCAATCCCATTTCCCAAACCAGGTCCTGGCAGCTCAAACCCCAATCCCATTTCCCAAACCAGGTCCTGGCAGCTCAAACCCCAATCCCATTTCCCAAACCAGGTCCTGGCAGCTCAAACCCCAATCCCATTTCCCAAACCAGGTCCTGGCAGCTCAAACCCCAATCCCATTTCCCAAACCAGGTCCTGGCAGCTCAACCCAATCCCATCCCAACCAGTCCTGCAGCTCAACCCAATCCCATTTCCCAAACCAGGTCCTGGCAGCTCAAACCCCAATCCATTCCCAAACCAGGTCCTGGCAGCCAACCCAATCCATCCAACAGGTCCTGGCAGCTCAAACCCCAATCCCCATTTCCCAAACCAGGTCCTGGCAGCTCAAACCCCAATCCCATTCCCATTACTCCCCAATCCAGGTCCTGGCAGCTCAAACCCCATATCCCAATTCCCAATATTTCCCATACCAGGTCCTGGCAGCTCACACCTCGGCATCACTGCTTTATACTGGTTTAGACTGGATTATACTTGTTTATACTGGTTTGTGTTTTTTTCCCCCCCCTCCCCCAACACGTGACTCGGCAACGCCCCCTCCAGAGGCCCCGCCCACCTCTGGCCCCACCCCCTTTTCCTTCTACTGGTTCATACTGGTTTGGACTGGTTTATACTGGTTTGGACTGGGAGGGGTTCGAGGGTTACTGGTTTATACTGGGTAAACTGGGAGGGGGTTTGGGCCTTACTGGGATGAACTGGGAGGGGATTGGGGATTACTGGTTTATACTGGTTTGGACTGGGAGCAGGTTTGGCCTTACTGGGAGTTACTGGTTTGTACTGGGAGGGACTGGGAGGCGGCGGGGCCGGCCTGGAGCTGCCTAAAAGGGGCAGCAGGGCCTCCCAGTATAAACCAGTATAAACCAATATAAACCAGTATAAACCAGTAACTCCCAAACCCCTGCTGCTCCCCTCCCAGTTCATCCCAATACATCCCAGTAAGGCCTGGAACCTCTCCCAGTATAAAGCAGTAAAAAGCAGTAAGGCCCAGACCCTCTCCCAGTCCCTCCCAGTCCATCCCAGTCCCTCCCAGTTCCCTCCCAGTAAAGCGCCAAATCCCTCCCAGTACAAACCAGTAACTCCCAGTAAGACCCAGACCCTCTTCCAGTCCCTCCCATTCCATCCCAGTTCATCCCAGTAAAGCGCCAAACCCTTCCCAGTACAAACCATTCCAAACAGTAACTCCCAGTAAGGCCCAGACCCTCTCCCAGTCCCTCCCAGTCCATCCCAGTTCATCCCAGGAAAGCAGCAAACCCCTCCCAGTCCAAACCAGTAACTCCCAGTAACCCCCAAACCCCTTCCCAGTTTGATCCCAGTTCGTCCCTGTCCCTCCCACTTTGATCCCAGTTCGTCCCAGTCCCTCCCAGTTCATCCCAGTTCCCTCCCACTTTGATCCCAGTAAAGCGCCAAACCCTTCCCAGTACAAACCATTCCAAACCAGTAACTCCCAGTAAGGCCCAGACCCTTTCCCAGTCCCTCCCAGTTCGATCCCAGTCCATCCCAATAAAGCGTCAAAGCCCTCCCAGTACAAACCAGTCAAACCAATCCCAGTAACCCCCAAACCCCTCCCAGTTTGATCCCAGTTCGTCCCAGTTTGATCCTAGTCCTTCCCAGTAAGGCCTCCAACCCTTCCCAGTCCCTCCCGTCAAAACCAGTAACTCCCAGTAAGACCCAGACCCTCTTCCAGTCCAAACCAGTTCATCCCAGTACAGCGTCAAACCCCTCCCAGTCCAAACCAGCAACTCCCAGTAACCCCCAAACCCCCACCAGTTTGATCCCAGTTCATTCCAGTCCATCCTAGTTGCCTCCCAGTTTGATCCCAGTTCATCCCTGTCCCTCCCAGTCCCTCCCAATCCCTCCCAGTCCATGCCAGTCCATCGCAGTTCATCCCAGGAAAGCGTCAAACCCCTCCCAGTACAAACCAGTCCAAACCAATAAACCCAGTATGGCCCAGATGCTCTCCCAGTCCATCTCAATTTGATCCCAGTCCAGCCCAGTAAAGCGTCAAACCACTCCCAGTCCAAACCAGTAACTCCCAGTAAAGGCCCAGACCCTCTGCCACTTTGATCCCAGTTCGTCGCAGTCCATCCCAGTTTGTCCCAGTCCCTCCCAGTTTGCGCCTTCCCTGCGGGCCACACGCGGCCGTCAGCGCCCGGCCCGGGGCCACCCCCGGCCCCCGAGCGCCGCCCGAGCGCCCCGGGCCGGGCATCCCCAGCCGTGCCGGGCCCCGGCGGCTCGGGGCCGGCGGCCGCGCTGCCGAGCGGCGGAGCTCGGGCCGGGCAAGCGGGGGCGGCGGGAGCGGCCGCGCCGCCTGTGTGCTCCGCGGGCCCCGGGAGGAGCCGGGGCCGGGGCCGGGGCCGGGCTCGGCACAGGCGCAGCCGAAGGGCGGCGATGCCGGCCCAGCCCCAGGCACTGATGCCCGCCCGGCAGCGCCAGCGCCAGCACGGCAAGAGCCGGGCGGAGGCGAGAGCGCGGCGGGACGGGCGGGGAAGGGGAGGGGGCGGCTCCGGCCGGGAACGGGGAGAGGGAGGGGACAGGACAAGGGACAGCAAGACGGGAGACCGGGAAAGGGACAGCGGGACGGGCTGCCGGACACTCTGGGGGCGGCTTCCTGCACACTCCCCATCCACACCTGCCTGCCCAGGGCTACCCCTGTGCCAGCAAGCCCAGCAAGCCCAACAAGCCTAGCTAGTGCTCTTGGCAGCCCAGAGGGCCACGTGCCAAATGTCCATCCTCTGCACAGCCAGGAGCCCTGTGCAGAGAGGACAGATAGTGCTCATTTACAGGACCCCAAGCCATTCACGGCTGAGACTCTGGAGGCTGCAGCCCCTGAGCCGAGCCTTCCTCTGCCTGGAATACAGCTCTGGCAGGGGCTGTAGGAAAGAAGGAGACAGCCCCAGTGCTGCCAGGGGCCACCAACAGCACCTTAATCCTCTCTTCTCTGCTGCAGGGTGACAGTGGTGGTCCTCTCATGTGCCAGGACAACAACGCTGAGTACTGGTGGGTGGTTGGAATAACCAGCTTTGCAAATGGCTGCGCCAGAGCCATGAGGCCTGGAGTCTACATCTCCACTAAGCACTTCTATCACTGGATTTTTGGCGGGAATTTTTTCCGAATTTTTTCGGATTTTTTTTAAATTTTTTTTCTGATTTTTGAGGATTTTTTTTTTTTTAAAAAATGGGATTTTTTTTCGAAAAACAAGTGACTTTTCCCTTTCCCTGGCTGCCGTAGCCGCGCTCATCAGCATCGAGGGTCCAGCGCGGCCCCCGCAGCGCCGGGCTGCGCATGCGCAGCGCGCCCGCGCTCAGCCGTGCGCCCGCAGGCTCCGCCCGAATTCCGCCATTCCCAACGCGCGGATTGCCGGGAAAAAGCCGAATAAAGTGGGGAAAAAATGGGGGGAAAATGGGAACAAATGGAAAAAAATCAGAACTACAGCAAAGAAAAACTTATACATCTATTCTGACAGTAAAAGTCTACTAGAGAGAGAGCAAAAAACCCCATCATGATTATAACATTAATTCCAACATTTGCAAAAAGCCAATACTAAAATATGCGTTTGTAACTAGGGGGAAACAGAGCTGGAGCCCTGAGGGGAAGCAATGGCGGGATCTCTGAGGAGGGGGAACCATGGCGGGAGCTCTGAGGGGGGAACCATGGCGGGACCCCTGAGGGGAATCATGGCGGGACCCCCCCCCCCCCCATCGCGTGTTCCAAAAACCGCACCCCAGAACCCAAAATTTCCAAACTAAATCTCCCCGAAAATAATAAATTAAAAAACCCTCAAAATTTCCTTTCCTTGTGTTTCTTTCCGGCCGCTTTTCCTCCAAAGCAGCGCTAGGACCTGAACTGTCCGAGGGGCCGCCAGAGCACGAGCGCCGCCATTTCCCCTCCTCAGCCCGGCAGCGCCGCCGCGTTTGTGCTGCGTGAGGGAGGAGGAGGGAGGAGAAAAAGCGCGGGAAAAGCCGTGAGGGGAGGGGCACAAAATGGCGGCGCCTCTGAGGGGAATTTAATTTTAAATTTAATTTTTTAATACTGCAGCGGAAATAAATTTATTTTGGTTTAATATTGGAGCGGAAATAAATGAATTTTATTTTGGTGTTTAAGGGGAAATAAGGAAATTTATTTTTGGTATTCGAGCGACGAGGTAAGGAATTTATGTTTTTATTATGTTTTTAATTTTGGTGGGGTTTTAATTTTTTTTTAATTTTGATTTTTAAATTTTTCTCGGTTTTCAGGGATTTTTTGGTTTTTTCGGGATTTTTTTTTCCGAATTTTTTGGTGGAAAAATTGTGGGAATTTGGGGGGGGGGGGGGTGGGAATGGGAATTTTTGGGGGAAAAATGGGAATTTTTAAGGGAAAAATGGGTTTTTTTTAAGAGAAAAAAATGGGAATTTTTAGGGGAAATAAATGGATTATTTTTAGGGAAAAATCGAAAGTTTGATGGGAAAAAATTGTGAAGTTTTAGGGAAAAAAACGGGAATTTTTTGAGATAAAAAAATGGGAAGTTTTAGGGAAAAAAATGGGATTTTTTTTTTCCGGGAAAATAGGAATTTTTTGAGGGAGAAATAGGAATTTTGGGAAAAAAATGGGAATTTTTAGGGGGAAAATGGGAATTTTTTTGGGGAAAAATGGCAATTTTTAGGGGGAAAAATGGGAAGTTTTAGGGAAAAATTGGGAATTTTTAGGGGAAAAATGGGAATTTTTTGAGAAAAAAGTGGGAATTTTTAGGGAAAAATTAAGAATTATTAAGGAAAACCCCCGAAATTTTGATGGGAAAAAAATGGGAATTTTTTGGGAAAAAATGCGAATATTTGGGGAAAAAAATCTGGATTTTAGGGGAAAAAATCCGATTTTTTTGGATTAAAAAATCCGATTGGGGGGGGGAATTTCCCGTCTTTCCCGTGTAGTGCAGAACAGAATGGAGGAATAGCAGCATGAGGAGTACTTTTTTTGGATAAACCTCTTTTATGCAGAAAAAGCCCTTCCCTGGGTTCCTCCATTCTGTGTCCAGTGACGCAGGCTCCCTTGCAGGGAGGCCGAATCCGTAGCTTTGTATTGTTCGTGCTGCACGGGGTGGTGGGCAGTGCCAGGATCTGCTGTGCTTTTTGGTGGGTTTGAAGGGGCTTTTTTTGAACTGCTTTTGATTTTTAGACCAGCTTAGGGAGGAGGGAGGAGGGACTTGGGCTTAGGGGCAGTGTTAGATCTGGCTGTTAATGTCGCTGCTCGTGGCAGCTCCACTGAAGCTGATAAACCAAAAAAAGGTGATGGCCTGTGCTGAGCTGGAGGGGACATGCTGAATTGCCTTAAAGTCCCCCATATCTGTCCTCACCCGGACTCTGGAGCAGGGTCCCCAGACACCACATTTTTGGGCAGGAGCTGAAGAGCCACAGCAGCCAGGTCCAGAGGAGGAAGGCAGCGTGCCCTGCCTGACCCCTGCCTGCTGGTCTTGGCATTATTTACTAGTAAAAAGGAAAAAAAAACCAAACCATGTTAATACTGGAAGAGAATGGTGGCTGCTTGCTGCTTTCCTGCACCCTTTCTCCCCTCTCTGAGTGCCTCTTGATCCTGGTCAGAAGTGCTACACTGAATAATACAAACCTCTCTGATGATGTCTTGTAGCTCTGTATTGCAGATGTGCTATAGTGCAATAAATTGAATGCTGTCTGCTAAGAGACATAATTTATATAAAATAAACTTCATAATTTGTTCTCTGTGTATAAATAACTTGCCTCCAGCCAGGACCTGTTTCCTACTGGGTTTGGGGGAGATGAAGTCCCGTCAGTGTGAGGTGTGAAAGGGCATTTAAACGATAACAGCAACCAACATTCAGTGAACAGGCCTTTGATACAACTTCAACATACAAAAACTGTACAGTAAAAAGACAGGACTAGAAAACTAGAGCTTCCAGTAAAAAAAAAAAAAAAAAAGCTCAGGTTTCATTTTTTAATTGAAATACAGTATATAAAAGCACTAGGTATGAAGTTAGAGGAGGCTGCAGCTCCCTCAGGCACCCTGCGCTCCGCAGGCACATGCAGCCCCAGTAAAACCACAATTACTATGTTAGACCAGGTGTCCATCGTGGGGGCTCTGTCCTGGCCTCCTCCCTGCTGGAAGGGTCCTGGCTCAATGCTGGACAGCAGTGGGACAGTGGTGGGCTCTGGCCTCCCTGAGGGCTGCTGGCCTGGCCTGGGCAGGGCTGAGGCTCAGGGGCTGCATCCTGCATGGAAGCAAAGGCTGAAAGCCTGCCTGGGACTCCAGGGAGCCACACAGGGTGGAGCCTCTTGGCTCCAGAGTGTTCCTTACCTTTTACCTCAGTGTGGGCAGTGGCAGAGCTGTTGAGCTGCTGCCCCTCCTTGGGCACACCTGGGGCAGAGCAGAGACCAGTGTCAGGTGGAGAGCCAGCTGCCCACGTGCTGGTTTCACACAGCTCTCAGAATACCTGCCAGCAAGGCTCTGGCCACTTTCCCCCATTTCTATGATTTATTAGTGATACCTCTTACATAAAAGCATTGGCTCAGGCTGAGCAGGACGAGGGTCAGTAAGATTAATTCCCTTCACTAAAAAGGGAACAAACAGCTGCGCATGAAAAACAGAGTTTGCAGGTGTGGGAGGCAGCACAGCTGTTTAAACTGTTAAAAAGCACAGTGATTTCAGAAAAGTAACCCGCAAATCCAGGCTGTGCCCCTGCTGCTCCCTCGGCATCCCGGGTGTGTGCGACCCCTCGGGCTCTCCTCCCAGGGCTTGTTTTTGGTAAAGGCCTTTTGAAAGGAGCTGCTCTCCCGGCCCGTTCTCTGCTCGCTGTGGCCACGGGCAGCCGCTCCCGCTTCCCTCAGCCAGGCCAGGGCCACCCTGCCTGTGCTGGGGCCGTGCTGGTGCCACAGGCACTCACAGCACCTTCCGACCACTTAGCACATCCTACAACAAAAAACAACCCTCCCTACCCATCCCCCAAGAAACCCAATCCAACCAACCAACCAACAAACCAATCAGCCAACCAACAAACCAGTCAGCCAACCAACCAACAAACCAGCCAACCAACCAACCAGCCAACCAGACAGCCATCCAACCAACCAACCAACCAGCAAATCAACCACCCAACCAGCTAACCAACCAACCAGCCAACTAACCAGCCAACCAGCCAACTAACCAGCCAACCAACCAGCCAGGCAACCAGCCAACCAACCAGCCAAGCAGCAAATCAACCACCCAACCAGCTAACCAACCAACCAGCCAGCCAATCAACCATTAAAAATGAGGAGCTTGACTCAGTCAATATATTAAGAAGTAATTCATTTTATTAATTAATATTGTAAAGTATGAGCAAACACAGCGCTGGGTACAGTGGTGGTTTTCCCCTCCACTGTACTCTTGGGTTTGTTGGTGTTTATTGAGAGATCTATAGGTTTTTTCATCAGTTTGTATTTCTAATTTCTACGTCATAATTTTATACTTTATTGGTTTTTATTTCTGTCAGGTTGTGTATCTTCGGATGTATATCCCAGATGGTGTGGTCCAGTTTCTTTTTATTCTATTGTGATCTATTCTTTATATTATTCTTTATTATTATTCTTTATAATCTGTATTCTATTGTGATATATTTTTCTTAGGATATATATTAGGATGTATTTTCCCAGATGGTGTGGTCTTCTTTAGTCTATTGTGATCTATTCTTCCTAGGATGTATATTGTAGGATGTGTATCCCAGATGGTGGGCTCTAGATTCTTTTTTACTGTATTGTTTATTTTAAAGCTACCGTTTACAAAGCAATATTTCAAAGTTATAATTCAAAGGGTTTTAGTACAAAAAGAGCTTAAAAGAAATACAAGGCCTTGTCCCCCAGGCAGAGCCTGTTTCTTTTTCCCCATACAACCACTGGGTGGTTTTGTCCCGCTGGCCACAAGAACTACAAAGCTTATGGCTTTAGCACATTTCCCCCAAATCAATGACTCCAGTGTGATGAAAAGAACGAGCTTCTGACTGCTCAAACCCAGAGCCTTATATCCTTCCACCTGTCAAACAACACCTCTACCTCTACCATCAGAGTCCAGCACAGAGGAGCAGACAGACTAAATTTAAATCAATCAAAACTCTATTTATAATTGAATTCAGAAAAAAAATGAAACTAATACAGGAAGAACAATATGCATAAAGAAACAAGTCTCTGCATCGCCTGTTCTCTAAGATCCATCTGAGTCTGTCCTGAGAAGCACTCATAAATAAAGAGGATGGTATAGTACTGGAAAGAGTTCCACTCTGCAGGTTGGGCACTTGTAATAAATGTCAAGGGCCGAAGAGAGGCATCTATTGCAGAAGACATGGCCACAAGAGGTTGCCACAAGCTGTCGTCCATCTTGCAAAATCTGGAAGAAAGAAAACCACAGCACGTATTGGGAGAAAAGAATTTGAGTTTACTGCTCCATTAGCAACAGGAAAATGAGACTTCAGAGCCTCTGGAATCAGGTAGAATAACGAGGGACCCACAGATCTCCCAGTGCCATCTTGGCAAGGGCTTCTCCCTCTGCATTCACCACCAAGAAGTGACTTGTGGAGCTTCACAGCAAGGGCTGTGCTTCCAGCCAGCTGCCCACAGCAATCCACATCAGCCAGCTGACTTGCGCAGCTCCCCTTCTGGCTTCCCCCTCCTCCCACAAGGCAGAAAGGATGACAACAGGGGGATCCTTACCTCAGGGTAAAAATCCATGCAAATTGGGCACCGAATAACAACTCCTGGACGTGCACTAGTGGGAACAGCACTAGAAAGAACGTGCAGCTGTTAGTATCACCACACTACAGTGATTATTGATACATAAAATCTCTCAAAATCACACAACCGCACTGATTAGCCGTGACACGTTTCCTTTGAAGAACCCT
Organism: Sitta carolinensis; assembly: GCA_032173965.1. Taxonomy (NCBI): domain Eukaryota; kingdom Metazoa; phylum Chordata; class Aves; order Passeriformes; family Sittidae; genus Sitta; species Sitta carolinensis. Next base: position 106,573 of record JAVUNC010000053.1, read on the forward strand.
GCTGTCTTTAACTCTCTGTTTCCTGCACGTAATGAGGATTTGGGGTCTCCCTGCCCTGAGGGAAAGCGTGTCCTGGTTTTCACTAGGAGAAAGGTGCAGTCCCCCTGCTGTGGGACCTGAAGTAACAGCAGTCTCTAGCACCGGCCAGTTGCTGTGTGGCAACTTTGACTTCCAGCAGGTCATCAGTAAATAGCTCTGTAACTACAGCATCCAGCTGTCCTCTGGGAACTACGCACCCCAGAATATTCCTTCCCGGACCCAGTTCTAACACTACAGAGTAACATGGCTCTGGCAAGATCCAGCCCTGGGAAGGAGCCTCTGGTCTATGTGAAATGCTGCAGCACTGAGCTCTTTCAGCCTTACTTAAACAGAGCAGTTACAGTCAGTAAGAGAGAAGCTTGAGACTTAAGGAACAAGGTATTCCTTTTTTATATTAACCAGGTGAGGGGATGTGTTCACCTACAGACTTAATAACCAAAACTTTAACATCTACACATTCATTGGCAACATGCATTATGGTTTAGAATAGTAGAAGCCCTTTAGGTGGCATATTTAAGACCTGACACCTGAAAGTTTCGTACTCAAAGTTCTCTCCTACATTGCCTTTTGGAAAAGGCTCAAAGCACACCAGCTTTATGAAAACCTGTGTCTTTCCCCGCCAGCCCACTTTAGAAAGCCTTTTACCATAATTCTCGTGTTCTTTGACTTCCCTAGTGACACAGAGCCCTGGTTTAACTTAATCAGTCTAATGAATTGCATCTTTCTTGTCCTGATGGAGTGCTCCTGCAGCAGGACTTTCCTGTTTCTCTGCAGAATGAGGATTTTACTGTGCAGGCAGCCAACTGGAACTGCAAGATCTCCATCACAGAAGCAACCAAATCAGGGCTTGTGACATCCAGCACTGGCCATAAAAGCATGACCTCCACAACAGCCTGTGTGCAAGTCTGTTCTCCTTGGGAAGAAGGGCTCCAGCTCCAGGAGAAAGGCAGCCAGTTGGCACCGTTCCAGCAGGGAATTCCTGCTGGGATTTGCCCAGCTGCTGCCTGCTGGGCCCATGATGCCAAGCCTCATTGATAACAATGGAAGCGTTTCCACATCTAATGTTGCTACTGGAGCTTGTCAGAAAAAGCCAATGCAATAGTGAGCTGTGGCCTGTGACCAATCCCCCTTCCTTGCCATACCCTCACACTCATCTCTAAGGTTGTGTGCAAAGTCATACATCTGCCTTGGGCTGCCTTTTTCTCCCAAAATGCAAATGCCATCATTTGATCATCGTGCAACACAGGAGAAGGAGGGAAATAAGTAGAGTAAGTGGAGGCTGCAAAGATAAACCAGGCATAGCAGTATAACTTAGTCCTACACAGAAAAGAACAAAAGACACAAAATTCCGTGTTTGGTGGGGCATGAGCCATACGTACTCTGTGCTTTCAGAATCCTCTTCTGCTGCTCCCTGTTCTGCAGGGGCTGGGCCAGCCACAGGTGCATCATTAGCTCCTGTGCCATTACCAGAGCCATCCACCTGTTCGTGGCTGTTTGGTGAAACATTTCTCCCTTCTTGCCCCTGCACTGTAATTGAATTTTCAGAAGTTAGATCTATTGTCCTCTCTCCCTGGAGCTACCCTTGAAATTAGTTATATAAATAGTCAGTAATGGTTCCTATTTTAAATGGACTCTGTTCAGCTGGGTTAAAAACAATCTTAAACAAATTACTTTCCCAAATGGTAAGGCAGAACCATTCCAGACATTGTGACTTCTGCTACACACCAACACAAAACATTTGCTCTATTGCTCTATTAAAGCACTGTCCTTTGTCGTTTGCTAAAGACAGTTTCAATTCCTGCTGCTTGAGTTTCTTGAAAAAAACAAACAACCAAAAAACAACAATTATGTTTAGGACAATTCAACTACCAACTGTAAAACATCAACTAACCTTCAAGAAGCTTCCATCGATGCACATGGGAAGGGAGAAAAAGGAAGATACAATTAGATTTGGGGAGGCCCCTGAGATGAATGCAAACCTCAGCTCAGAAAGCAGTAAATGCAGGGGAGGTGAGGAAGGGTAGGGTAATGCCCTCTGAGTTTGGTTAAGAATATTCAAAGCAGTAGCACAAAGAGCTGCTGCCCTGAAAGCAAAAAAGTAGGTGCTGCTGATTCTCCTCTCACTACTGCAAGAGAGGAGAAATGGAGGCAGCTTAGGAACCACCTCAACACCCTCCTTCCCTGTTTCTGTTCCCTAATTCAATTTGGCCTGGAGCTGTTTCTTTCCCTCTTTCTCCCTCAAAAGGGACAATTCAAATGTGGTAGCCATAAACACTCAGTAAAAGGTGAACCACTGCTGAAGGAAGGGGACCACAGCAGGCATGGGGAGTAAAGAATTCCAGATTGCTGCACTGTTGGCACCAGGCAAACAGCACTCGGGGTATGTGCAATCTGTTGCTCAATGCTAGAACTACAAGGAACACACAGATCTGCCAGTGCCATCCTGGCAAGGGCTTCTCCCTCTATGGACACCACCAGGAAGGGACTTGGAGGGACAGGCAAGTTGGATCTTCCCAGCAAGGGCTGTGCCTCCAGCCAGCTGCCCATAGCCCCCACCTAAGACCAGTGAGTTGTGGAGCTCCCCTTCTGTCCCTTCCCCTCCCATAAAGTAGAAATGATGAGAACGTGCAGATCCTCACCTCTGACTCCTCTGAGTCCTCACCAGCTGCAGGACTGGCAGGACCTGCTGGCTGGGCACTAGAGGGGACAGCACTGAAAGAACATACAGCCATTAATTTCAGTGTGAACCAAGAGTTACCAGTACACAAACTGTCAATAATTGAAACTTTCTTAATCTGATTTTGCAATATCCCATCCTAGCAACACAATCATTCCCAGAGCTTTTACATACTGCAAGCATTTCAAGCCATCCTGAAGAAACATTCAGTAATGGCTTCACGCACAGTGAAGAATGGTTTCTACTGGATTTTATTTGCTTGTTTTGGTTTGGTTTTTTAATTGCTTATCTTTCCATCAGGCCACTCTATTCCAATTCTGAAGTTTTGGCACAGAATCAAACAGAACCCAAAAGCTTGGCCAAAAACTCTTGCTGCTATGTATCATAAATTAGACTTTAGCGAGTCAATTTATCTGTCACATACTCATCAATATATCCTTGTACTTCTTCATCATCCCTGCCAGTGGCTCAGCTGAATTCTCTAATGCTCCGGAAAAATGTGGCTGCTGCTGGCTCTGCTCCCTGTCCTGAAATGGGGTAGAAATGGAAATTCTTAGGAGCCACCTGAACACTCTACTCCGTGCTTCCACATTTCAGTTTCCTAATTGCATTTGAGCCTGCAGCTGTTTCTTTCCCTCTTTCTCCCCTAAACTGGCAAATTCTCTGTGGTATCCAAAAATATTTTGTATTCGATTAGCAGTTGCTAAAGAAAGAACCCCAAATCCAAACCCAAACCTGCTCTTGCTTTTGGTGGAACTGGAGCTGGATCAGGCAGGTTCTGTTTTAAAGTGTGAGGCCTTTCCTTGGCAAAGGTGCAGGAATAATGCTTTCAAAAGGTTCCCTTTATGCTATGCCTGCTGCATATTCTGCTTTGCACGGCAGTGGTGACATCCCCAAACTGACAGGATAAGCTACACTGTGGGCTGGATCAAGGACTATTCTTTCAAATAGCAGGGGAAATGAAAAGAAAAAAAAAAATTGACATTTTCAAAGATTTCCTGGAGTAATAAAAATACAACTAATACAACTAGTTTGTACCCCAGTCAGCTGCAGTTGCACTTGGCATCTCAGCAAAAACACTTCTTATTTGGGAAGTCAAAGACTTCCTGTCCTCACCCCCTTGCTTTTTCTTTAAATCACTGAAGCAACAAGCTCTTTTAGATTACTCTTCCACTCTCTGCAAGTGATCCTCAGAAAGAATGATGCCAGAAGACAGGCCGGGGAACTCAAGAGAAACTAAGTTGATTGCAAGATGGAGAGGAGTGTGCCATTCACTACTTACTACAGCAGACTCATCATCACTGATAGTGAGGACTTCAGGCTCAGAAGATCCACCAGTGAGATGGATGACTTCTCCACTTGTGCCAGCTATGTCTTCTTCACCTGTGAAATTGATGATTTCTTCACCAGCTGGAAAACAGAACGTTAGAGTCAAGACCAGAGATTGCAAAGGAATTAAATGGGCTTCTAGTGTGGAATAGGCTGAGGTTGGATTCACTGTGCCCTTGGTCTCTTTTTTCCAGGAACATGTCCAACATTTCACTCAAGCTTTGCCCCAGCAGTGCACAGGGAGCATTACCAGCCCTGTCCTCTGAAGGGACAGTGCAAGAGGAAGAGCAGCTGAGCTCCTCACAAATTCTGTTGGACGACAACAGTTTATGGGAGGTTTACATCAACAGGTGATTCATCTCACAAAGGGGAATGTATAGCACGCAGAAGAAAAAAAAGCCCTACCAAAATGGGAATCATAGAGAGGATCCTAATTTTACAGTATCATGCTGTACATGTTCCCCTGAAGGATGGGGCACAGCTAATGACAAACTTTTCCTCATCTTCGTCCAGCTTGGGAGATCCCAAACTCAGCTTGCCACCCTCCACTGTGGCAGCTGCGGTGGCTGCCAGCTCGTCAGATCACACCTTCAGGTGTTGGAGCAGCACTTTGAGGACCTTTGCTACACAGCTCCTCTCCCACTAGCTGCCAATGTGTGGAGCTCAGTAAGAAACTTGTCAGAAGGCTTGTTGTTTAGGGGTGCCATACCAGGTGCTTCCTCAACCCCAGGGTTTCCCTTCCTCACCAGTAAAGGGCCTAGAAACTGGCAAAAGCACACGGCCAGGCAGTCTTCAACCCTCCAGAAGCAGAGTCTCTTCTTACCAGGCTCAATAGCAAGTGTACCATCTTCCTCCAGGTCTACTTGCTGTGCCTGTGAAGTTTCACCTGCGCTGGAGGGCAGCAGCCTGCTCCGTTTGTGAGCTGGTCCGGAATCAAGTGCTCCTCCAGGGCGCTTTTGCTGACGCTGAGAGAGAACAAAGCCTTAGCATTTTCTGGGGCAGTAATATTAACAGGGCCCTCGGGTTTTGAACACAAATGACAGCACACAAGGATACAGAAAACACTCCTGCAAAGGCTGGAATATGCATCACATGGTGCTCTGGGCCATTCCACCTGAGCACATCACCTTAGAGGAAAGACATCAGCCCTGATCTCCCACAAGCCACTTCACCAGCAAAGAGCCTGTGCCAATGGCTTGAAAATGAGGAGACCAGTTCCCAATTCCATCAGGTTGCTGCTTACATTGTAAGCATTTCTGATCTACTACTAACAGCCACAGAGATTCAAAGCATTCAGTTTTGATTCCAGAACATCAAGTTACAGGATGTTTTCAAAGGTTTCTGCTCCTGTGCATTTGCTACAAACTTTTGCAATCCTTCCTAGAAGTACTCTGGTAAACGTTTCAAGAATCTGATTTGCATTGAGTAGCAAATTACTTACTGAGCTCATGGTGCTTTGTGATTAAAAACCACTGACAAACACCAAAAAAGGAATGTCAGGGATGTGATCAGGCCCTTAGGTTCCTTTAGGTAGCCCACTGCAGGTTTTTCAGAGGTACAGGAAACTGCTCTTTGAAACCTATCAGGAAAGTAGAGGAGAGATTCTCTATTTGGAATGCCAGTTTTCTTGAACACCCACATGCCCCAAGACTCCCATTCCTGAGTCTCCAATTCCTGCCCAAAGCCAGAGGAGAAGTCCGTGACTCTGGCACTTGAGCCCACCTGCAGCCCATCCTGCAGCCCAGCCCAGCCCCCCAGCACCAGAAGCCTTTTCAAGAATCGTCTGCACTCACCTGTACCGTCAGTCCAGAGTTGGGCTGGCAAATGCCAGCAAATCGCTCTGTTCCTGCCCGAGACAGAGAGGACGGATGCTCTGCGTCTGCTGCGCAGCAGACAATCCATCAACTGGCTCAACAGACTCTGTGCCAACAGAACCTTGAGAGCAGGAGTGCCCCTAGCAACCGGTGGCAACATTCCATGCCAGGTAACGGGTGTCCCTTTTGCTCCCCCATGGAGCTCCAGAACGCCATGGACGCACCCCAACCATCCCTGGTTCCGCTGCCACCCACTGGCTCAGGCTGCTCAGGGCCCTGTCCAGCCCGGCCTGCAGCATTCCAGGCACAGGGCTTCCACAGCTCCTCTGGGCAGCCTCTTCCAACGTCTCAGCACGCCCACAGTCCTCCCCAACAGCTGAGCCCAACCTCCGCCCTTCTGGCCTGACCCCCTTCCCCCGTGGCTCTCTGCCCCCCGAGGCACGGCAAGGCCGCAGCGAGGCCTCCCCGCACGCTGCTCCTCTCCAGGCTGGGCGGCCCCGGCTCTCCCAGCCCGGCTGCAGAGGACGGGGGCTCCAGGCCTCCGCACATGCCCGGGGCCTCCCGCGGCCCTGCTCCCCGGGCACATGCCGCCTGTGCTGGGCACGGCTGGGCACAGCTCTGCACCGGGGCCTGACGGCGCAGAGCCGCGCCTCCCGCCGCCCTCAGCCCGCGGCACCCGAGCAGCACTGCAGCCTCTGTGTGCCGAGAGAAACCCGCCCGGCCGCTGCTCCCCAGAGACAGACACCGAGACCCTTCCTTAACACTCCTCCGCCGGCTTGATTAGTCTGCTGCTGAAAACACGGCCGACAGTGGGTTAACTTGAACACTAGTAAACAGCAATTAAAACAAAATCAGAAGCTTTTGCGGTTTCTTTCTCCAAACTGTTGAAAGGATCTAACAATTCAGATCTTTAGTTCAAGTCTCTGAGGTCTCGACATTTCCAGGTGCTCAGATATTCCTCTGACGGCATTTCACAACTGGGCTGAGTAGTTTTGCTTTGCTCCCAGGAACAGTACCTTCCTCCCAAGGCCCTGTTCTGCTGCGAAAGGTGAAACAGCAAAAAAAAAGTGGAATTAATAATCTTTTTTCCTTCTAGCCATGCTGCCACTGGACCTGTGCACTGGGCTGGGGCTCCTGAGAGCAGCAGGGAACCCATCGGAGCCCTGCCAGATGCAGGGATGCTCCTCAGCATCTGGTCCTGTTGGGTGCTCTCTGGTGTAGGAAGAGGCATGGAAATTCATCCAGTGCTGAATAAAGATATTTTCAGCTCATGCTTTACATGAGGAAGATAATTTCTTACAACAATTTTTCAATTATTACAGGTGTTGCTTTTAGGTAAATATTGAGTGCTTAAGAATGGGTGGGGATGACTTTCCCAATATTTTGAGTCTTGTGTCTGGGTCTTGCTCTGGTCAGCGCATCCACATTCTTCACTTCTCATATTCAGTGCTTTGAGACTGGTATGAAGTACTCAATTATTTATATATTAAATACATATTTAGAAATACTTTAGCATCTTAGCATTTTTATAGGAAGTTGTCAAAGGTTTGACGTTGGCACAAGGCCAGTGCCCCTATAACGATATACTGTCCCTGGTATCTGTTGTGAGATGTGACCAAAAACAGAGCAAAACAGTTTCTAATTTAGAAAGCAAGAGAAAAAACTTTATTACTAATAATAGGTAAAGAAGACACATACAGAAGAACATGGAAACTTTTAAAAAAAACACTCTTCCTCCCCCCCCCCCACCAGTTCTCAACCTAACAAAACAAACTGAAAATTCCCCACACGTTACCACCTTTTAGATAATTAATCTTCAGTCTATTACCACCCTTCCGATAATCAGTACTCAGTCCGTTGAGGAGAGATAGGAGTCCTTCTTGCACCATCTCGTGGCCTCTTCCTCCATGTCCAGTGCTCTCACCACTGTGCATGGACCAGAGCTGCTTCTAGGGTTTCTCTTTTTAAAAATGCTTTGGTTAGTTCCAAGAAACGACAGCTTCTCAATTTTGGGACACTTCTCATCTCTGTTCACACTACTGTCCACTCTTGGCTCCAAGCCAATGCCTCTCCCAGATACAGCTTCTATGTTATAGGAAAAAAAATGAGTCCGTTCATGGCTATACAAAAGAGTCCAGCCAAAGCCACTCTATCATTTCCTCCCACCTAGGATTCTTTTCAGCGTTCTCTGACAATCTTCTACTTACACAAACTTTCATAATTTTTGCTTAGTTCTTTCTATCTTTCTTCTTCAAATTCAGGAGGATTAGCATTTATAAAGTTTCCATTATTTACGAAAAGGGTTAAAATCTTGGGCTTTGTTTCCCCAGAACTCTCACGGTATCTTTGCTGCTGGGCACTCTTCTCACGCCACCCCCCCATACTCCTTCGGCCGTGCTGTCTAGTTGTTGATATCAAATTTCAAGGTGACGCAGATCACAGACACGGTTTTCTCAGTCTCTCTCTCCGGGGGGGGGGGAGGGGGGGGGGAAAAAGGGAAAAGAAGGCTGTCTGACGCCTTTCCAGGTTCTTGTACTTTCTCCACCCTTCTATCCTGCAGGATTTTTTCCTCTCCCCCTCTGTGCCCGAGGTTCCAGCCCTACCTCACCCAGGCCGCATGGCTTCCCCTCCCCGCCCAGCCAGCCGCTGGGCAGGGGAGATCCCTCCGTCCTCAGGGACCGAACCAAGAGAGAGCTTTCCGGGGAGCCCTCTGCTTTGAACCCCTTGTGTTCTCAGAGGCGGATCCTTGTCCTCAGTGGCCACACCAGGTGCCAGTCTTTAAACCTGAGCACTCATTGGTTTGACCACTGAAGTTCAGAAAAAACTCATTTTTTCCAAACTCCGACAGAAGTGTTAAATCTCCTTTAGGATTTTTCTTATCTAATCCTCTGCCCCTTGGACCCAACATTTTTGGAAAGCAAAACGGTTTAAACTGAGATGAAGTGGATTTCCAGGAGTCTGCACCACCCCATGTGTTAAAGCAAGAGAGACGGTCCACTCATGCTCCAGGGGCAGCTGAGGTCCTGGGAGCTGGGTGCAGCCAGCAAAGCTGTCTCTCAAAGCTTGCACTGGATTTGACAAGGCAAGAAAAAAAGCTGCAACTCAACACTTTCAGGCATTGTATTTGTTCTGTTTTAAACAATGCTGCTCTAAACCCACTGACCTTCAACACCTTCAGAAGGGGGTATTTGGCTACCCTCATGGAGGCAAAACACCTGATTTTCAGCAGACTCTCTACTTCCAGATATAAGACAACATGCATCCAGTGAAGATGACACATGCACTCGATGCAAGAATATCCAATTCAAATTTGGGACAAAAGGATTATAAACATATCTCATGTCTCCCATATGCAAAAATAAGCTCTTTCATAAATGCACACCAATTATGAAATAATTTTGACACAGCTGCAATTAATATTAAAAATTTTTATTTTCATTCCTTTTTCTACCTTTTTTTTTTTTTTTTTTTTCTCACTGTGAAAATTCAGTTGTTTCAGTACCATGTTTGGCTACGTTTTGTAGTACATCAAAGAAATCCGGGAAACTGAAAGAAATGGAAAGTTATTAAATAAATACTTTTATTTCCTGAAGGGGAGAGGTGAAGTTTCCTTCACCTTGGAGTAATTAACAGAAATTATTTTCTGGTAAGCCATTTTGGCTCCATTCCCCCATTGGATATCAGCACTGGTAAGACTGATAACAGATGGTAAGACTGATAACAGACCCGTATCTACTATGGGTCTTCAGGAGCTCAGTGAATTCCTCTTGAAAATTTGGAGCAAACACAAGAAAAGTACCCAAAGTACCAGCCCTTATTTTTTAGTTTTGATGCCTGAAAAAATGAGAGGCTCCTACTCAAGCAAATGTTGGTTTGTGTTCCCTAAAAGAAGTGAATTTTTACTGGAGCACGAGTTTGGTTATAACCCTAATCATAATGTTGGCCCAATGGCCAAACCTTTACTCCTACTTAAGAGTGGAAATGTTTATTCTTCAGCAAATTCCAGCTGAATATCACTGAGGATATTTGATGAATGAGGCCTTTGCCAGTTAATTGACAGAACACTGCTGGAAAAGCAGCTTACACTTTGGAAAATTAAATTATGCTTCCCAGCATTTCCCAAGCATTTGCTGAGAAGCCTGTTAACAAAATCGTTTTCATTTTTTCCTGAGAGTGCAACTGGAAATGATTGCTGCTCTGATTTAGTGTTTATGTGTGGGAGCTGAGAAGATATTTGGGTACCTGAGTAGAAATCGGGTAGACAAGGCTGCACATGGCATCGATCACTAGAGCTGGTTAGAAAACAGAATTCCATCATTCCTCTAGTCAGGATCTATAGAATTAAACCAAGGTGCATTAAAGCAAATGTTTCCTTAGCAATGTTCCAATAACGTGTGGGAAACAAAAAGTAAAACTTGAGACTAAGTTCAAAGATAGTGCAGTGAAATAGGCACTTAGAAGTACTCAAGGCTTAAGCCATCTTTGTAAATGACTGGAAATATCTCATTCCCCATTGTATTTGCTTTCTCTTTCCACACCAACTCCCTCTTCATCAAGTGGTGACTAATGGTGACGGTTGTTAACATGTTTCTCTGTGCGAATAGACTTGACTTTGTGTATCAGTTGTCCTACTTCCAAGCGAAGGAGAACACAGGATAACTGGTGGTGTCCAGTTATCCAGTCTGGAAACATTCAGGAAAGCAAGCTCTGTGATATTTAATCTATAGTATTGATGTAGAAATTCTAAACCCTTCAATTTGTGGATAGGCTGTAGAGGTTGTTTTTTTCCCCATCTTAATAGAGGGAAAACAATTCACAAGGTACCAGACTGTGAACAAGACAGATTTTCAGACATCATCCAAAGAAATCATTATGGTTTGGAACACTCTGTGGCAGCACTAAATTAAGGAACACCATTCCCAAGTCAAGACAGCTGCCATGGAAAACAGGGGAAAAAAGGAGGTACATTCAGGGAATAAAATTCTGGAGAGATTTCAGCAGGAAAACAGAACCTGCCTGCTCTGTGCTTGGATGGAAATGGTTTAAAAAGGCCAAATAAATCCATAAAACTCCTCAGCTAAATCAGGACTACAAGAGCCAAAACATCCTCATTCATATCACACTGATGACAGCTCAGGAGGGCACAGCAGAGCAATCGCCACCCTGCCCAAGCCTGACATTTACAGTCTGGCACATCAGGGACAGTCTCTGAACCAAGTGAATCCATTCCTGGAAAAGTCCTATTACCTGGAACGTGGGATGCATTAAAGGTGTCTGCTACTGATTTTTGCTCATCCCAACACAGAAGAGCTGCAATTTTTTTTTAGAATTTACAAATAAATCATGTGGAAAATGTGTCAAGCCAAGAGTTTCTCTCCCTTGCTCCTATTTCTATTATCCTCACAGGTTTTTAGTTTTTACTTTAGTTTTTACTACTACATTTACTACCAGCAAGGGACAGACTTTAATGACACCTGTCAGCAAAAATAAAACCCCCACATTCTGAATTTCATTGCCTGAAAGACAAACACCTTCGAATACAGAAAAAGTTGGGAAAATTTGTCACCTCCAGGCAACCCCTGAAGTACAAAATTACTCACATGCTGTCTGAGGTGCCTGGTGTTGAAGAAAGCTGAAATGACTGTAAACTATAATTAAATCAAATAGGATACCCACAAAGACAGATTTTTGTCACTCACGTGGCCACACTGTCTCCCATTTACCCTCTCATTCCATAAAAAAGGGAAGGCTAAGTCCATTTATAGAATCCCAACAATCTGGCAGAACTTCCAATTTTCTCCAAGAACAGCATGGAAGTTGTGAAAATAAGATAAAAGAATGGCAATGGACAGGTTTTCTATTTCCTAAAACTTCTTTTTGAGCCTGCTAGAGGAGCATAATGATGCCAAATTAAAGCATGGGCCAAAAACATGACAGAAGAGTCAGTAATTGTAGATGTTTCTGTGGTCACTATCTTTTTTACTTCGGTATTATCCACAGAATCACAGGATGGATTGGGTTGGAAGGGATCTTAAACGATCACCAATTCCACCCCCTGCCATGGCAGGGACACCTTCCATTATCCACACACTGCCAAGCAAGCCACATCCCATCTAGCCTTGGGCACTTCCAGGGATCCAGGGGCAGCCACAGCTTCTCCAGGTAATTTTTTTCCAGTTTCTCACCAAGCTCACAGTGAGTGATATTCTTTCCAATATCTAATTTTTTTTTTTCAGTCTGAAGCCATTTTTCCCCTTGTCCAGTGACCCTGGAAGCCTTGACAGACACTGCTCCTGTTCTGGGTTTCTAGGATGTCTTGGTCCCCTGAGTCATGTGAAAGTTGCTGTCAATCCACACTCCCAACAGTGGGACAAGGGGAGACCAGACACACAGACAAACACCAGCCCAGCCCCTGGGGCAGTGCCAGCCCCCAGCCCAGCCCCTGAGGACCCAGGGCAGTGCCACCCCACCATCAGCCCCCTGGGCAGTGCCACTCCCCCATCCCCCCAGCTCAGCCCCCTGGGGCAGTGCCACCCCCAGACCCACCGAGGATCTGGGGCACTTGGGCACCCCCCAACCCACCCCACAAGGGCAGTGCCACCCCCAGGGCAGTGCCACCCCCCCAGCCCAGCCCATCCCCCTGGCAATGCCCCCGATCCCCTGGCAGTGCCCCCCATCCCTGGCAGTGTCCCCACCCCCGGCAGTGCCCCCCACCCCCGGCAGTGTCCCCACCCCCGGCAGTGTCCCCATCCCCGCAGTGCCCCCACCCCCGGCAGTGCCCCCACCCCCGGCAGTGCCCCCCACCCCCGCAGTGTCCCCATCCCTGGCAGTGTCCCCCACCCCCGCAGTGCCCCACCCCCGGCAGTGCCCCCACCCCCGGCAGTGCCCCCACCCCCGGCAGTGCCCACCTTGCGGTACTGGCGGTTTGCACACCTCGCCAGGTGCAGCCCCCCGTGCCCACGCCCAGCCCCCACCGCTGCAGCAGCAGCCCGATGATGGTGGCCAGCAGCAGCACCCACAGCAGCTGAGGGACAGCGCGGAACGAGCAAATAACAATACAGGACCAGGAAATTAAATACAATAGCATGAAATAAAGTCAAATAAAATAAAATAAAATGAAAAGAAAATGAAATAAAATAAAATAAAGTAAAAATCAAAATAAAGGTAAATAAAAAATAAAGTAAAAATAAATTAATAAGTAAATAAAATTAAATAAATATAAAATAAAAATAAAATAAAAATAACAAAAAAAATCCCCCCAAACCCCAAAGTAAAAATAAAAAATAAAATAAAAAATAAAACAAAATAATAATAAAATAAAAATACAATAAATAATATACAATAAAACAAAAATAAAATAAAAATAAAATAAAATAAAAAAAAATAAATAATATAAAATAAAAATAAAATAAAAATAAATAAAATAAGTAAAATAAAATTAAATAAAAAATTAAAATAAAAAAATAACAAAATAAAATAAAATAAATATAACAAACAAGAGAAAAAAATAAAATAAAATAAAATAAAAATAAAATAAAATAGAAGAAAATGGCCTGCTCGAGAAGCTCTATAAAGGGGTCAGTCTGTGAATAAAGGGGAGTCAGATGCAGTTTTTAGAACGAGGTCTCATGTCGTCTGTTCATCGCCCACAGCGACAAAACCCCAATCCCATTCCCATTTCCCAAACCAGTCCTGGCAGCTCAAACCCCAATCCCATTTCCCAAACCAGGTCCTGGCAGCTCAAACCCCAATCCCATTTCCCAAACCAGGTCCTGGCAGCTCAAACCCCCCAATCCCATTTCCCAAACCAGGTCCTGGCAGCTCAAACCCCAATCCCATTCCCCAAACCAGGTCCTGGCAGCTCAAACCCCAATCCCATTCCCCAAACCAGGTCCTGGCAGCTCAAACCCCAATCCCATTTCCCAAAACCAGGTCCTGGCAGCTCAAACCCCAATCCCAATTCCCAAACCAGGTCCTGGCAGCTCAAACCCCAATCCCATTCCCCAAACCAGGTCCTGGCAGCTCAAACCCCAATCCCATTCCCCAAACCAGGTCCTGCAGCTCAAACCCCAATCCCATTTCCCAAAACCAGGTCCTGGCAGCTCAAACCCCAATCCCATTCCCCAAACCAGGTCCTGGCAGCTCAAACCCCAATCCCATTCCCCAAAACCAGGTCCTGGCAGCTCAAACCCCAATCCCATTTCCCAAACCAGGTCCTGGCAGCTCAAACCCCAATCCCATTCCCATTTCCCAAACCAGGTCCTGGCAGCTCAAACCCCAATCCCATTCCCATTTCCCATACCAGGTCCTGGCAGCTCACACCTCGGCATCACTGCTTTATACTGGTTTAGACTGGATTATACTTGTTTATACTGGTTTGTGTTTTTTCCCCCCCCCTCCCCCAACACGTGACTCGGCAACGCCCCCTCCAGAGGCCCCGCCCACCTCTGGCCCCACCCCCTTTTCCTTCTACTGGTTCATACTGGTTTGGACTGGTTTATACTGGTTTGGACTGGGAGGGGTTCGAGGGTTACTGGTTTATACTGGGTAAACTGGGAGGGGGTTTGGGCCTTACTGGGATGAACTGGGAGGGATTGGGGATTACTGGTTTATACTGGTTTGGACTGGGAGCAGGTTTGGCCTTACTGGGAGTTACTGGTTTGTACTGGGAGGGACTGGGAGGCGGCGGGGCCGGCCTGGAGCTGCCTAAAAGGGGCAGCAGGGCCTCCCAGTATAAACCAGTATAAACCAATATAAACCAGTATAAACCAGTAACTCCCAAACCCCTGCTGCTCCCCTCCCAGTTCATCCCAATACATCCCAGTAAGGCCTGGAACCTCTCCCAGTATAAAGCAGTAAAAAGCAGTAAGGCCCAGACCCTCTCCAGTCCCTCCCAGTCCATCCCAGTCCCTCCCAGTTCCCTCCCAGTAAAGCGCCAAATCCCTCCCAGTACAAACCAGTAACTCCCAGTAAGACCCAGACCCTCTTCCAGTCCCTCCCATTCCATCCCAGTTCATCCCAGTAAAGCGCCAAACCCTTCCCAGTACAAACCATTCCAAACCAGTAACTCCCAGTAAGGCCCAGACCCTCTCCCAGTCCCTCCCAGTCCATCCCAGTTCATCCCAGGAAAGCAGCAAACCCCTCCCAGTCCAAACCAGTAACTCCCAGTAACCCCCAAACCCCTTCCCAGTTTGATCCCAGTTCGTCCCTGTCCCTCCCACTTTGATCCCAGTTCATCCCAGTTCCCTCCCAGTTTGATCCCAGTAAAGCGCCAAACCCTTCCCAGTACAAACCATTCCAAACCAGTAACTCCCAGTAAGGCCCAGACCCTTTCCCAGTCCCTCCCAGTTCGATCCCAGTCCATCCCAATAAAGCGTCAAAGCCCTCCCAGTACAAACCAGTCCAAACCAGTAACTCCCAGTAACCCCAAACCCCTCCCAGTTTGATCCCAGTTCGTCCCAGTTTGATCCTAGTCCTTCCCAGTAAGGCCTCCAACCCTTCCCAGTCCCTCCCAGTCAAAACCAGTAACTCCCAGTAAGACCCAGACCCTCTTCCAGTCCAAACCAGTTCATCCCAGTACAGCGTCAAACCCCTCCCAGTCCAAACCAGCAACTCCCAGTAACCCCCAAACCCCCACCAGTTTGATCCCAGTTCATTCCAGTCCATCCTAGTTGCCTCCCAGTTTGATCCCAGTTCATCCCTGTCCCTCCCAGTCCCTCCCAATCCCTCCCAGTCCATGCCAGTCCATCGCAGTTCATCCAGGAAAGCGTCAAACCCCTCCCAGTACAAACCAGTCCAAACCAATAAATCCCAGTATGGCCCAGATGCTCTCCCAGTCCATCTCAATTTGAACCCAGTCCAGCCCAGTAAAGCGTCAAACCACTCCCAGTCCAAACCAGTAACTCCCAGTAAGGCCCAGACCCTCTCCCAGTACAAACCAGTCCATCCCAGTGCATCGCAGGAAAGCGTCCAAATACAAACCAGTCCAAACCAGTAACTCCCATTAACCCCAAAAACCTCTTCCCAGTTCATTCCTGTCCCTCCCAGTTCATCCCAGTTCCCTCCTAATTTGATCCCAGTTCATCCCAGTAAAGCGTCAAAGCCCTCCCAGTCCAAACCAGTAACTCCTAGTAAGGCCCAGACCCTCTGCCACTTTGATCCCAGTTCGTCGCAGTCCATCCCAGTTTGTCCCAGTCCCTCCCAGTTTGCGCCTTCCCTGCGGGCCACACGCGGCCGTCAGCGCCCGGCCCGGGGCCACCCCCGGCCCCGAGCGCCGCCCGAGCGCCCCGGGCCGGGCATCCCCAGCCGTGCCGGGCCCCGGCGGCTCGGGGCCGGCGGCCGCGCTGCCGAGCGGCGGAGCTCGGGCCGGGCAAGCGGGGGCGGCGGGAGCGGCCGCGCCGCCTGTGTGCTCCGCGGGCCCCGGGAGGAGCCGGGGCCGGGGCCGGGGCCGGGCTCGGCACAGGCGCAGCCGAAGGGCGGCGATGCCGGCCCGGCCCCAGGCACTGATGCCCGCCCGGCAGCGCCAGCGCCAGCACGGCAAGAGCCGGGCGGAGGCGAGAGCGCGGCGGGACGGGCGGGGAAGGGGAGGGGCGGCTCCGGCCGGGAACGGGGAGAGGGAGGGGACAGGACAAGGGACAGCAAGACGGGAGACCGGGAAAGGGACAGCGGGACGGGCTGCCGGACACTCTGGGGGCAGCTTCCTGCACACTCCCCATCCACACCTGCCTGCCCAGGGCTACCCCTGTGCCAGCAAGCCCAGCAAGCCCAACAAGCCTAGCTAGTGCTCTTGGCAGCCCAGAGGGCCACGTGCCAAATGTCCATCCTCTGCACAGCCAGGAGCCCTGTGCAGAGAGGACAGATAGTGCTCATTTACAGGACCCCAAGCCATTCACGGCTGAGACTCTGGAGGCTGCAGCCCCTGAGCCGAGCCTTCCTCTGCCTGGAATACAGCTCTGGCAGGGGCTGTAGGAAAGAAGGAGACAGCCCCAGTGCTGCCAGGGGCCACCAACAGCACCTTAATCCTCTCTTCTCTGCTGCAGGGTGACAGTGGTCGTCCTCTCATGTGCCAGGACAACAACGCTGAGTACTGGTGGGTGGTTGGAATAACCAGCTTTGGAAATGGCTGCGCCAGAGCCATGAGGCCTGGAGTCTACATCTCCACTAAGCACTTCTATCACTGGATTTTTGGCGGGAATTTTTTCCGAAATTTTTCTGATTTTTTTTTAATTTTTTTCTGATTTTTTGGGGATTTTTTTTTTTTTTTTAAATGGGATTTTTTTCGAAAAACAAGTGACTTTTCCCTTTCCCTGGCTGCCGTAGCCGCGCTCATCAGCATCGAGGGTCCAGCGCGGGGGGAAAATGGGAAAATAATCAGAACTACAGCAAAGAAAAACTTATACATCTATTCTGACAGTAAAAGTCTACTAGAGAGAGAGCAAAAAACCCCATCATGATTATAACATTAATTCCAACATTTGCAAAAAGCCAATACTAAAATATGCGTTTGTAACTAGGGGGAAGCAGAGCTGGAGCCCTGAGGGGAAGCAATGGCGGGATCTCTGAGGAGGGGGAACCATGGCGGGACCCCTGAGGGGAATCATGGCGGGACCCCCCCCCCCCCATCGCGTGTTCCAAAAACCCCACCCAGAACCCAAAATTTCCAAACTAAATCCCCCCGAAGATAAGTAAAAAAAAAAACCCTCAAAATTTCCGTTCCTTGTGTTTCTTTCCGGCCGCTTTTCCTCCAAAGCAGCGCTAGGACCTGAACTGTCCGAGGGGCCGCCAGAGCACGAGCGCCGCCATTTCCCCTCCTCAGCCCGGCAGCGCCGCCGCGTTTGTGCTGCGTGAGGGAGGAGGAGGGAGGAGAAAAAGCGCGGGAAAAGCCGTGAGGGGAGGGCACAAAATGGCGGCGCCTCTGAGGGGAATTTAATTTTAAATTTAATTTTTTAATACTGCAGCGGAAATAAATTTATTTTGGTTTAATATTGGAGCGGAAATAAATGAATTTTATTTTGGTGTTTAAGGGGAAATAAGGACATTTATTTTTGGTATTCGAGCGACGAGGTAAGGAATTTATGTTTTTATTATGTTTTTAATTTTGGTGGGGTTTTATTTTTTTTTTAATTTTGATTTTTAAATTTTTCTCGGTTTTCAGGGATTTTTTGTTTTTTTCGGGATTTTTTTTTCCGAATTTTTTGGTGGAAAAATTGGGGGAATTTGGGGTGGGGTGGGAATGGGAATTTTTTGGGGAAAAATGGGAATTTTTAAGGGAAAAATGAGGTTTTTTTAAGAGAAAAAAATGGGAATTTTTAGGGGAAATAAATGGATTATTTTTAGGGAAAAATCGAAATTTTGATGGGAAAAAAATGTGAAGTTTTAGGGAAAAAACGGGAATTTTTTGAGATAAAAATTGGGAAGTTTTAGGGAAAAAAATGGGAATTTTTTTTTTCCGGGAAAATAAGAATTTTTTGAGGGAGAAATAGGAATTTTGGGGAAAAAATGGGAATTTTTAAGGGGAAAATGGGAATTTTTTTGGGGAAAAATGGCAATTTTTAGGGGGAAAAATAGGAAGTTTTAGGGAAAAATTGGGAATTTTTAGGGGAAAAATGGGAATTTTTTGATAAAAAAGTGGGAATTTTTAGGGAAAAATTAAGAATTATTAAGGAAAAACCCCCGAAATTTTGATGGGAAAAAAATTGGGAATTTTTTGGGAAAAAATGCGAATATTTGGGGAAAAAAATCTAGATTTTACGGGAAAAAATCCGATTTTTTGGATTAAAAAATCTGATTGGGGGGGGGGGGGGAATTTGAATTTTTTGGATTAAAAAATCCGAAATTTTTTTAATAAAAAATCCGATGTTTAAGGGAAAAAATAATATTTTTTAAGGAAAAAAAAAATCCCATTTTTTTAAGGGAAATAAATTGAATTTTTTTCTTTTTTATTTTTATTTCCTCCTCTAATTTCTGATGCAATCAGGAAGTGAAATTTGAGGTTTTTGGGGTTGGAACTTCCTGAAACTCTGCCCTGAAATTGCAACGGCTCCGAGCACAACTGGGGAATTCCCGAGGGTGAGTACAGCGAAAAAAATCGATTTTTAACCCCAAAAAAATCCGATTTTTAACCCCAAAAAATCCCCTAAAAATTCCCTTTTTTACCCCCAAAAATTCCCCTAAAAAAATCCTTTTTTTCCCCTAAAAATTCCCTCTTTTTCCCCAAAAAATTCGATTTTTTTTTGCCTTAAAAATCCGATTTTTTTCTCCCAAAAAATTCCCCAGATTATCCCCCAAAATTTCCCATTTTTCCCTTAAAAATCTGTTTTCCCTAAAAATTTGATTTTTACCCCAAAAAATTCCCCTAAAATTCCCAATTTTTCCCACCAAAATTCCCAATTTTTCCCACCAAAATTCCCAATTTTTCCCACCAAAATTCATTTTTTTTCCCAAAAAATTCCCAAAAAATTTCCAAATTTTTCCCCCAAATTTTCCCTTTTCCCAAATTTCCCTAAAATTCCCCAAAATTTTCCAAAAATTTTGGAATTTTTTCCCCCCCAGATGGAAATCGAGGCCTTGGAAATGGAGACAGGAGGGAAACAGAGCAGAGAGGTAAAAATTCCCGAAATTCCTGAAATTCCTTAAAAATAAAAAAAAAAAATCCCTAAAAAAATCCCCAAAAAATCCTCAAAAAATCCCCAAAGATTCCCCAAAACACTTGAAAAAAAATTCTCAAAAAATTCCCAAAAAATTAAAAATAAATTAAAAAAATTCCACAAAAATCTTTAAAAATTCCCCAAAAAGAAAGAAAAAAAAATCCCCCCCCCAAAATCCCAAATATTTAAAAAAAAAATCCCAAAAATTCCCCAAAATTCAAAAAAATTCCAAAAAAATCCCCAAAAACGTCCCTAAAAATCCCCAAAAGCTTCCCTAAAAATTCCCAAAAATTAAAAAAATTCCTGTAATTCCTGAAATTACTAAAATTCTTAAAATTCCTGAAATTCCCAAAATTCTTTAAATTCCAAAAATCCCTGAAATGACTAAAATTCCCAAAATTCTTGAAATTCTTAAAATTCCTGAAATTCCAAAAATTCCTGAAATTCCTGAAAATTCCAAAAAAAATTCGAAAAAAATCTCAAAAAAAAAAATCCCCAAAAATTAAAAATAAATCAGAAAAAAATCCACAATAAAAATCTTTAAAAAAGAAAAAAAAAATTCCCAAACAATTCCCAAAAAATCCTCAAAAAAAATCCCAAAAACTTCCAAAAACTTCCCAAAAAATGTTCCAATAAAATTCCTAACAATTCCCAAAAAATTCCGAAATAATACCAAAAAAGTCAACAAATTCAAAAAAATTTCCCAAAAATCCCAAAATTTCCTCAAAAATTCCCAAAAAATTCCCAAAATTCCTGAAAGTCCTAAAAAATCCAAAAAAATTTAATAAAAATAATTAAAAATTCAAAAACACAAAAATTTTCCCAAAAAATTCCCCAAAACTACCCAAAAATTCCCAAAAAAATTTCGAAAAATATTTGACCAAATTCCAAAAAAATTAAAAAAAAAAAATATCAGAAAAAATCCCCCACATTCCAGAAAAATTCCCAAAACATTAAAAAAAATTTAAAAAAATTCCAAAAAATACCCAAAATTACTTAAAAAAATCCATCAAAATTAAAAAAAAAAATTTCCCCCCCCCCCAAAAAAATCACCAAAAATTCCCTAAAAAAAACCCCAAAAATTAAAAAAAAATGGGGACAAAATCGGAATAAAAAGAGGGAAAATTGGGAAAAATTTGGAATAAATTCGGGGAAAAATGGGGGAAGAATAGGAATAAAATGGGGGAAGAATGGGGAAAAATGGGAATAAATTGGGGGAAAAATGGGAATAAAAATGAGAATAAAATGGGAATAAAAATTGGGAATAAAATGGGGAATAAAAATGGAAAAAATTTGGAATAAAAATGGGGAAAAATGGGAATAAAAATGGGAATAAAAATGGGAACAAATGGGGAAAAATTGTGGAAAAAATCAGAAAAAAATGGGGAAAAATTGAAAAAATGGTAAAAAAATTGAAAAAAAAAGGAAAAAAATGGGAAAATTGGGAATAAAATGGGAATAAAATGGGAATAAAATGGGGGTAAAATAGGAATAATATGGGAAAGAAACAGAAAAAAATTGGGAAAAAAATTGGGAAAATGAGAATAAAATGGGGAAAAAATGAGAATATAATGGGAAAAAATGGAGAAAAATTTGAATTAGAATTTTTTTTTGGAATTTTAGGAATCTTTGGGAAAAGCTCCGAAAATTCCCGGCGCTCTCTGCTGAAAATCTTCCTGGTTTGGCAGCTGGCCTGGGGCTGAGCTCGGGAATTGGGGAATTTCCCTGGGAATGGGGAAATTCGGGAATTTTCCCAAAAATTCCCCCTCGAGGATAAGGAGGCAAAAACTGGGGAAGGGAAATTTCAGTTCCTGCTGCATTTGAAAGATGGAAAGGTGAGAAAATGGGGAAAATGAGATTATAGTGGGGGAAATGGGGAAAAATCCGATTATAATGGGGGGAAAATGGGGGAAAAATGGGGGAAAATCCGATTATAATGGGGAAAAATGGGGGAAAATCCGATTATAATGGGGAAAAATGGGGGAAAAAATCCGATTATAATGGGGGGGAAATGGGGGAAAATCAGATTATAATGGGGGAAAATGGGGAAAAAATGGGAAAAAATTGGGAAAAAATTGGGGAAAATATTGGGAACAAAAGGGGACCCATTTGGGCCAAAAGCGGCAAAGGCGGGGCCTCCAAGCGCGGCCCAAGTGGGCGCGGCGGGCAGAGGCGCGGCCGGGCGGGGCCGTGGGCAGCGCCCCGGGGCCATGGGCGCCGTGCCCGGCAGGGAATTCCCGCGCAGCCTCTCCTGCCGGCCCTGCGGCCCCGCCAGGCCCGGGCGGCTCCGCGCGCCGGGCCCTGAAGCGCCCGGGCCGCGGCGGCGTTCGGGCGGAGCCTGCGGGCGGCGGCCGAGCGCGGGCACCTCCGCGCTAAGGAGCGCGGCTGCGGCCGCCGGGCACGGGGCAAAGGCCCGCCGCAGGCACACTGCGAGCCGCAAAAATTACCCGCGCTTGCGAAAAAAAAGCCCAGGCTTTGCTGATTTTTGCCCTCCGCTTTTACCCATTTTATTCCCATTCTTTTCCCATTTTTCCCCCATTTTTTCCGATATTTTTCCCATTTTTCCCCATTTTTTTCCGATATTTTTCCCATTTTTCCCCATTTTCCCCCCTTTTATTCTGATTTTTTCCAATTTTATTCTGACTTTTTCCCCATTTTCCTCCCATTTTTCCCCATTTTTATTCCCATTTTCCCCCAATTTTTCCCCATTTTTCTCCCCATTTTATTCCGATTTTTTCCCATTTTTCCCCATTTTCCCCCCTTTTATACTGATTTTTTCCAATTTTATTCTGATTTTTCCCCCAATTTTATTCTGATTTTTTCCCATTTTCCCCCAATTTTTCCCCATTTTTCTCCCCATCTTCCCCCATTTTTTTCCCATTTTTCCCAATTTTTCCCCATTTTTTCCCTGTTTTATTCCCATTTTTCCCAATTTTCCTCCCATTTTTCCTCCACTTTCCCCCCATTTTATTCTGATTTTTTTCCCATTTGTTCCCATCTTCCCCCCATTTTCCTCCCATCTTCCCCCATTTTCTCCCATTTTCCCCATTTTTCTCCCATTTTTCCCCAATTTTTTCCCATTTTTCCCATTTTTCCCCATTTTCCTCCCATTTTTATTCCCATTTTCCCCCAATTTTTCCCCATTTTTCTCCCCATTTTTCCCAATTTTTCACCATTTTTTCCCTATTTTATTCACATTTTTCCCAATTTTCCTCCCATTTTTTCCCCCATTTTCCCCCCATTTTATTCTGATTCTTTTACCATTTGTTCCCGATATTTTTCCCATTTTTTCCCCACTTTTCCCCATTTTCCCCCCTTTTATTCTGATTTTTTCCAATTTTATTCTGACTTTTTCCCCCATTTTTTCCCCATTTTCCTCCCATTTTTCCCCATTTTTATTCCCATTTTCCCCCAATTTTTCCCCATTTTTCTCCCCATTTTTCCCCAATTTTTTCCCATTTTTCCCAATTTTTCCCCATTTTTTCCCTATTTTATTCCCATTTTTTCCCAATTTTCCTCCCATTTTTCCCCCATTTTTCCCCCATTTTATTCTGATTCTTTTACCATTTGTTCCCGATATTTTTCCCATTTTTTCCCCATTTTCCCCCCTTTTATTCTGATTTTTTCCAATTTTATTCTGATTTTTCCCCCAATTTTATTCCCATTTTCCCCATTTTTTCCCAATTTTCCTCCCATTTTTTCCCCCATTTTCCCCCCATTTTATTCTGATTTTTTTTTCCCATTTGTTCCCATTTTCCCCCCATTTTTTCCCCACTTTATTCGGATTTTTCCCCGGCAATCCGCGCGTTGGGAATGGCGGGAATTCGGGCGGAGCCTGCTGCTGGACCCTCGATGCTGATGAGCGCGGCTACGGCAGCCAGGGAAAGGGAAAAGTCACTTGTTTTTCGAAAAAAAATCCCATTTTTTCAAAAAAAAAAAAAAAAAAAAAAAAATCCCCCAAAAATCAGAAAAAAAAAAAAATCCGAAAAAAATCGGAAAAAAATCCCCAAAAAATCCCCCCAAAATCGTAAAAAAATCAGAAAAAAAATCCTAAAAAAATTGGGAAAAAATTCCGAAAAAAATCCGAACAAAATCGGAAAAAAATCAGAAAAAAAACCCCCAAAAATCAGTAAAAAATCCCCCCCAAAATTACAAAATAATCCGAAAAAAATCGGAAAAAAAAACAAAAAAACCCCACAAAAATCAAAAAAAAAATTCCGAAAAAAATCAGAAAAAATAGTTAAAAATTAAAATCGTAAAAAACCCTCAAAAATCCCAAAAAATCAGAAAAAAATCACGACTGCAACCCTGAGGCATCCAAATAAAGGAGGAGAAGACAGTAAATACCTGAAAATGTGCAACAGTAGCCTCTCCTTTGTAAGAACAGCCCTGGAGAAAGAAAACACTGCGAGCTGGTGTCTCCTCTGCTCCATGACAGGATAGGTATAACTACAGGGCAGACCACTTCAGGGCAGGTGTTTCTGTGCTTGAAATGTGTGGGTGTGAAAAAATAAGTGCAAATTATTTTATTCAGTCCTTTAATGTAATGTATTAGTAAGTGTTATGTTTTTCCTCTCTTATGGAGGTTTTGCTCCATTCATCTTTGTTGTCAAAATATGGCTATGATGTCCCAAGCAAATATTACAATAGCCTCAACAGTTGGCCTGATTATCTATAAATAATAACAAATTCCACTTTAATGCTGGGAGTCAGTGCAGTTCAGAGAGTCAAATGCATATGGGTTTAAGAATGATGGCTCTGTAATACCTGGAATGCATTTTATGTGGTTATATCACAATTACAGTTTAAAAAGTGTGGAAATGTCAAAAGGTTGATATTTCTCTGAAGGCTAGCTAAACATTATTTTTCCTCTCCTTTCTGTTTTTGTTCAGTTGTGTTTTGTTGAGCATCTCTAATTACAATGACTTTTAAAAGTGTACTTGCACAGCTCATCTTGTAGATTTTTCTCCTAGTTAGATGACTAACCACAGAGCTCTTGCTGTGAAATACATCAAATGTGGAATTGGGCTTTGCTCCTTGATTATAGTTGCTCTTGCTTCAATAAAATAAATATTGCAGAATCTGGATCGTGCAAGGCTTTATTGATCTCAGCCTGACCTCTAGTACTGGTAAATCTCATGAGTTGGGAATGTGGGCTCGGGAACTGTTTCCTTGAGCTCAACCAAAGTTACAGTGTGTCAGGTTTAAAAAAAAAAATATATATATATATATTTTTTTTTTTTTTTTGTTGTTGTCCTGAACCTGAATTTGTGAAAGTCTCTGTTTTCCCAGCCCAGTTTCTGAAGAAGAGGCCGAGATTTTCTGTTCTCTTGTTCAAGGATTGTTTATTCTTGTTATCTTCTTACATTTGTGGCTGTGGCCTGCAGAGATCTTTCTTGCAGGCCAGGTTTTGTCAGAACTCCCTGCCCTTTGGGTGGTGTTGACATTTTATACTAAAAATTACGTATGCTTTATTTATAATAACTCTCCAATACCTATCAACTATATTAAACAATGTGTCTTTATTCTAAACTAATTCAAAAGTGCCACAACCACAGCAGGACAAAGGATGGAGGACAAAAGACGAAGAAGAAGGGCAGGGACACGCCCTGATTCCTCCATCTTTGTCCCCTGAATTCACCTTCTAAACCCCCAAAATTCTACTTTTTCACCCCGTGATATGTTAACTATCATTCCCCTTAAATTCTTGTGACCTATAAATTTTCCAGGACACTCAGAGGGATGTCCTGGGTTCCCACAACGGTGCTCAGGGGACTCTAATCAGAAAGGAAGCCCAGCTGCCCCCAGCCCGCAGATCGCAGAATCGCAGACAGGCTGGGCTTGGAAGGGTGGAGTCTGAGGCTCCTGGGCCTGAAGGTGCTGAGTTTCTGAACTCAGGTTCTTCCTGGGGTTTTGGTTCAGGAAGACCTTGTGTTCTCACAGGCTTGGCAGAAACATCACGAGTGTTCTTGTAACAAGAGTGATGTTTTGGATTCCTCTCTGTGGGATGGACTTCTCTCTGTCTTTCAGTTTTGGGCCAGTGGGATGAAGAGTTCTGGCACTCTTCTGACCAGTGAGATGGACCTGTTCTAGAAGCTCTATAAAGGAGGTCAGTCTGTGAATAAAAAAGGACTCAGATGAAGCTTTTATAAACGAGGTCTCGTGTCGTTTGTTCATCGCCCACAGCGACAGGAGGATGCTTAGAAATCGTCATGTTCCAACCCTGCTGCCACGGGCAGGGACACCTTCCACGAGGCCAGGTCGCTCCGAGCCCCATCCAGCGTGGCCTGGAGCACTGCCAGGGATGGGGCAGCCCCAGCTTCTGTGGGCAGCGCGGGCTGGGGCCTCAGCAGCCTCAGGGACCCGAATTTCTGGCCCATCTGCAGCCTGAGCCCGCCCTCTGTCAGTGGGAAGCCGCTGGCCCTGGCGCTGTCCCTGCATTTTCACACCTGGAGAAGGCCTTGGAGAGCCTAAAAGGACATAACGATTTTAAGACATCTTTTTCATTGTGACATATTTTTGATTAGGCTCAAAATTTACTAGATGGAATGGGAAGAGCATTTGTTAAACCCTGCTTCCTTAAAAATTAGGCTAAAACTCCTTGGGTTACCTATTTTTTGAAGGGTTATACAAAGAGATCCATTTGACCTTTTTCTTATAGCTCAAAACTGATGACCTCAGGCTACGCTTTTCTCTCCTGTTGATGGCTGCTTTCCCACCCAGCTGTAAACTGAGGATGGTCATCAGCACCAGGTAATCAAGCACAACTCCTTATGATGCCAGTTACTTCACTGTCGTATGATAATTATTAAGCACACAGGACTAACCAATCACCTTGGCCTGGATGGAATTTTGACCTTGACAAATGTCTGAAAGGACTGCAGCAAGACTAGAATTCTAAGCAGTCTCTGAAGCATCTAAATTCTTGAGCCACTGTGATAAAGAGAGAATGAAAAGCCAAAATAACAGAACCACAAATAACAACGCATTCATGTACTAAATTTAAATGAATTTTTGTGAGGATTTTAAATTACCTAGAGTGTTTTAAAATAGATTTGGGAATTAATTATTAATTTTTAGCCAATCCCCTTTTAAAATCAAATGCGTTTCCTATATATTTGAGCAAGTTTTTAAAAACAACGGGAGGCACAGTAAGGCTTTGAACACTATAGGAGTGATTTAGAAGTCTGATATGACCCCTTCTCAGCAAGTATCCGAAACTGAGAAAAATGGTACCTAAAGTTAACATACTTCTCCGTGACTAAAGCAAGTATTTGTCCAGAACTAGAAAAATACCATAAAATTACCTAAGGAGATATACTGATTTAATTACTTCACTCAGTCCAACTAAAAATACACTGGAACACTATTAAAACACTTTGAGTTATACCAAACTTCAGGAAATGAAGCCCAAATAAAAATATCCACCGATATTTAGAACAGATTAGTTCACATTAATGCTTGAGGATGATAGATCCATATTTTAAAAAGCTTGTGTTCTGCAAGTCAAGGCATTTTCAGGGCTTGCAACACATCTGTTCTTCCCGGCCTTCTTGTCAAGCAGATAATGTAGTATTGATATTTTCTCTATTAAGCCGCTTGTTTTCTAGTAGAAAACAAGGAGAAAGGAAAATTCTGTGACCCTTTGGTTGTAATTTCATTCTATTGAACAGGAGTGTTTAAGGGAAAAAACCCATGAGCTGTGCCTCATAATCTAGAATGATGATGCCAGCGGTTTCCTAATCATTGCTCGGATTGTGGTTGAGTTAAATATGTAGGTTATTTGACAGCTTGTGGAGGGAAGCATTGCAGGGCAAGGTAGCAAGCTAAGAAATTAGAAGTATTATCTCCAGTTCCTTTTTGCATTTTGTTGTTATAATTAAATCACTAGAGCATTTTATTGGGAATATATTTCTGATAGACTGTGGTGTCTCTCTGTTTCTCTCACTGGCATATCTGTCTCGTAAAGCATTCTGAGGTCTGCTTATTTGTTACCGTTATTTATTATTATCTTGGAATTGTTCCCAGGGATTTCTACCTGGATGTTTTCAGTCAGCTTTTCACAGAGTTTGGCCACTGCAGAGTGTCAAATGAATGTTCTGGAGGATCTTCCTTCTGGTCACACAATCCTGATATGCGACAGTTCAATGCTCTTGGTGCAACCAATTCTGTCTTGCCTTTCCTCAGGAATGGACTGTGGGATACTGGATCAGAAATGGTCATTAGTATTGTTGGTGCATTCAGTCCTTAAGCTGTTATAGTGCAAGAAGTTTACTGAGCTATTGTCTGTGTTGTATTCCCAAAGCAAACGGGAGCTTTGGATCAGATGGCCATACTCTGCAAAATTGAGAAGCCCCCCCAAACGCAGTGTGTGCCCAACGAGCTGGGTAGAAAAGGAGGATGTTCCGTGGTAGCTGCTGCTAAAGCAAAGGTTCTCTTCATTGCTGCTGCTGACTTCTTGTATGGCACCCTCCCCCTACAAGAAAAACTGTGTCAATGAGCCCATTTAACAATCTGAATGGCAGCCTTGGAACTCCAGATCTGTCTCTGTTTAAATCCTCCTGCCAGGCACAAGAGTAGAAACCTAAGATTGGTCTCACTTCCCTTTGTAATTTGGTCTCCTGAAATGCCTTCTGTGCAGTCTCAGGATGGTACAGGCTGTCCTGTAAACAGTGATGTGTAGAGAGAATAGAAGTGAATCTTTCCAAGATGAACCCCTTTCTCCCTTTCTTTTCAAGAAGCCTGCATAGTTGCAAGTAGTCACTTCCTTGGCTGACTGTGATGGATTCAAGTGGTGATGAGTATTGAATGAGCTGCCAAGCCCTGTCCATCACTGCCTATTTGTCTTTGGTGGCCAGTTGGCTGGCAAACTAACCCTGTCATGTTATTATCCTGAGAGGTACCTGACTTGTTGCTTCAGTAAGCTTTGACATTGTAAAAGGTTCCAGAACATCACTGGAGTAGGCCCAAATGTTGTATTTGAGCACATGTAACATGGACATGGATTTGATATGGAATCTCAATTTCTTCACTCGCCTTATTTCTAAAGGGTTGGTCCCAGAAAATCTGGAGAAAAATGCAGCTGTAGAATTCTTTTGCATTTTCTCTAGAGATCAACTCGTTTGTTTCTTTCTTCTTACCTTTTTAACCATGCTTATCCCATAGAAATCTTATGCTTTGAAAAATAGTTTTTCATTATCTTGTTGTGGGGAAGTTGCTTCTTGGAAATGGATGGTGCATAAGTGCTAATATTTAAGTTCTTGTGGTCTGAGTGAAAAACTTCGGTAAAAAACTAAACGATGTGAGAAACATCTCACATCAGAATTGAGAAGAGACGAGCAATTGACTGGAAATATCCAGACAATTAACGAAGTGGAGAACATTCTCAAGAACATGATGTCCCAGCATCGTCTCAACATCAAAGGTGAGTGTGGATTCCATGAACCTAGAACTCTCGGATTCCATGGCTCTATGACCTCAGGGATGGACTCCAGGACTGTCTCCATGGCAACGATGGAACGTTGGTGCCAGCAGGAGGGGCTGCAGTGCAGGTGCCCCAACTGCTGAGAGGCAAGCGCTGCTGCTGCTGCTGCTGCTGCTGCTGCTGCTGGCAGTGTGGTGGTGTGGCTGAGCACCAGCATCTGCAGCCTGTGAGCTCCTGGGAGGCCAGGGCAGAGCCCACTGACCCAGGTGGGCACTGCTGCTGAGGACGAACACAGAGAAGGGACTCCGTGCCCACAGAGTGGTTCAGAGCAGGTCTGTGGCTAGGAGGGAGGGAGGGCAGAGCAATCCCCTGCCCAAAGCAGCCAAGAGAAGGGCTTGGGGAGGGCAAGGAAGCCTGAAACTGAGCCTGAGCCCTTCAAGGACCCAGTTGCCCACACGGAGCGGGATTCCCTCAGGCTTTGTCTCCAGATGGAGGGAGGGTCAGAAGTGGTGGGAGCGGCTGGAATTCAGGGCCGTGCATTCCCTCTGCCCAGCCCATTTGGGAACATCTGGGCAAGATCTCCATTGCCTGCCTGCAGCCAGTTTGGGGGGGGGGGGCGCCTTTCTTCACTTCCTCCTGCTTGGGGGACTGGGCTTGGTTTCTTCTGTCATGGGCAATGCTGAGCTTCTCTCTCCTGCGAGCTGCTTTCCTTTCTCTTCTGAGGGCATACAGTCTGAATCATGGCTCTTTCCTCCTTTCTCTCTCTGTCAAGGAAGGATCAGCCATGATTACAGCAATCTTCCATGTGTGGATGATGCTGATGGCCATTATCACCATGAACGAGTCCTCTGGAAAGAATGGAATTTCTCCCGAGGATGACAAAGAAATTGTCCAGAGGATGAAGGAGCGGGAGGTGACCCTTCAGCAGCACCAGCTGCACTTGGAGAAGGAAATTGCAGACCTGGAAGCCATACAGTGGTCTCTGGCACGGCCTCTGGGGGAACTGCGGAGAAAGATCCAATGGCACAGCTGCACCGTGTTTTGCTTGCTTGTCTCTGTGGTGTTCATCGTCTGGAGGCAGCACAGGAATGAAGCCAGAGCACAGGGGGAGCCCAGAGAAGAAGAGAATGATCCTGGAGACAGTCCCCAGAGCAACTGCTGCGGAAAGCCTGGAAAGGAGTGGCCTTCCTGCCAAAGCCCTTTGTGCTTCTCAGGGCCATGTGCATCTCCATGGGCACAGCTGTAGGATATCTTCCATTATTTGCAGGCAAATTACCTCTTCAATTGCTTCGTTCCTGTAAAAAGAACCTTGGTGCTTGAAATTCCTTAAGTTCCTCAGGTTCACAATTTCCTATTTCTCGGTATTGATTGCTATAAACACACTGTATTGATTGTTAACACTGTCTGTACTCGTTGTTAGAAATACTGCATATTGATTGTTGGAAATACTCTTTGTATTGATTGTTAGAAATACTGCCTGTATTGTTTGCTAGAAATAAGCTGTGTTGATTGTTATGCTCTGTATTGATTGTTAGGAATACTATCTGTACTGATTGTTAGAAATACTATCCGTATTGACTGTTAGAAAAACCGTCTGTATTGATTGTTAGAAATAGTTGTCATTTCAAGAGTTAGTCTTCTGTCTTGAAATTGATCTAAATAAATGTGAAATGAAACGACATGGGTGAAATCCTGAATGCAGTTGCACAGAAGGTCAGGAAAGGATGGACAGCTCTTTATCGGAGAGAACATTTTTCACAAGTATCACATTTCAGACCTCCTATTTCTTCAATCGAAACTTTAATCTTCAAGGGAGATCTACAAAGTGCTTTTAATGTCCAGGATGTCAAATCTGTAACTGCTCCTTGCTAAAAAACCAGGGCAGCAACAGAGGCATCTGTGCTCTGGCCCACTAAAATCTACTGATTCCTCTCTGTTGCAAAGGCGCTGTAAATTCTGTCCTTTGGTTTCACGGGCCTGTCCACATCTTCCCTTTCAGAAACAAAGGGCTACTCTGAGCACTACCTGTGCTCTTGCTTACCTGCTCTGAGTAACCTAAGACAGCAGTATAATTCCTCCTGTAAGTCACACCAGTTCCACTAACGGCTCATTCTTCACATGAAGAGGGAAGGGCTTTTTCATCCGTGGTCTATTTTCCCCCATTATTCCCCCATTTCTCACTTCATGCTCTTAGCATTTACCTTCCATCAGCTCTGGAGTTCAGGGACCCATTTTGGAGAGATGCAACTCACAAAGGGGTTCTGCTGTATTTGCTGGACATGCTTCTACAAAACAAACCGGACGTTGCTCTTCAAATTGTCTTTTGATATTTGAACTGCCTGAGGTTTTGTGTTTTGGCACTCAGGGAGCAGCCACAGGGCTGAGCCATATTCCCTGGGTGTGTTTACCACGTGTCCCTGGGGGAACAGATGAGGTCTGTGGGTAAATCCCCACTCTGCTCATAAGGGGTCCCGGGGTCCCACAGGCCCAGTCTCTGTTGGGCTCTGAGCTCATCTCTCAGGCCAGGAAGGATTTCCTTCCCCTGCGCAGTCCAGCCTCCTTCCATTTTCCTCAAGGCAAGCCCTTCCTGCTGGCTTCCCCCTTTTCCCGGGCATGCCACTGGAGGAGGTGCAGGCCCAGATGATGCCACTGAAGCAAATGTGCCCTCAGCCCAGGCACGCTCAGCATGGGCTCCCCCAGCCCCTGGGGGCCCTGCTGCTGCTCACAGCAGCCCCTGCCTGGCTCCTGCCTGCCCACTCCGGGGGCATCCACGGCTGCTCCCGCACACGGAGCTCAGCCCGTGCTGCTGCCGGGCACGCTTTGCTGCTGATACCACCCGGACACGGCTGAGACAACTGCATTCCTTTATTTAAACACAACCCATGGGCCAAGCCCTGCCCCGGTGGACAGGGGCTGCCCAGCTTCACTTCTGGCCGGGGAGTAGGGCCAGGGGGCTCAGGGGCAGAGGGGCTCGCTTTGGAGGTGCGAGTTTTGGGACACCCTCGAGACGCTGCTGCGGCTGCACTCGGGCAGATGGGGGCAGACCTGAAGAGCTGGGATGACAAATCAACTTCTCACTGCCTGACCTGCTGTGCAGGTCTTCTGAATCTGCACAGCAACACCTGCATTGCAGCGGCTGCAGAGCACTCCCCCCACACTGGGGACTCCTTGCGAGGCACCTGAACGAGATGGTGCAAGAAGGACTCTATCTCTCTTTAATGAACTAAGTACTGATTATCAGAAGGGTGATAATGGATTGAAGATTAATTATCTGAAAAGTGGTAACTTGACTGGAAATTTTTAGTTGTGTTGTACTGTGTTGCGAACTTGGGTGGGGGGGGAGGAAGAGTGTTTTTTTTAAAGTTTGTGTGTCTTCTTTACATATTATAAGTAAATAAAGTTCTTCTTTCCTTTTGTTTCTAAATTCGAAACTGTTTTGCTCTGGTTTTGGTCACATCTCACAGCAAGCACCAGGGACAGTATATCTTCATGGGGGCACTGGCCTTGTGCCAGCGTCAAACCATGACAGAGGATTTTGATGCCTCCAAGTGGGCTCTTCTGTATCAACTCTTGAATTTACAGCACTACCAGAAAAGGCTTTTTAGAAAAGACAATTCATCATTCTGGAGTGTTTCAGTTCAATGAGAAATCATACCTCCTGGTTCTTAAAAGTGTAACTCTTAATGATGCAGTATGGGATAATGTAGAAACAAATGGAAAGCACAAACCCAGATGGGAAGCTGCTGGAATGTCCTGTACCTGTTGAAGAAGAGGCACCTGTGTTAACCAAGACTCCAAAAAGTCCAGAAAGACTTGCAGCTTGTAAGGTTGAGGGGTGGGGTCGGGGTTGTGTTTGTCTGGAGGTTTTTGGGGTTTCTGTTTGCTCACAGTTTGTATTTTTCAGTGACTCTGGTTGCCAGGAGCATTCAGTGAGGGCAGTGTCACATCTGTCCGAGCTGAGTCCCTGGCAGGCAGTGGGGCTGAGAGTGCTCAGATGTGGCGAAGGGAATCGTTCACTCGGGATGCACACACTGACCCAGCCTTTCTGCAGCTCGCCTTTGCAAAGGCAAAGCCAGGATCTGCTCTTCCCATGCATTTCCCAGGCTCCAGAAATGAGCCCAAGGAACTCCTGGCGTGGGAAGCTGTCAGGAAGGAAAATGACCTCGTCAGAATCAATCCCAAAGCAAATGAGCCATCAGAAGAGGAAGTGTGCCCAGCTTTGTCTTCATTCTCTCCGTTTGCTCTGGAACATTTCCCCCTTTGGAAAGCTCCGATTTTCACCCCAAAAAATCGGATTTGTTTGGGGAAAATTTCTTTTTGTTTGCCCTTTTTTTGGGGTAAAAAACGGTAAAAAAACAGTAAAAAAGAAAAAAAATAAAAATCCAACTGATTTTTTTTATTCTCGTCCCTGGTGATGCAAAAAGGGAAAAAAAGGGGAAAAAATGGGAAAAAATTGAATTTTTTCCATGTTTCAGTGCCTGATTTTTGTTATTGGGGGTGGGGGAAAAGGGAATTTTGGGGGGAAAAATGGAGAAAAAAAATTGGATAAAAGGGAAAAATGGGAAAAATGGGGAAAGATGGGATAAAAATGGAAAATGGGAAATAGTGGAAAAAAATGGGAAATGGGAAAATTGGATAAATGGGAAAAAATGGAATAGAATGGGGGGAAAATGGAAAATGGGGGAAAGTGGGTAAAAATGGGCGAATTTAATTGCTAAAATTTCCGACTTTCTTCCCTTTGAGGTTGTTGAGGAATCTCCAAATGTTGGGATTTGGGGATTGAGGGAATTTGGGATCCTGGAGGAGCTGGGAGAGGTTCGGGGGCAGATTCAGCGTCTGGTCCTGCTGGGGCTTCTGGAAGGTTCTGAGGAACTGGAGCTCGCCCAGGGGCTGGGAAAGGGGCAAATCCGAATATAATGGGGAAAAATGGGATTATAATGGGGGAAAACTGGGGGAAAATCAGATTATAATGGGGGAAAACTGGGGGAAAATCAGATTATAATGGGGGAAAATGGGGGAAAATGGGGGGAAAATCAGAATAAAATGGGGGGAAAATCAGATTATAATGGGGGAAAATGGGGGAAAATCAGATTATAATGGGGGGAAAATGGGGGAAAATCAGAATAAAATGGGGGGGAAAGTCAGATTATAATGGGGGAAAATGGGAATATAATGGGGGAAAAATGGGGGGAAAAATGGAGGGAAAATGGGGAAAAATGGTGGAAAATTCAGAAATAAAAGTGGGAAAAAATCAAAAAAAATGGGAAAAAAAAAGAGAAAAAATGGGGAAAATTGGGGGAAAAATTGGAATAAAATGGGAAAAAAATCAGAATGAAATAGGGAAAAAATGGGAAAAAAATCAGAATAAAATGGGAAAGAATGGGAAAAATCAGAATAAAATGGGGAAAAAATGGGGAAAAATGGGAAAAATCAGAATAAAATTGGAAAAAAATCAGAAAAAAATGGGAAAAAATTGGAATAAAATGGGAAAAAAATGAGAAAAAAATCCGAATCAAATGGGTGGTAAATTAAAGCGGAGGCAAAAATCAGCAAAGCCTGGGCTTTTTTTTTCGCAAGCGCGGGTAATTTTTGCGGCTCGCAGTGTGCCTGCGGCGGGCCTTTGCCCGTGCCGGCGCCGCAGCCGCGCTCCTTAGCGCGGAGGTGCCCGCGCTCGGCCCGCCGCCCGCAGGCTCCGCCCGAACGCCGCCGCGGCCCGGGCGCTTCAGGGCCCGGCGCGCGGAGCCGCCCGGGGCCTGGCGGGGCCGCAGGGCCGGCAGGAGAGGCTGCGCGGGAATTCCCTGCCGGGCACGGCGCCCATGGCCCCGGGGCGCTGCCCACGGCCCCGCCCGGCCGCGCCTCTGCCCGCCGCGCCCACTTGGGCCGCGCTTGGAGGCCCCGCCTTTGCCGCTTTTGGCCCAAATGGGTCCCCTTTTGTTCCCAATATTTTCCCCAATTTTTTCCCATTGTTGCCCCATTGTTCCCACAATTTTTTCCCATTTTTTTCCTAATTTTTATTCCCCAATTTTCCCATTTTTCCCCATATTTTCCCCATTTTATTCCCATTTTTTCTGATTTTTTCTGATTTTTTTTTCTGATTTTTTTCTGATTTTTTCTGATTTTTCCTAATTTTTTTCTGATTTTTTTCCCCAATTTTCCCCATTTTTCCCACTTTTTTCCCCATTTTTTTCCCATTTTTCCTGATTTTTCTTCATTTTTTTCCGATCTTTTTTTCCATTTTTTTCCCATTTTTCCCCCCATTTTTTCCCCATTTTTTTCCGGATTTTTTTCCCGTTTTTTACCAATTTTTACCCATTTTTTTCCGCATTTTTTCCCATTTTTTCCCAAATTTCCCCATTTTTTCTCTATTTTTTCGCATTTTTTTTTTATTTTTTCCCAAATTTTTCCCCGGTTTTCCCCATTTTTTTCCTGATTTTTTCCCCAATTTTTTCCCATTTTTTATACCCATTTTTCTCTATTTTTTTCTGATTTTTTCCCATTTTTTCCCATTTCTTCCTAATTTTTTTTCTGATTTTTTCTCCAATTTATCCACTTTTTCCCATTTTTCCTGATTTTCCCCCAATATTTCCCAATTTATTTCCCCTTTTTTCCCCATTTTTTCCTATTTTTTCCAATTTTTTCCTGATTTTTTATTCCCAAATTTTTTCCATCATTTCCCAATTTTTTTCCCATATTTTCCCCCATTTTCCCCCCCATTATAATCGGATTTTTCCTCCATTTCCCCCTCATTATAATCTGATTTTTTTCCCCCATTTTTCCCCTTTATAATTGGATTTTTCCCCCCATTTTTTCCCCATTTCCCCCAATTATAATCTGATTTTTTCCCCATTTCCCCCATTATAATCTGATTTTTCCCCCATTTCTCCCCATTTCCCCCCATTATAATCGGATTTTTCCCCATTTTTCCTCCATTTTTCCCCCATTTTTCCCCATTATAATCTGATTTTTTTCCCCATTATAATCGATTTTTCCCCCATTTTCCCCCCATATAATCGGATTTTTTCCCCACATTTTTCCCCCATTATAATCGGATTTTTCCCCATTTTTCCCCATTATAATCAGATTTTTCCCCATTTCCCCCACTATAATCTCATTTTCCCCCATTTTCTCACCTTTCCATCTTTCAAATGCAGCAGGAACTGAAATTTCCCTTCCCCAGTTTTTGCCTCCTTATCCTCGAGGGGGAATTTTTGGGAAAATTCCCGAATTTCCCCATTCCCAGGGAAATTCCCCAATTCCCGAGCTCAGCCCCAGGCCAGCACCAAACCAGGAAGATTTTCAGCAGAGAGCGCCGGGAATTTTCAGAGCTTTTCCCAAGGATTCCTAAAATTCCAAAAAAAAAATTCTAATTCAAATTTTCCCCATGTTTTCCCATTCTATTCTCATTTTCCCCCCATTTTTTCCCCCATTCTCCCCCATTTTATTCTCATTTTCCCAATTTTTTTCCCAGTTTTTTTCCATTTCTTTTCCCATATTATTCCTACTTTTTCCCATATTATTCCTATTTTTTCCCCCAATTTATTCCAAATTTTTCCCCATTTTTATTCCAAATTTTTCCCCCATTTTCCCCCCAATTTATTCCCATTTTTCTCCCATTTTCCCCCCAATTTATTCCCATTTTTCCCCCATTTTCCCCCATCTTATTCCCATTTTATTCCCATTTTCCCATTTTATTCCCAATTTTTCCTAATTTTTTTCCATTTTTTTCAATTTTTCTCCATTTTTTTCTGATTTTTTCCCCATTTTTCCCCCATTTTTTCCCATTTTTATTCCCATTTTTATTCCCATTTTTCCCCATGTTTTCCCCATTTTATTCCAAATTTTTTCCATTTTTATTTTCCCCATTTTATTCCCATTTCCCCCATTTTTCCCCGAATTTATTCCAAATTTTTTCCCAATTTTCCCCCATTTTATTCCCATTTTGTCCCCATTTTTTTCTTTTATTTTTGGTGATTTTTTTAGGGAATTTTTGTTATTTTTTTTTTTTTAATTTATTTTGGGGGATTTTTTTTGTATTTTGAAGGATTTTTTAAGTAATTTTGGGTATTTTTTGGAATTTTTTAAAATGTTTTTTTTAATTTTTGGGAATTTTTTCTGAATTTGGGGAGGTTTTTTCGATTTTTATCTGATTTTTTTTTTAATTTTTTTGAATTGGTCAAATTTTTTTCGGAATTTTTTTGGGAATTTTTGGGTATTTTTTGGAATTTCTTGGGGAAATTTTTGTGATTTTTTAAAAATTTTTAATTATTTTTTAAAAGAAATTCGGGATTTTTTTTAGGAATTTCAGGAATTTTTGGAATTTCAGGAATTTTGGGAATTTTTTGGGATTTTTTTCGGGAAATCTTGGGATTTTTGGGAAATTTTTTGGAATTTGTTGAGATTTTTTTTCGATTTTTTTTGGTATTTGGGAATTTTTTGGGAATTTTTAGGAATTTTTTTTGGGAAGTTTTTGGGAAGGTTTTGGGATTTTTTGAGGATTTTTTGAGAATTTTGGGAATTGTTTGGGAATTTTTTGGAATTTTTAAAGATTTTTTTGTGGATTTTTTTCTGATTTATTTTTATTTTTTTAGGAATTTTTTGAGATTCTTTTTCAAAATTTTGAATTTTCTGGAATTTTCTGGAATTTTTTCAGGAATTTCAGGAATTTTTGGAATTTCAGAAATTTGGGGAATTTCAGGAATTTTAAGAAATTTTAGGGATTTCAGGAATTACAGGAAGTTTTTTTTAATTTTAGGAATTTTTTTGGAAGCTTTTGGGAATTTTTAGGGAAGTTTTTGGGGATTTTTTGGAATTTTTTTTGAATTTTGGGGAATTTTGGGATTTTTTTTTTTAATATTTGGGATTTGGGGGGATTTTTTTTCTTTTTTGGGAATTTTTAAAGATTTTTTGTGGAATTTTTTTAATTTATTTTTAAATTTTTTGAGATTTTTTTTCAAGTTTTTTGGGGAATCTTTGGGGATTTTTAGGGGATTTTTTTGGGATTTTTTTAGAGTTTTTTGGGGATTTTTTAGGAATTTCAGGAATTTCAGGAATTTTTACCTCTCTGCTCTGTTTCCCTCCTGTCACCATTTCCAAGGCCTCGATTTCCCATCTGGGGGGAAAAAAATTCCAAAATTTTGGGGAATTTTAGGGAAATTTGGGAAAAGGGAAAATTTGGGGGAAAAAATTAAAATTTTGGGGGAAAAATTTGGGAATTTTTTGGGAAAAAAATCGAATTTTTAGGGAAAAAATGAATTTTAGTGGGAAAAATTGGGAATTTTGGTGGGAAAAAAGGGAAATTTTTAGGGAATTTTTTGGGGTAAAAAATGGAATTTTTAGGGAAAACAGATTTTTAAAGGAAAAAATGGGAAATTTTGGGGATAATTTGGGGAATTTTTTGGGAGAAAAAAATCGGATTTTTAAGGCAAAAAAAATCGAATTTTTTGGGAAAAAGAGGGAATTTTTAGGGGAAAAAAGGATTTTTTTTAGGGGAATTTTTGGGGTAAAAAAGGGAATTTTTAGGGGATTTTGGGGGTAAAAAATCGGATTTTTGGGGTAAAAAAATCGATTTTTCGCTGTACTCACCCTCGGGAATTCCCCAGTTGTGCTCGGAGCCGTTGCAATTTCAGGGCAGAGTCTGAGGAAGTTCCAACCCCAAAAGCCTCAAATTTCACTTCCTGATTGCATCAGAAAATTAGAGGAGGAAATAAAAATAAAAAAGGGAAAAATTCAATTTATTTCCCTTAAAAAAAATGGGATTTTATTTCCTAAAAAACTTATTTTTTTCCCTTAAAAATTGGATTTTTTATTAAAAAAATTTCGGATTTTTTAATCCAAAAACCTCAAAATTTCCCTCCCCCCCCCCCCAACTGGATTTTTTTGATCCAAGAAAATCGGATTTTTTCCCCTAAAATCCAGATTTTTTTCCCCAAATATTCGCATTTTTTCCCAAAAAATTCCCATTTTTTTCCCATCAAAATTTCGGGGTTTTTTCCTTAATAATTCTCAATTTTTCCCTAAAAATTCCCATTTTTTTCCCTTTAATAATTCCCATTTTCCCGTAAAAAATTCCCATTTTTCCCCCAAAAAAATTCCCAATTTTTTCCCCTAAAAAGTCCCATTTTATCTCTATAAATTGCCTCTTTTTTCACAAAAAAATTCCTATTTCTCCCTCAAAATTCCCTTTTCCCTCAAAAAATTCCTATTTTTCCCCCAAAAAAAAAATCCCATTTTTTTCCCTAAAAATTCGCAATTTTTAGCTCAAAATTTCCCATTTTTTCCTTATCAAAATTTCGATTTTTCCCTAAACATAATCCATTTATTTCCCCTAAAAATTCCCAATTTTTCTCTTAAAAACCCCCCATTTTTCCCTTAAAAATTCCCATTTCTTCCCCCAAAAATTCCCATTCCCCCCCCCACAAATTCCCCCCAATTTTTCCACCAAAAAATCCGGAAAAAAATCGCGAAAAAACCAAAAAATCCCTAAAAACCGAGAAAAATTTAAAAATCTAAATTTAAAAAAAAAAAATTAAAACCCCACCAAAATTAAAAACATAATAAAAACATAAATTCCTTACCTCGTTGCTCGAATACCAAAAATAAATTTCCTTATTTCCCCTTAAACACCAAAATAAAATTCATTTATTTCCGCTCCAAATATTAAACCAAAATAAATTTATTTCCGCTGCAGTATTAAAAAATTAAATTTAAAATTAAATTCCCCTCAGAGGCGCCGCCATTTTGTGCCCCTCCCCTCACGGCTTTTCCCGCGCTTTTTCTCCTCCCTCCTCCTCCCTCACGCAGCACAAACGCGGCGGCGCTGCCGGGCTGAGGAGGGAAATGGCGGCGCTCGTGCTCTGGCGGCCCCTCGGACAGTTCAGGTCCTAGCGCTGCTTTGGAGGAAAAGCGGCCGGAAAGAAACACAAGGAAAGGAAATTTGAGGTTTTTTTTTTTATTATTATTTTAGGGGAATTTTAGTTTGGAAATTTTGGGTTCTGGGTGCGGTTTTTTGGAACACAGCGATGGGGGGGGGGGGGGTCCCGCCATGATTCCCCTCAGGGTCCCGCCATGGCTCCCCCCTCAGAGCTCCCGCCATGGTTCCCCCTCCTCAGAGATCCCGCCATTGCTTCCCCTCAGGGCTCCAGCTCTGCTTCCCTCTTGTTACAAATGCATATTTTAGTATTGGCTTTTTGCAAATGTTGGAATTAATGTTATAATCATGATGGGTTTTTTTTCCCTCTCTAGTAGAATTTTACTGTCAGAATAGATGTATAAGTTTTTCTTTGCTGTAGTTCTGATTATTTTCCCATTTTTCCCCCGTTTTTTCCCCACTTTATTCTGATTTTTCCCCGGCAAATCCGCGCGTTGGGAATGGCGGGAATTCGGGCGGAGCCTGCTGCGCGCGGCTGAGCGCGGGCGCGCTGCGAATGCGCAGCCCGCGCTGCGGGGTCCGCGCTGGACCCTCGATGCTGATGAGCAATTACATGCAGTCTGTTGGGGGAAAAGTCAAGATCAGAAGGTTCTTTTGCATCCCGTGGTGATTATGTGCAGCACTCAGGCGAACGAGCACAGCAAGCTGCAGTTTTGTGTCTGTGCAGATGGGTCTTTGATTGCCCTTCTCTCCATTTGCCAGGCTGATCCAGCCCTCTCATCTTCCTCCACTGCTCCCTTTCTCTGCCCTTGTCTCCTCCCCAATACAGGGCCAAGCCCAGGGATACTTTTCCCCCTTTCTCCCAGGTTGGCCCTGCCTGTGAGCAGCCTTGGTGTTGCAGGTGGTGTTGGCTCACTCACCTTGGCCTTCCATGGCTTTCCTGGGTGCCTTCCTACTGTTCCTGCCAGGTTCCCCTGCCCAGAATGAGCCCAGCTCTTGCTTTGATTATCTGTCAAGTGTGACCACGTGGCCCATCAATTCCCCTTTACTACCCGTGAAATCTGGCTCTGCCTTAGGGCACTGCCACTCCATCAGGAGCCAGGAGTTTCCCTTGTCATGCTTGGGAGTTTCCCAGGTCTGTGCCCTCAGCCCAGGCTCACACCAGGCCCTAAGCAGCAGCCCCGTGTGCTCTTGAACACCAACCCCCAAGTGTCTGCTTTATTCCTAGTCTCTTCCTAGGCTTGATGTACCACTTCCTCCAGCCCATTGTGGCTCAGAGCACTCTCCTCTCTGATCAGGCACTTTAGAGCCACTCTGCCCCTTGGTTCCCTCAGGCTCATTCTGCAGGTGCTGAGAATGGCACTCCTTGCCTTGCCCAGAAATGGGAATTTCATTGAAAAGATAGTTCTCTGTGAACAAAGGTAACTTTATTTCAACAACTAAATCAACTCCAGTGACTGCATGCACAGAGGAGAGGAGTGTGGGCAGGACAGAGCAAGGTTTTGACCCTGAGGCATCAGCAGGCATTGCCCCAGCAGGAAATGGTTGTGGTGCACTGCAGCCTCCCCTGGATCCTGCCCATCCTGCTGCTCAAGAAGCACTTTCAGCAGCGTTTATCCGCATGTTGTACTCGATCCAGTGATAGAAGTGCTTAGTGGAGGTGTAGACTCCAGGCCTCATTGCTCTGGCGCAGCCATTTCCAAAGCTGGTTATTCCAACCACCCACCAGTACTCAGCGTTGTTGTCCTGGCACATGAGAGGACCACCACTGTCACCCTGCAGCAGAGAAGAGAGGATTAAGGTGCTGTTGGTGGCCCCTGGCAGCACTGGGGCTGTCTCCTTCTTTCCTACAGCCCCTGCCAGAGCTGTATTCCAGGCAGAGGAAGGCTTGGCTCAGGGCTGCAGCCTCCAGAGTCTCAGCCGTGAATGGCTTGGGGTCCTGTAAATGAGCACTATCTGTCCTCTCTGCACAGGCTCCTGGCTGTGCAGAGGATGGACATTTGGCACGTGCCCT
Organism: Sitta carolinensis; assembly: GCA_032173965.1. Taxonomy (NCBI): domain Eukaryota; kingdom Metazoa; phylum Chordata; class Aves; order Passeriformes; family Sittidae; genus Sitta; species Sitta carolinensis. The sequence goes on from JAVUNC010000053.1 coordinate 148,383, forward strand.
CTGGGCTGCCAAGAGCACTAGCTAGGCTTGTTGGGCTTGCTGGCTTGCTGGCACAGGGGTAGCCCTGGGCAGGCAGGTGTGGATGGGGAGTGTGCAGGAAGCCGCCCCCAGAGCAGTCGGGAGGGAGCCAGGGCTGTGAGGGCGGCTGAGTGGCCGGGCAAGGCAGGCCCTGGGCTGTGTTGGGGTGGTGCTGCCTGGGCTGCTGGTGCTGCCGGGGGCTGAGCGGCTCCTGGCATGCTCCTACCTGGCAGGAGTCGATGTTGCCCTCTGGGTAACCAGCACACAAATTGTAGGGTGGACTTCCCCTGCATACCAGTCACTGCTGTTGCAGAGCTGGACGTTGATGAGGTGTACCTTGGCTTCCTGAAGGTGAGCAGGTGAATCATTAGCTGTGAGCAGAGAAAGGAATAAGACCCTGTCAGCATCATGCTGGTTCTCCTTCACTGCCTGAGAGAAAATGCATTCCCTAGGGCCCAGCCCATCTCTGCAGAGGCATACATCCTGCAGCCTGGCTTTGGCCTCTGCTGTGGGGAAGCCCAAACCCTCTCCCCAGTTTGCTGAGTTGAGCCAGGAGTTGCTCTTGGAACTCACATCTTGCAGTAGTGGCACCCCAGCCAGCAATCCAGCAGTTGCTGAGTGCTGAACAATCAGGGTGGGGTCAGGCACACAGGCCAGCTGGATGTAGGGGCTGCACTGGACGGGATAGTCCAGTTGTACCAGGGCAATGTCGTTGCTGAAGTCGGCTCGCTGGTACTACCCGCGTGAATGACCAACTTCTTGATAGTGCGCAGTTGTGCCCCAGGGCCCAGCTGAGTCAAATGGTGGCCCCGATCACCAAGTACACCAAGCTGATGTTGCTGGAAAGGAGATGGAGAGAAGGCTTAGAGGGAGCAGAGCTGTGTGCCACAGCAGCCCGGCAGTTGCCAGACCTCTGCTTGGCAAGGCCAAGAGGGAGCAGTACTCTGGCAGGTGTGAGTGCCCTCACATGCCTTAGGCTGGGGGAATGTCAAGCTGGAAGCTGCTAGGAAGCCTTGGCACAAGCCCAGGTTCTTCACCTGAGCAGTGTGGCAGCTGGGCTGCCTGAGGGAAAGGGGAGGGGAGTAGCAGATGGTGCAACCAACAGGCAACCTGCTGGTCTTGTGGGGATGTCCCCATTCCCGGCTGCTCCTTACTCAAACTTGTCGAAGCAGTGTGCTGCTGTGAGGACCCACTCGGAGGTGATGAGGGAGCCTCCACACCAATGCTGTATGCCTGGTACCAGGGAGTGCTGGATGCTGACGATCCAGGGCCAGGAGGCTTCTGCAGCACCTGTGCCACCCACGATGCGTGTCAGGCCGTAGTCATAAGCCACGTTGCCGTAGGAATAAGCCATGGAGCCGTAGACAGGTGATGGAGCTCGCAGGCCGCAGCTCCCCCTGCAAGCAGAAAGTCATTTGCACGCTGCTGCATGGCCTGCTGTGGCTCAGGCTGCAGCTCAGCCCTCTGCCCTCCCCACAAGGGCTGGCACGCACAGCAGGCCAGGCAAGCCCACGGGGTGTGCGCGTGTCCGTGCCAGCCCCTGGCTGCTGGCAAGGAGCTGAGCCTTCCCCAGGGCGGGTGGGGAGCTGTGGCCAGGCCATGGGGGACAGGCGGGTCCCCTCGAGGGAAGGCCCCGAGTGTTGCCGTGGCTCCCTGCCAGGGCTGGGCACACCTACCCGCACTTGTCCCATGTGCCGCGGCCAGCCCGGCCACGGTCAGCAGGACGAGGAGGCCGAGCCAATTCATGGCTGCCAGAGGCAGTGTCAGTGTGAGCAGCAGCGCAGCCACAGCCGCAGTGCCCACAAGGGCCGCCGCTGCCCGGGGTGCCCTGGGGCCCGGGCTGATGTCACACAGGGGTGGGTTCCGTGGGCTGGGCACTCGGGGGAAGGGCAACATCCAATGGGTGAGCCATAGCATGGTTTGGTTTGGGACCTTGGGGATCATCTAGCTCTGACCCCCTTGCCTTGGGTGGGCAGCAGCGATTTTTGGGCTGTCTTGAGGCAAAATGAGCAACTGCTTGTCTGAGATCAGGGCATCACTGGAAGGAGCAGAGCTTCCTTCCCCGCTCCGACCCAAACCATGGTGAACTGCATCAAGCTGTGGAGAGAACGCACCAAGTGGCTCCAGCCCAGCTCTTTTGCCTGCCATGACTGTTCTGCTGTTCTTTTCCGTGTGCAGGAGGTCTGTATCAGATGAGCCACAAGGAAGGCCTTCAGCTGCTGCTGGGTCTTAATCTGCTCCATGAGCCTCCTGCCTTCCAAAGGGGAAGAAGTTTATGCCATCCTGTATCATGTATCAAGAATGGGTATATTCCAGAATTTTGGGTCTCCTTTTGTCTGGTGAGGTAGTGAGGTCTAACACTTTGATATGTACAAGTTACTTATTTTTTAAAAATTTTTGTTTTGCCTGCTGGCATTTGGTTTATTAATAAAACATTGGTGTTTGGAGGTTTTTTTCCCCTCTTTCATTTATTACTATTCGTTCCTTACTGGTGGAAAGAGATTCTTGGAAGTCTAAAGGAGATAAGCCAGATGGTTCTCTTTTAAATTGTCTCAAAATGAGACGAAATTTGTTGCCCAACTTAAGGTGGCAATAGAAAGTGAAAATTAACCCCCCCCCCCCCCCCCCCCCCACATTCTTGTTTGAAAGACTTTGTACTGAGTCCAACAGTCCCTGGTCACCATGCTGCCTGGTTCAATAACAGCTGCCTGGCACCTAGGCATGTTTGCTTATCCATATATATTGGCAATCCTGGTATAAATCTTCTTCATATCAGGGACAGAAATCAGAATTGCTGTGTTGATAACGCTCTGTGCTAATAATTTATGGAAAGATAACATGAGAGGCAATAAGAGTTATTTGGGATGTGCATACTCTGCTGTTTCTCTGTGCTGCTCTCGGCAGACTTTTTGGGGGATTTATTAACAATTACATGCAGTCTGTTGGGGGAGAAGTCAAGATCAGAAGGTTCTTTTCCATCCCGTGGTGATTATGTGCAGCACTCAGGCGAACGAGCACAGCAAGCTGCAGTTTGTGTCTGTGCAGATGGCTCTTTGATTGCCCTTCTCTCCATTTGCCAGGCTGATCCAGCCCTCTCATCTTCCTCCACTGCTCCCTTTCTCTGCCCTTGTCTCCTCCCCAATACAGGGCCAAGCCCAGGGATACTTTTCCCCCTTTCTCCCAGGTTGGCCCTGCCTGTGAGCAGCCTTGGTGTTGCAGGTGGTGTTGGCTCACTCACCTCGGCCTTCCATGGCTTTCCTGGGGTGCCTTCCTACTGTTCCTGCCAGGTTCCCCTGCCCAGAATGAGCCCAGCTCTTGCTTTGATTATCTGTCAAGTGTGACCACGTGGCCCATCAATTCCCCTTTACTACCCGTGAAATCTGGCTCTGCCTTAGGGCACTGCCACTCCAGTCAGGAGCCAGGAGTTTCCCTTGTCATGCTTGGGAGTTTCCCAGGTCTGTGCCCTCAGCCCAGGCTCACACCAGGCCCTAAAGCAGCAGCCCGTGTGCTCTTGAACACCAACCCCCAAGGTGTCTGCTTTATTCCTAGTCTCTTCCTAGGCTTGATGTACCAGCTTCCTCCAGCCCATTGTGGCTCAGAGCACTCTCCTCTCTGATCAGGCACTTTAGAGCCACTCTGCCCCTTGGTTCCCTCAGGCTCATTCTGCAGGTGCTGAGAATGGCACTCCTTGCCTTGCCCAGAAATGGGAATTGCATTGAAAAGATAGTTCTCTGTGAACAAAGGTAACTTTATTTCAACAACTAAATCAACTCCAGTGACTGCATGCACAGAGGAGAGGAGTGTGGGCAGGACAGAGCAAGGTTTTGACCCTGAGGCATCAGCAGGCATTGCCCCAGCAGGAAATGGTTGTGGTGCACTGCAGCCTCCCCTGGATCCTGCCCATCCTGCTGCTCAAGAAGCACTTTCAGCAGCGTTTATCCGCATGTTGTACTCGATCCAGTGATAGAAGTGCTTAGTGGAGGTGTAGACTCCAGGCCTCATTGCTCTGGCGCAGCCATTTCCAAAGCTGGTTATTCCAACCACCCACCAGTACTCAGCGTTGTTGTCCTGGCACATGAGAGGACCACCACTGTCACCCTGCAGCAGAGAAGAGAGGATTAAGGTGCTGTTGGTGGCCCCTGGCAGCACTGGGGCTGTCTCCTTCTTTCCTACAGCCCCTGCCAGAGCTGTATTCCAGGCAGAGGAAGGCTTGGCTCAGGGCTGCAGCCTCCAGAGTCTCAGCCGTGAATGGCTTGGGGTCCTGTAAATGAGCACTATCTGTCCTCTCTGCACAGGGCTCCTGGCTGTGCAGAGGATGGACATTTGGCACGTGGCCCTCTGGGCTGCCAAGAGCACTAGCTAGGCTTGTTGGGCTTGCTGGGCTTGCTGGCACAGGGGTAGCCCTGGGCAGGCAGGTGTGGATGGGAGTGTGCAGGAAGCCGCCCCCAGAGCAGTCGGGAGGGAGCCAGGGCTGTGAGGGCGGCTGAGTGGCCGGGCAAGGCAGGCCCTGGGCTGTGTTGGGGTGGTGCTGCCTGGGCTGCTGGTGCTGCCGGGGGCTGAGCGGCTCCTGGCATGCTCCTACCTGGCAGGAGTCGATGTTGCCCTCTGGGTAACCAGCACACAAATTGTAGGGGTGGACTTCCCCTGCATACCAGTCACTGCTGTTGCAGAGCTGGACGTTGATGAGGTGTACCTTGGCTTCCTGAAGGTGAGCAGGTGAATCATTAGCTGTGAGCAGAGAAAGGAATAAGACCCTGTCAGCATCATGCTGGTTCTCCTTCACTGCCTGAGAGAAAATGCATTCCCTAGGGCCCAGCCCATCTCTGCAGAGGCATACATCCTGCAGCCTGGCTTTGGCCTCTGCTGTGGGGAAGCCCAAACCCTCTCCCCAGTTTGCTGAGTTGAGCCAGGAGTTGCTCTTGGAACTCACATCTTGCAGTAGTGGCACCCCAGCCAGCAATCCAGCAGTTGCTGAGTGCTGAGACAATCAGGGTGGGGTCAGGCACACAGGCCAGCTGGATGTAGGGGCTGCACTGGACGGGATAGTCCAGTTGTACCAGGGCAATGTCGTTGCTGAAGTCGGCTCGCTGGTACTCCGCGTGAATGACCAACTTCTTGATAGTGCGCAGTTGTGCCCCAGGGCCCAGCTGAGTCAAATGGGTGGCCCCGATCACCAAGTACACCAAGCTGATGTTGCTGGAAAGGAGATGGAGAGAAGGCTTAGAGGGAGCAGAGCTGTGTGCCACAGCAGCCCGGCAGTTGCCAGACCTCTGCTTGGCAAGGCCAAGAGGGAGCAGTACTCTGGCAGGTGTGAGTGCCCTCACATGCCTTAGGCTGGGGGAATGTCAAGCTGGAAGCTGCTAGGAAGCCTTGGCACAAGCCCAGGTTCTTCACCTGAGCAGTGTGGCAGCTGGGCTGCCTGAGGGGAAAGGGGAGGGGAGTAGCAGATGGTGCAACCAACAGGGCAACCTGCTGGTCTTGTGGGGATGTCCCCATTCCCGGCTGCTCCTTACTCAAACTTGTCGAAGCAGTGTGCTGCTGTGAGGACCCACTCGGAGGTGATGAGGGAGCCTCCACACCAATGCTGTATGCCTGGTACCAGGGAGTGCTGGATGCTGACGATCCAGGGCCAGGAGGCTTCTGCAGCACCTGTGCCACCCACGATGCGTGTCAGGCCGTAGTCATAAGCCACGTTGCCGTAGGAATAAGCCATGGAGCCGTAGACAGGTGATGGAGCTCGCAGGCCGCAGCTCCCCCTGCAAGCAGAAAGTCATTTGCACGCTGCTGCATGGCCTGCTGTGGCTCAGGCTGCAGCTCAGCCCTCTGCCCTCCCCACAAGGGCTGGCACGCACAGCAGGCCAGGCAAGCCCACGGGGTGTGCGCGTGTCCGTGCCAGCCCCTGGCTGCTGGCAAGGAGCTGAGCCTTCCCCAGGGCGGGTGGGGAGCTGTGGCCAGGCCATGGGGGACAGGCGGGTCCCCTCGAGGGAAGGCCCCGAGTGTTGCCGTGGCTCCCTGCCAGGGCTGGGCACACCTACCCGCACTTGTCCCATGTGCCGCGGGCCAGCCCGGCCACGGTCAGCAGGACGAGGAGGCCGAGCCAATTCATGGCTGCCAGAGGCAGTGTCAGTGTGAGCAGCAGCGCAGCCACAGCCGCAGTGCCCACAAGGGCCGCGCTGCCCGGGGTGCCCTGGGGCCCGGGGCTGATGTCACACAGGGGTGGGTTCCGTGGGCTGGGCACTCGGGGGGAAGGGCAACATCCAATGGGTGAGCCATAGCATGGTTTGGTTTGGGACCTTGGGGATCATCTAGCTCTGACCCCCTTGCCTTGGGTGGGCAGCAGCGATTTTTGGGCTGTCTTGAGGCAAAATGAGCAACTGCTTGTCTGAGATCAGGGGCATCACTGGAAGGAGCAGAGCTTCCTTCCCCGCTCCGACCCAAACCATGGTGAACTGCATCAAGCTGTGGAGAGAACGCACCAAGTGGCTCCAGCCCAGCTCTTTTGCCTGCCATGACTGTTCTGCTGTTCTTTTCCGTGTGCAGGAGGTCTGTATCAGATGAGCCACAAGGAAGGCCTTCAGCTGCTGCTGGGTCTTAATCTGCTCCATGAGCCTCCTGCCTTCCAAAGGGGAAGAAGTTTATGCCATCCTGTATCATGTATCAAGAATGGGTATATTCCAGAATTTTGGGTCTCCTTTTGTCTGGTGAGGTAGTGAGGTCTAACACTTTGATATGTACAAGTTACTTATTTTTTAAAAATTTTTGTTTTGCCTGCTGGCATTTGGTTTATTAATAAAACATTGGTGTTTGGAGGTTTTTTTCCCCTCTTTCATTTATTACTATTCGTTCCTTACTGGTGGAAAGAGATTCTTGGAAGTCTAAAGGAGATAAGCCAGATGGTTCTCTTTTAAATTGTCTCAAAATGAGACGAAATTTGTTGCCCAACTTAAGGTGGCAATAGAAAGTGAAAATTAACCCCCCCCCCCCCCCCCCCCCCACATTCTTGTTTGAAAGACTTTGTACTGAGTCCAACAGTCCCTGGTCACCATGCTGCCTGGTTCAATAACAGCTGCCTGGCACCTAGGCATGTTTGCTTATCCATATATATTGGCAATCCTGGTATAAATCTTCTTCATATCAGGGACAGAAATCAGAATTGCTGTGTTGATAACGCTCTGTGCTAATAATTTATGGAAAGATAACATGAGAGGCAATAAGAGTTATTTGGGATGTGCATACTCTGCTGTTTCTCTGTGCTGCTCTCGGCAGACTTTTTGGGGGATTTATTAACAATTACATGCAGTCTGTTGGGGGAGAAGTCAAGATCAGAAGGTTCTTTTCCATCCCGTGGTGATTATGTGCAGCACTCAGGCGAACGAGCACAGCAAGCTGCAGTTTGTGTCTGTGCAGATGGCTCTTTGATTGCCCTTCTCTCCATTTGCCAGGCTGATCCAGCCCTCTCATCTTCCTCCACTGCTCCCTTTCTCTGCCCTTGTCTCCTCCCCAATACAGGGCCAAGCCCAGGGATACTTTTCCCCCTTTCTCCCAGGTTGGCCCTGCCTGTGAGCAGCCTGGTGTTGCAGGTGGTGTTGGCTCACTCACCTCGGCCTTCCATGGCTTTCCTGGGGTGCCTTCCTACTGTTCCTGCCAGGTTCCCCTGCCCAGAATGAGCCCAGCTCTTGCTTTGATTATCTGTCAAGTGTGACCACGTGGCCCATCAATTCCCCTTTACTACCCGTGAAATCTGGCTCTGCCTTAGGGCACTGCCACTCCAGTCAGGAGCCAGGAGTTTCCCTTGTCATGCTTGGGAGTTTCCCAGGTCTGTGCCCTCAGCCCAGGCTCACACCAGGCCCTAAGCAGCAGCCCGTGTGCTCTTGAACACCAACCCCCAAGGTGTCTGCTTTATTCCTAGTCTCTTCCTAGGCTTGATGTACCAGCTTCCTCCAGCCCATTGTGGCTCAGAGCACTCTCCTCTCTGATCAGGCACTTTAGAGCCACTCTGCCCCTTGGTTCCCTCAGGCTCATTCTGCAGGTGCTGAGAATGGCACTCCTTGCCTTGCCCAGAAATGGGAATTGCATTGAAAAGATAGTTCTCTGTGAACAAAGGTAACTTTATTTCAACAACTAAATCAACTCCAGTGACTGCATGCACAGAGGAGAGGAGTGTGGGCAGGACAGAGCAAGGTTTTGACCCTGAGGCATCAGCAGGCATTGCCCCAGCAGGAAATGGTTGTGGTGCACTGCAGCCTCCCCTGGATCCTGCCCATCCTGCTGCTCAAGAAGCACTTTCAGCAGCGTTTATCCGCATGTTGTACTCGATCCAGTGATAGAAGTGCTTAGTGGAGGTGTAGACTCCAGGCCTCATTGCTCTGGCGCAGCCATTTCCAAAGCTGGTTATTCCAACCACCCACCAGTACTCAGCGTTGTTGTCCTGGCACATGAGAGGACCACCACTGTCACCCTGCAGCAGAGAAGAGAGGATTAAGGTGCTGTTGGTGGCCCCTGGCAGCACTGGGGCTGTCTCCTTCTTTCCTACAGCCCCTGCCAGAGCTGTATTCCAGGCAGAGGAAGGCTCGGCTCAGGGGCTGCAGCCTCCAGAGTCTCAGCCGTGAATGGCTTGGGGTCCTGTAAATGAGCACTATCTGTCCTCTCTGCACAGGGCTCCTGGCTGTGCAGAGGATGGACATTTGGCACGTGGCCCTCTGGGCTGCCAAGAGCACTAGCTAGGCTTGTTGGGCTTGCTGGGCTTGCTGGCACAGGGGTAGCCCTGGGCAGGCAGGTGTGGATGGGGAGTGTGCAGGAAGCCGCCCCCAGAGCAGTCGGGAGGGAGCCAGGGCTGTGAGGGCGGCTGAGTGGCCGGGCAAGGCAGGCCCTGGGCTGTGTTGGGGTGGTGCTGCCTGGGCTGCTGGTGCTGCCGGGGGCTGAGCGGCTCCTGGCATGCTCCTACCTGGCAGGAGTCGATGTTGCCCTCTGGGTAACCAGCACACAAATTGTAGGGGTGGACTTCCCCTGCATACCAGTCACTGCTGTTGCAGAGCTGGACGTTGATGAGGTGTACCTTGGCTTCCTGAAGGTGAGCAGGTGAATCATTAGCTGTGAGCAGAGAAAGGAATAAGACCCTGTCAGCATCATGCTGGTTCTCCTTCACTGCCTGAGAGAAAATGCATTCCCTAGGGCCCAGCCCATCTCTGCAGAGGCATACATCCTGCAGCCTGGCTTTGGCCTCTGCTGTGGGGAAGCCCAAACCCTCTCCCCAGTTTGCTGAGTTGAGCCAGGAGTTGCTCTTGGAACTCACATCTTGCAGTAGTGGCACCCCAGCCAGCAATCCAGCAGTTGCTGAGTGCTGAGACAATCAGGGTGGGGTCAGGCACACAGGCCAGCTGGATGTAGGGGCTGCACTGGACGGGATAGTCCAGTTGTACCAGGGCAATGTCGTTGCTGAAGTCGGCTCGCTGGTACTCCGCGTGAATGACCAACTTCTTGATAGTGCGCAGTTGTGCCCCAGGGCCCAGCTGAGTCAAATGGGTGGCCCCGATCACCAAGTACACCAAGCTGATGTTGCTGGAAAGGAGATGGAGAGAAGGCTTAGAGGGAGCAGAGCTGTGTGCCACAGCAGCCCGGCAGTTGCCAGACCTCTGCTTGGCAAGGCCAAGAGGGAGCAGTACTCTGGCAGGTGTGAGTGCCCTCACATGCCTTAGGCTGGGGGAATGTCAAGCTGGAAGCTGCTAGGAAGCCTTGGCACAAGCCCAGGTTCTTCACCTGAGCAGTGTGGCAGCTGGGCTGCCTGAGGGAAAGGGGAGGGGAGTAGCAGATGGTGCAACCAACAGGGCAACCTGCTGGTCTTGTGGGGATGTCCCCATTCCCGGCTGCTCCTTACTCAAACTTGTCGAAGCAGTGTGCTGCTGTGAGGACCCACTCGGAGGTGATGAGGGAGCCTCCACACCAATGCTGTATGCCTGGTACCAGGGAGTGCTGGATGCTGACGATCCAGGGCCAGGAGGCTTCTGCAGCACCTGTGCCACCCACGATGCGTGTCAGGCCGTAGTCATAAGCCACGTTGCCGTAGGAATAAGCCATGGAGCCGTAGACAGGTGATGGAGCTCGCAGGCCGCAGCTCCCCCTGCAAGCAGAAAGTCATTTGCACGCTGCTGCATGGCCTGCTGTGGCTCAGGCTGCAGCTCAGCCCTCTGCCCTCCCCACAAGGGCTGGCACGCACAGCAGGCCAGGCAAGCCCACGGGGTGTGCGCGTGTCCGTGCCAGCCCCTGGCTGCTGGCAAGGAGCTGAGCCTTCCCCAGGGCGGGTGGGGAGCTGTGGCCAGGCCATGGGGGACAGGCGGGTCCCCTCGAGGGAAGGCCCCGAGTGTTGCCGTGGCTCCCTGCCAGGGCTGGGCACACCTACCCGCACTTGTCCCATGTGCCGCGGGCCAGCCCGGCCACGGTCAGCAGGACGAGGAGGCCGAGCCAATTCATGGCTGCCAGAGGCAGTGTCAGTGTGAGCAGCAGCGCAGCCACAGCCGCAGTGCCCACAAGGGCCGCGCTGCCCGGGGTGCCCTGGGGCCCGGGGCTGATGTCACACAGGGGTGGGTTCCGTGGGCTGGGCACTCGGGGGGAAGGGCAACATCCAATGGGTGAGCCATAGCATGGTTTGGTTTGGGACCTTGGGGATCATCTAGCTCTGACCCCCTTGCCTTGGGTGGGCAGCAGCGATTTTTGGGCTGTCTTGAGGCAAAATGAGCAACTGCTTGTCTGAGATCAGGGGCATCACTGGAAGGAGCAGAGCTTCCTTCCCCGCTCCGACCCAAACCATGGTGAACTGCATCAAGCTGTGGAGAGAACGCACCAAGTGGCTCCAGCCCAGCTCTTTTGCCTGCCATGACTGTTCTGCTGTTCTTTTCCGTGTGCAGGAGGTCTGTATCAGATGAGCCACAAGGAAGGCCTTCAGCTGCTGCTGGGTCTTAATCTGCTCCATGAGCCTCCTGCCTTCCAAAGGGGAAGAAGTTTATGCCATCCTGTATCATGTATCAAGAATGGGTATATTCCAGAATTTTGGGTCTCCTTTTGTCTGGTGAGGTAGTGAGGTCTAACACTTTGATATGTACAAGTTACTTATTTTTTAAAAATTTTTGTTTTGCCTGCTGGCATTTGGTTTATTAATAAAACATTGGTGTTTGGAGGTTTTTTTCCCCTCTTTCATTTATTACTATTCGTTCCTTACTGGTGGAAAGAGATTCTTGGAAGTCTAAAGGAGATAAGCCAGATGGTTCTCTTTTAAATTGTCTCAAAATGAGACGAAATTTGTTGCCCAACTTAAGGTGGCAATAGAAAGTGAAAATTAACCCCCCCCCCCCCCCCCCCCCACAATTCTTGTTTGAAAGACTTTGTACTGAGTCCAACAGTCCCTGGTCACCATGCTGCCTGGTTCAATAACAGCTGCCTGGCACCTAGGCATGTTTGCTTATCCATATATATTGGCAATCCTGGTATAAATCTTCTTCATATCAGGGACAGAAATCAGAATTGCTGTGTTGATAACGCTCTGTGCTAATAATTTATGGAAAGATAACATGAGAGGCAATAAGAGTTATTTGGGATGTGCATACTCTGCTGTTTCTCTGTGCTGCTCTCGGCAGACTTTTTGGGGATTTATTAACAATTACATGCAGTCTGTTGGGGGAGAAGTCAAGATCAGAAGGTTCTTTTCCATCCCGTGGTGATTATGTGCAGCACTCAGGCGAACGAGCACAGCAAGCTGCAGTTTGTGTCTGTGCAGATGGCTCTTTGATTGCCCTTCTCTCCATTTGCCAGGCTGATCCAGCCCTCTCATCTTCCTCCACTGCTCCCTTTCTCTGCCCTTGTCTCCTCCCCAATACAGGGCCAAGCCCAGGGATACTTTTCCCCCTTTCTCCCAGGTTGGCCCTGCCTGTGAGCAGCCTTGGTGTTGCAGGTGGTGTTGGCTCACTCACCTCGGCCTTCCATGGCTTTCCTGGGGTGCCTTCCTACTGTTCCTGCCAGGTTCCCCTGCCCAGAATGAGCCCAGCTCTTGCTTTGATTATCTGTCAAGTGTGACCACGTGGCCCATCAATTCCCCTTTACTACCCGTGAAATCTGGCTCTGCCTTAGGGCACTGCCACTCCAGTCAGGAGCCAGGAGTTTCCCTTGTCATGCTTGGGAGTTTCCCAGGTCTGTGCCCTCAGCCCAGGCTCACACCAGGCCCTAAGCAGCAGCCCGTGTGCTCTTGAACACCAACCCCCAAGGTGTCTGCTTTATTCCTAGTCTCTTCCTAGGCTTGATGTACCAGCTTCCTCCAGCCCATTGTGGCTCAGAGCACTCTCCTCTCTGATCAGGCACTTTAGAGCCACTCTGCCCCTTGGTTCCCTCAGGCTCATTCTGCAGGTGCTGAGAATGGCACTCCTTGCCTTGCCCAGAAATGGGAATTGCATTGAAAAGATAGTTCTCTGTGAACAAAGGTAACTTTATTTCAACAACTAAATCAACTCCAGTGACTGCATGCACAGAGGAGAGGAGTGTGGGCAGGACAGAGCAAGGTTTTGACCCTGAGGCATCAGCAGGCATTGCCCCAGCAGGAAATGGTTGTGGTGCACTGCAGCCTCCCCTGGATCCTGCCCATCCTGCTGCTCAAGAAGCACTTTCAGCAGCGTTTATCCGCATGTTGTACTCGATCCAGTGATAGAAGTGCTTAGTGGAGGTGTAGACTCCAGGCCTCATTGCTCTGGCGCAGCCATTTCCAAAGCTGGTTATTCCAACCACCCACCAGTACTCAGCGTTGTTGTCCTGGCACATGAGAGGACCACCACTGTCACCCTGCAGCAGAGAAGAGAGGATTAAGGTGCTGTTGGTGGCCCCTGGCAGCACTGGGGCTGTCTCCTTCTTTCCTACAGCCCCTGCCAGAGCTGTATTCCAGGCAGAGGAAGGCTTGGCTCAGGGGCTGCAGCCTCCAGAGTCTCAGCCGTGAATGGCTTGGGGTCCTGTAAATGAGCACTATCTGTCCTCTCTGCACAGGGCTCCTGGCTGTGCAGAGGATGGACATTTGGCACGTGGCCCTCTGGGCTGCCAAGAGCACTAGCTAGGCTTGTTGGGCTTGCTGGGCTTGCTGGCACAGGGGTAGCCCTGGGCAGGCAGGTGTGGATGGGGAGTGTGCAGGAAGCCGCCCCCAGAGCAGTCGGGAGGGAGCCAGGGCTGTGAGGGCGGCTGAGTGGCCGGGCAAGGCAGGCCCTGGGCTGTGTTGGGGTGGTGCTGCCTGGGCTGCTGGTGCTGCCGGGGGCTGAGCGGCTCCTGGCATGCTCCTACCTGGCAGGAGTCGATGTTGCCCTCTGGGTAACCAGCACACAAATTGTAGGGGTGGACTTCCCCTGCATACCAGTCACTGCTGTTGCAGAGCTGGACGTTGATGAGGTGTACCTTGGCTTCCTGAAGGTGAGCAGGTGAATCATTAGCTGTGAGCAGAGAAAGGAATAAGACCCTGTCAGCATCATGCTGGTTCTCCTTCACTGCCTGAGAGAAAATGCATTCCCTAGGGCCCAGCCCATCTCTGCAGAGGCATACATCCTGCAGCCTGGCTTTGGCCTCTGCTGTGGGGAAGCCCAAACCCTCTCCCCAGTTTGCTGAGTTGAGCCAGGAGTTGCTCTTGGAACTCACATCTTGCAGTAGTGGCACCCCAGCCAGCAATCCAGCAGTTGCTGAGTGCTGAGACAATCAGGGTGGGGTCAGGCACACAGGCCAGCTGGATGTAGGGGCTGCACTGGACGGGATAGTCCAGTTGTACCAGGGCAATGTCGTTGCTGAAGTCGGCTCGCTGGTACTCCCGCGTGAATGACCAACTTCTTGATAGTGCGCAGTTGTGCCCCAGGGCCCAGCTGAGTCAAATGGGTGGCCCCGATCACCAAGTACACCAAGCTGATGTTGCTGGAAAGGAGATGGAGAGAAGGCTTAGAGGGAGCAGAGCTGTGTGCCACAGCAGCCCGGCAGTTGCCAGACCTCTGCTTGGCAAGGCCAAGAGGGAGCAGTACTCTGGCAGGTGTGAGTGCCCTCACATGCCTTAGGCTGGGGAATGTCAAGCTGGAAGCTGCTAGGAAGCCTTGGCACAAGCCCAGGTTCTTCACCTGAGCAGTGTGGCAGCTGGGCTGCCTGAGGGGAAAGGGGAGGGGATAGCAGATGGTGCAACCAACAGGGCAACCTGCTGGTCTTGTGGGGATGTCCCCATTCCCGGCTGCTCCTTACTCAAACTTGTCGAAGCAGTGTGCTGCTGTGAGGACCCACTCGGAGGTGATGAGGGAGCCTCCACACCAATGCTGTATGCCTGGTACCAGGGAGTGCTGGATGCTGACGATCCAGGGCCAGGAGGCTTCTGCAGCACCTGTGCCACCCACGATGCGTGTCAGGCCGTAGTCATAAGCCACGTTGCCGTAGGAATAAGCCATGGAGCCGTAGACAGGTGATGGAGCTCGCAGGCCGCAGCTCCCCCTGCAAGCAGAAAGTCATTTGCACGCTGCTGCATGGCCTGCTGTGGCTCAGGCTGCAGCTCAGCCCTCTGCCCTCCCCACAAGGGCTGGCACGCACAGCAGGCCAGGCAAGCCCACGGGTGTGCGTGTGTCCGTGCCAGCCCCTGGCTGCTGGCAAGGAGCTGAGCCTTCCCCAGGGCGGGTGGGGAGCTGTGGCCAGGCCATGGGGGACAGGCGGGTCCCCTCGAGGGAAGGCCCCGAGTGTTGCCGTGGCTCCCTGCCAGGGCTGGGCACACCTACCCGCACTTGTCCCATGTGCCGCGGGCCAGCCCGGCCACGGTCAGCAGGACGAGGAGGCCGAGCCAATTCATGGCTGCCAGAGGCAGTGTCAGTGTGAGCAGCAGCGCAGCCACAGCCGCAGTGCCCACAAGGGCCGCGCTGCCCGGGGTGCCCTGGGGCCCGGGCTGATGTCACACAGGGTGGGTTCCGTGGGCTGGGCACTCGGGGGGAAGGGCAACATCCAATGGGTGAGCCATAGCATGGTTTGGTTTGGGACCTTGGGGATCATCTAGCTCTGACCCCCTTGCCTTGGGTGGGCAGCAGCGATTTTTGGGCTGTCTTGAGGCAAAATGAGCAACTGCTTGTCTGAGATCAGGGGCATCACTGGAAGGAGCAGAGCTTCCTTCCCCGCTCCGACCCAAACCATGGTGAACTGCATCAAGCTGTGGAGAGAACGCACCAAGTGGCTCCAGCCCAGCTCTTTTGCCTGCCATGACTGTTCTGCTGTTCTTTTCCGTGTGCAGGAGGTCTGTATCAGATGAGCCACAAGGAAGGCCTTCAGCTGCTGCTGGGTCTTAATCTGCTCCATGAGCCTCCTGCCTTCCAAAGGGGAAGAAGTTTATGCCATCCTGTATCATGTATCAAGAATGGGTATATTCCAGAATTTTGGGTCTCCTTTTGTCTGGTGAGGTAGTGAGGTCTAACACTTTGATATGTACAAGTTACTTATTTTTTAAAAATTTTTGTTTTGCCTGCTGGCATTTGGTTTATTAATAAAACATTGGTGTTTGGAGGTTTTTTTTCCCCTCTTTCATTTATTACTATTCGTTCCTTACTGGTGGAAAGAGATTCTTGGAAGTCTAAAGGAGATAAGCCAGATGGTTCTCTTTTAAATTGTCTCAAAATGAGACGAAATTTGTTGCCCAACTTAAGTGGCAATAGAAAGTGAAAATTAACCCCCCCCCCCCCCCCCCCCCCCCACATTCTTGTTTGAAAGACTTTGTACTGAGTCCAACAGTCCCTGGTCACCATGCTGCCTGGTTCAATAACAGCTGCCTGGCACCTAGGCATGTTTGCTTATCCATATATATTGGCAATCCTGGTATAAATCTTCTTCATATCAGGACAGAAATCAGAATTGCTGTGTTGATAACGCTCTGTGCTAATAATTTATGGAAAGATAACATGAGAGGCAATAAGAGTTATTTGGGATGTGCATACTCTGCTGTTTCTCTGTGCTGCTCTCGGCAGACTTTTTGGGGGATTTATTAACAATTACATGCATGTCTGTTGGGGAGAAGTCAAGATCAGAAGGTTCTTTTCCATCCCGTGGTGATTATGTGCAGCACTCAGGCGAACGAGCACAGCAAGCTGCAGTTTGTGTCTGTGCAGATGGCTCTTTGATTGCCCTTCTCTCCATTTGCCAGGCTGATCCAGCCCTCTCATCTTCCTCCACTGCTCCCTTTCTCTGCCCTTGTCTCCTCCCCAATACAGGGCCAAGCCCAGGGATACTTTTCCCCCTTTCTCCCAGGTTGGCCCTGCCTGTGAGCAGCCTTGGTGTTGCAGGTGGTGTTGGCTCACTCACCTCGGCCTTCCATGGCTTTCCTGGGGTGCCTTCCTACTGTTCCTGCCAGGTTCCCCTGCCCAGAATGAGCCCAGCTCTTGCTTTGATTATCTGTCAAGTGTGACCACGTGGCCCATCAATTCCCCTTTACTACCCGTGAAATCTGGCTCTGCCTTAGGGCACTGCCACTCCAGTCAGGAGCCAGGAGTTTCCCTTGTCATGCTTGGGAGTTTCCCAGGTCTGTGCCCTCAGCCCAGGCTCACACCAGCCCTAAGCAGCAGCCCGTGTGCTCTTGAACACCAACCCCCAAGGTGTCTGCTTTATTCCTAGTCTCTTCCTAGGCTTGATGTACCAGCTTCCTCCAGCCCATTGTGGCTCAGAGCACTCTCCTCTCTGATCAGGCACTTTAGAGCCACTCTGCCCCTTGGTTCCCTCAGGCTCATTCTGCAGGTGCTGAGAATGGCACTCCTTGCCTTGCCCAGAAATGGGAATTGCATTGAAAAGATAGTTCTCTGTGAACAAAGGTAACTTTATTTCAACAACTAAATCAACTCCAGTGACTGCATGCACAGAGGAGAGGAGTGTGGGCAGGACAGAGCAAGGTTTTGACCCTGAGGCATCAGCAGGCATTGCCCCAGCAGGAAATGGTTGTGGTGCACTGCAGCCTCCCCTGGATCCTGCCCATCCTGCTGCTCAAGAAGCACTTTCAGCAGCGTTTATCCGCATGTTGTACTCGATCCAGTGATAGAAGTGCTTAGTGGAGGTGTAGACTCCAGCCTCATTGCTCTGGCGCAGCCATTTCCAAACTGGTTATCCAACCACCCACCAGTACTCAGCGTTGTTGTCCTGGCACATGAGAGGACCACCACTGTCACCCTGCAGCAGAGAAGAGAGGATTAAGGTGCTGTTGGTGGCCCCTGGCAGCACTGGGGCTGTCTCCTTCTTTCCTACAAGCCCCTGCCAGAGCTGTATTCCAGGCAGAGGAAGGCTTGGCTCAGGGGCTGCAGCCTCCAGAGTCTCAGCCGTGAATGGCTTGGGGTCCTGTAAATGAGCACTATCTGTCCTCTCTGCACAGGGCTCCTGGCTGTGCAGAGGATGGACATTTGGCACGTGGCCCTCTGGCTGCCAAGAGCACTAGCTAGGCTTGTTGGGCTTGCTGGGCTTGCTGGCACAGGGTAGCCCTGGGCAGGCAGGTGTGGATGGGGAGTGTGCAGGAAGCCGCCCCCAGAGCAGTCGGGAGGGAGCCAGGGCTGTGAGGGCGGCTGAGTGGCCGGGCAAGGCAGGCCCTGGGCTGTGTTGGGGTGGTGCTGCCTGGGCTGCTGGTGCTGCCGGGGCTGAGCGGCTCCTGGCATGCTCCTACCTGGCAGGAGTCGATGTTGCCCTCTGGTAACCAGCACACAAATTGTAGGGGTGGACTTCCCCTGCATACCAGTCACTGCTGTTGCAGAGCTGGACGTTGATGAGGTGTACCTTGGCTTCCTGAAGGTGAGCAGGTGAATCATTAGCTGTGAGCAGAGAAAGGAATAAGACCCTGTCAGCATCATGCTGGTTCTCCTTCACTGCCTGAGAGAAAATGCATTCCCTAGGCCCAGCCCATCTCTGCAGAGGCATACATCCTGCAGCCTGGCTTTGGCCTCTGCTGTGGGAAGCCCAAACCCTCTCCCCAGTTTGCTGAGTTGAGCCAGGAGTTGCTCTTGGAACTCACATCTTGCAGTAGTGGCACCCCAGCCAGCAATCCAGCAGTTGCTGAGTGCTGAGACAATCAGGGTGGGGTCAGGCACACAGGCCAGCTGGATGTAGGGGCTGCACTGGACGGGATAGTCCAGTTGTA